>JAHRHZ010000087.1:10163570-10228068 GCA_024137785.1 Ginglymostoma cirratum | reverse complement strand
CAGCATCTGTGAAGGAGAAAACAGAGTTAACGTTTTGGGTCCTGTGACCCTTCCACAGAACTGGGGTTCCAGTTCTGAGGAATGGTCACACGACCCAAAACGTTAACTCTGTTTTCTCCTTCACAGATGCTGCCAGACCTGCTGAGCTTTTCCAGCAACTTTGTCTTTGTTCCTGATGTACAGCATCCGCAGTTCTTTTGATTTTTATTTAATGGTCTTGGTATGTGGGTTGAAATCCTAAGATAGCAGAAGGTGAAATGTGAATTCTATAAAAGATGATCTAATGATGACCATGTAAGTACTACTGATTGTCGTTAAAAATCAATTTCAGAAAGAAAATCTGCTATCCTTATCTGGACTGGCCTACATGTGACTCCAGACCCACAACAATGTTGTTGATTCTCCTTACTGTCCACTGGATGATTAGGAATGTGCAAATAAATACAGACTAAACAAACGATGCTCACATCCCATGAATGAACAAAAAAAAGTATAATGATGCCTGGACCACAAGAACAAATTTGTTAATTGCATTCAATTCCAAATGTCATTGTTTGAATCAAATTCTTTCACATGGGCCAGCAAACTACATGCAATCCAGTTAAAAATGCAACTGAAGATAGTTACAGCAGTCTGTAAATGATTTTGTACAGACTTCCCAACAAAAAACTACAGCCAAATATCTATTTAGACAGTATACACATGCAGTGCTTGCCAATGCTAACACCCTCTGCTCAAGTCATTTGCTTTTTGTTAGTGAAGTTCTGAGAGGCCTTTGAAGGTAAAATACAACCAATATTTCTTATTACTCCAACTTAAGGTTTTGGAAAGATACAAAAGGAATGCCATCGGATTGGACAAACACACTATCACAACCTTAAGTAAACAACCATAAAAGTTGAAGCAAGTCCAACAAATAAAAGTACCTCAAAAATTATAAAGCAAACTTGTAGTATGTAATACAATTGGGGAAAAGGCAGTAAGTTACTGTCATTTGTTTATCTTCTAATAATTTCAGAAAATAAATTATCCTTTGTGAAGGCAAGCAAAAAAAATTAGCACAGTGTAAGAAATCTGATAGACTGAACAACAAAGGGACTCTGGATGAAATGCAGTGTAGCTAATAGCACTGCCTGAAAAATTGCATGCATTCAGTGGACAGAATGTAGCAACATGGAACAAACTTAAACCACGGTACCTTTGCACAGTGCTCGAGGGGTGTTGGTGAACATAAAGTTCTCAGCTATTAAATTTGCAACAAAGATTATTTGAGTAGGAAAGAAATGCATTGGGAGGAATACACGAGTCTAGAGTGAATCAACACAGGCATTTGTAACTGCAGGAAAAGACTGGTTCCTGATCAGAACAGCAGCTCCTTGCAAAAACATCTTGTAACACTAAATAAACTTTACCTTTGGTCATCTGTCATGCCTGTGAGTGGGACCCAGAAACAGTCCTCAGCCCCTAAAAGAGTGAGAGAGGAGGAACGTGTTTTTCTGAAACAGTGCAGGAGAGAGCAGAGGCAACTGCTTCATAAAGAGCACAAAACAGAACCGGTACAGCAGCTTCTAAACAACAGTAGAGAGTGGGGACAGCAGTTTCATAAAAAGAGTGCACCTGTGGGTTAAGAGCAGCATTGGCAAGAGATAGAATCTGGTGACAGAAAGCCCTTTTATCCTGTTTCTACTTATCAGAACCCAAGTGTGACACGGCAGGAAAGAGGGCAGGAAATTGGTAGGCATTTCTTTGTGTATTGTTTGGTTGGCCAAGGCCAAGTGATTATCAGGAGCTATTACTGCAGCTGAAGACACAGTTAAGAAATATTTGACAGTCAAATTAATTTATTTAATAGAACAGAAATGGTTGGGCAAGTGACATGTTACAGCTGTAGTATGTGGGAGCTGGTGGACATCAGTGCAATCCATGGTGACCACATCTGCAGATAACAGTTGGCTGCTCAAGAAACCTCTGCTCACAGCTGATGAGCTACAGACCAAGCTGTGGGCACTGTGACAAATCAGGGTGGGGAAAAGTACCCAGATACAAATGTATCACGAGGCAGTCACACCTTTTAGATTACTTGCATCAAATTTGGTTTATGATCAGGAACAGGAGGGTGCGACTGTGGGTGAGGAATTAATAACTTGGAAGGGTGAAATGGCAGATAATTTAAACCAATATTTTGCACCGGTCTTCGCACTATAAATATCCCAAAAATAACATAAGCCAGGAGCTAATAGGAGGAAACATCTTGTAACATCTTTTATGATAGGCCACAAAGTATTTGACAAACTAATGATTCAGCAGGCTAGTCAGCAAGACCTGATGGACTGCATCTAAGTGTTATAAATAAAGTGGCTACAGAGATAATGGGGATATTGGTCATATAGTCCAGAACTCACTGGATGCCAGCTATGTTCCAGCAGAGTGAAAAACTGCCAATATGGGGCATCTGTTCAAGATGGGAAGGAAACAGATAGCAGGAAATTATAGACCAGTTAGCCTAACATCTGTCATTGGGAAAATGCTAGGGTCCTTTATTAAGGAAGAAATAACAGATCAATAAGAAAAGCTTCATGCAATGAGAGTCAACATGGCTTTGTGAAAGCCAAATCACATTCGACAGATTTGCCAGAGTTCTTTGAGGATTATAACAAGTAGAGTTGATAATGGGGAACTGGTAGATGCAGTACATTTTGATTTCCAAAAGGCATTCAATAATGTGCCACACAAACGATTTTGCAGAAGATAGGAACTCATGGCATACGTGTAATGTATTGGCATGGATTGAGGCTATGTTCACACACAAGACAGAGTCAGAATTAATAGGTCTCATTTCAGGTTAGAAAAAGGTAACCAGTGGAGTGCTATATAGATCAGTCTAGGGCCTCAATTATTTACTATCTACATTAAGGAGGAGGCAGAGTGTAATGTATCCAAATTTACTGATGAGACAAAAATAGATTAGTGGACATAATGGGATATGGACATGAGGAATCTACAAGGGGATAGAGATAAGTGAGAGGGCAGACACATGGCATATGGAATTTAATGTAGCAAAGTTTAACATCATGTACTTTGGTATGAAGAATCAGAAGACATTATTATTTAAATGGAGAGAGGCTCCCAAAGAGTGCAGCACAGAGGGATCTAAGAGTTCTTGTGCGTGAAATACAAAAACCTGAGACCTAAGTGTAACAATTAATTAAGAATGCAAGTGGAATGTTGGAACTTATTACTGGCATTTATTGCTAGGGCATTGGAGTTTAAAATAGAGAAGTCTTATTGCAATTGTAGAAGGTGGTTGTGAGACCACACCTGGAGTGCTGTGGATAGTTTTGGTCGCCGTACTTAAAAAAGGATGTACCAGCACTGTTGGCAGTTCAAAAGAGATTCACCAGGCTGTTTCTTCTGATGAACGGGTTGATTTATCAAAACTGGTGAAACAATTCAGGCCCTTATTACAGTTTACAAGAATGAGGCATTACAATGTTGAAACGTACAAGCTTGTGAGGGGGTCTGACAGGGTAGGTGTTGAGACACTGTTTCCACCAGTGGGAGAATATTGATAAGTGGACCGTGACTTAAAATAAGGAATTTCTTCTCCCAGAGGATAGTGAATGTCTGGAATGCTCTGCCCCAGAGAAATTAGAAGGCTAGATCACTGAATGTATTTATAATGGAAGTGGATAGTTTTTAGAAATATCAGGGAATTGAGGGCTATGATGAATTGGCACAGAAGAGGAGCTGATACCTTAAGAGATCAACAAAGATCTGGTCAAATGGTGGAGCAGACTTGAGGAGCCAAATGGCCTACTCCTACTCAATTTCTTACATTGTGCAATCACTCAATCTTGGCACCTTCCTTTGTTAAAAATGTTGTGCAAGTGCAAGTTACTGCTGGCGCAAACGTAGAAACGTGATGCATGAATTTATTCAATGAATACACCAATAACTGATGTCATCACAGACCTGATTCCAGATGGACTACATTAACCCTCAAAACACACACACACACACACACACACACACACACACACACACATCATACAGTTCATTAACACACCTATAATGATGGCTACATTTTAAATGGTTGCAGATGCAAAAAGAAATAAAAGAAAAAAAATTCAACTTAATTTTCAAAATAAACTAAGTTTACTATGTTACTCAGCCAACAAGCTGATTACTATAGGTGGCACAGCTGATAAATCCAGACCATACAGCATTTTTAGCCATAAACAAATGCAGCATTTTATCCAATCTTTGCTTCCTAGCTTACTTTTGTGTGCGCAGTTTTCCAGTGCAAAATGATCCCAGGTGGAAACATAACTTCAAACACTTGATTTTTTTTTTGCTGGATAATATTTCAAACCTGAAGCCATTTTCGGTTGGAAGGCCAAATTTTGATCTCATGAAAACACATATGGCCTAGTTTTCATTAAGAATTTAATTGATTAACTCTGCCAATTTGTGCAATAGTCTTCTGAATTCCCACTGTTCAAGAACATTTGTCATTTGCAAACACTGGAGGAAAATGAACAGTCTACATTATATATGTACTGAAATCTCCATATGTTTTCAATCATTTTTACAGACCTGTAGTCCATTAGCCTTCATTTGATTGGTTCCTCTCTTCAGAGTCCTCAAATTGTATTTTTAAACGAACAATCTAAAACCATACTGAATACTTGAAAATGCAAAGCAAATGTTAGGCCAGATTTTATAGGTTCTGACAGAACTGCCCTGATGTAGTATGCATAGTTAAATTTGGAGCTGCTGTTTTCCAAGACTGTTGCCGGAATGAAATGCAAGTGGCACACTTATTGACAGACACTTCAGTTTAACATTCAGTAAATGTAATTTTACACTATGAGCTATTCTGAAACTGTATTCTATGCAAAAAACCCCTGAGTAGCTACTAAGCTACTTTTGGTTCCTCAATCTCCCCCATCCAATTTATCATTAAACCAACACTGTTAAAAAAAAAAATCTGGTCTTTTAGCTGGTGAGGTTGGCATCACTCTGGGACGGCACAGTGACACAGTGGTTAGCACTGCTGCCTCACAGCACCAGGGACCCGGGTTCGATTCCACCCTCGGGCAACTGCCTGTGTGGAGTTTGCACATTCTCCCTGTGTCTGCGTGGGTTTCCTCCGGGTGTTCCAGTTTCCTCCCACAGTCCAAAGATGTGCATGCTAGGTGAATTGGCCACGCTAAATTGCCCGTAGTGTTCAGGGATGTGTAGATTAGGTGGGTTATAGCGGAGTGGGTCTGGGTGGGATGCTTTGAGGTTCGGTGTGGACTGGTTGGGCTGAAGGGCCTGTTTCCACACTGTAAGGATTCTATAAAGATATCACTGTGCTGTGTGTACATTCACTGTCTACATAATAGTGGCCATACTTCAAGGATTGTCAAGTAATTTTGGAGATCCTATAGGTATGAAATGCACAATTTTTTATACAGGCTTGTGCTTTCTATAATTTGACCAGAATAAAAACAAAATAAAAAGGGAACTGTAAACAAATAAATTACTGAGAAACCTAGAATCAATCCCTTCACCTAAGGAGATACAGCAAAAGGTAGAGTTCTTGGGAGCACGTAGAGGAACTGATGAAAAGAATTAAGTCACTATAGTCTTACCCGACCGTACGCCTGCTCTCTAATTAGAGAGAGATGACGGGTAGTGGTTTAACCTGAGGGTCACCATGCTTCAGGCAAGGGGAGAGGTTGAGAAGGAGAATCCTTCATGGTAACCTCAGCTGGTGAGGTTGGCATCACTCTGCACTACAAACCAGCTGCCCAGCCCTATTTAAACAATCAAATGGCAAATTTAGGCTCACTAAGGGAATAACAAATTCAAGTGTACAAAAGATTACAGAGAAGCAAAAACAAATTAGGAAGGCTGATGTTATCTCGTAGTTTTCCACCAAATTGTAAATGAACTTAATAAGCAAAGCAGTGACAGAAGGATGGGAACTGTAAGATAATATCTTCCTACAAAGATTAGAAGAAGTGTTGACAACACAATGAATATAATTTTACAGACCTGCATTCTGTTAGCTTTCATTTTGATTGGTTCCTCACCTCAGAGACCTCAAATTGTTTATTTAAAAATACAATATAAAACCATACTGCATAATTTGCAGGAGTGTCTTTGTAGGTGACAGCATAAGGGCATGAGAAGGAGCAACTAAAAACAAAATAGTTGCATTTCAATGGCACCTTTCACAATCACAGAATATCCGTAAGCACACAGCAATGAAATACTTTTGTAGGAGGCACCAATGCTACGTCAGGAAGCCTCAGCCAATTTGTTTTCATGGTCTAATCAAAAGCCATAAGACAAATGAGCAAGGAATTGGTTTTCTGTGGTAATAATATGGGTACAACTCTTGACAGTGAAGCTGTATTAAATAAATTGGTAAAAGTCAAAAATGGAAAAGGCAATAGATCCTGCTAACATGCATCCTGAGCTGCTGAAGCAGAGAGGAAAAGAAGCAGAGGCTCCAACAACAATCTCCCAAAACATTCAAAATCTTCCAAATACCTTTCACATACTCTGGGTGTATTTGAAAATTGACAGGTCAGTCCAGAAACTCTTCTGATGGCAAAAAAAGGATAAATGACTTTAAAATAGATTAGTTCCCAACATTGCAAGTGTGTAGGGTCCAATCTGCTCAACTAATACTCACTGGGAAAGACACTAGTTCGTTAACAGAGCCAATATCCATTTTTAAAAGGACAAGGTGCATCTGAATAACTACTCACTTTAACAAAATTCTTCTGTCAGCCAGAAGGACGGACAACTGCAACCATTGATGGTGCTGTAGCAGATATATCTCCCACCACTGCCTTCTAAATCTCAGTTTCTAATGCAGTATCATAGCTGTTCCACTGTAATACAAACTTTTCATATGCCACAAACTTGCAGTAATTTTTCTTAATACATTTATAGTTTTTTTTTGACTGGCATCCAACTCATTACAACACTCTCCACTCCCACCTGTTGACAACCATTCTTCAAAATGAAGAGCTATGCCCTGATTACATTTGGAAAATTTATGGAATATCCAAGATTTGGGTGATTATACTGGCATCAATGTAAAATCCCGCCAAGGTCGTTTAAAAGGCAGGACATTATCAATGAACAGTATCACTTTTCTCCAATGGGTATGACTTGTACTACTGTGCGGTAGTTTATGTCTGGTGCAAATGTAAATTCTGCAGAATAGATTTGTGATGCAGTGTAGCCAGATATGGACCAACTTTGGTTTCTAACAAAATTGTTCTAATGCTGAAATGGAAGCATTTCCAAAGCTATAATGTACAAGTTTAAAGAACAACATCTAGCCTTCTACGCAATCATCAAAATAATTTATCTGGTTAGGGAACCTCAAAACATAATAACACAGCATTTTAAAGCTGTATTTGAAAGCAATTTAAACTCAACTGCTTGGGAAAAAACATCAACTTTATTATAGGAAATTTTAACAAAAGAGCTTTGAACAGATATCCAGATCCAAGCCTCAACCTAAATCCAAATCAGCGTTACTATGTATGCATGCATGGATTGTGGTCAATGAGAGTGGTGAATTATTGTTCCAGATTGGTTCACTAAAATATGATGTTTTGACCATTACAAAGACCTGTTTCAAAGAATGGCAGGACTGGGTGTTATCTGGATGTAATGCATGAAGGAAAGTTAGGAAAAGAAAGAAATGGGTGTACAGCAGTATTGATGAAGAGCATTATAGTGTTGGAGAAAGAGAATGCTCTAAATGGACTAAAAATACAAAATCTATTTAGCTGGAGCTAAGGAACAAAACAGGTACAATATCATTGTTCTGTATTGCCTATAGGCTGCCAACAAATGGAAAAGTAGGAGGAACACATTTGCAAGGTAATTCCAGACAGAGAATACAGCAGATGAATGCATGACTGAGGAGCTGGTGCAGGGGAGAAGGATCCACATTTTTGGATCATTGGAATCTCTCCTGGGGTAGAAGTGACCTGTATAAGAAGGACAGATTGCACATGAATTGGAAGGGGACTAATATACTGGCACAGAGATTTGTTAGAGCTGCTGGTGAGGATTTCATTTTGTGTGTGTGTGTGCGCGTGCACACGCGCACGGTGGGGGGGGTGGTGGTTGTGCAGGTAGGGAGTGAGGGAAGAGATCAGTCTGAGACTGATACAGTTGGGAAAAGGAATAAGCCAAACAGTCAGGGCAGGCAGGAACAAAGCAGAGAAAGAGGTAGGACTGATGAATTAAACTGCTTTTATTTCAATGCAAGAGGCCTAACAGGTAAGGCAGGTGAACTCAGGGCATGGTTGGGAACATGGGACTGGGATATCATAGCATGTACAGCGACATGGCTCAGGGATGGACAATGTTCCTGGGTATAGATGCTACAAGAAGGATAGAAAGAGGAGCAAGGCAGGAGGGGGAGTGGCGTTTTTGGTTAAGGACAACATTACTGCTGTACTTAGTGGGGATATTCCTTTGAAATATCATAGAATCCCTACAGTGTGGAAACAGGCCCTTTGGCCCAATAAGCCCTCACTAACCCTCAAGAGCATCCCACCCAGACCCATTCCTCACCGGACCAAAAACGTTAACTCCGTTTTCTCCTTCACAGATGCTGCCAGACCTGCTGAGCTTTTCCAGCAACTTTGGTTTTGTTCCATTCCCCTATAACCCATCTAATTGAAACATCCCTGAACTCAACGGGCAATTCAGCATGGTCAATCCACCTAACCTACACATCTTTGGACTGTGGGAGGAAACCCACGCTGACACAGGAGAATGTGCAAACTCCACACAGTTGCCCAAGGGTGGAATTGAACCCGGGTTCCTGGTGCTGTGAGGCAGTAGTGCTAACTCCTGAGCCATCGTGCCACCCCAATACGTCCAGGCAAATTATTTGGGTGGAACTGAGAAATAGGAAAGGGGTGATCACCTTATTGGGATTGTACTATGGACCCTCCAGTAGTCAGCGGGAAATTGAGAAAAAAATTTGTAAGGAGGTCTTAGTTATCTGTGAGAATAACAGGTGGTTATGGTAGGGGATTTTAATTTTCTAAATACAGACTGCGACTGCCATAGTGTTCAGGGCTTGGATAGAGAGGAATTTTTAACTGTGGACAAGAAAATTTTCTGACTCAGTATGTGGATGTGCCTACTAGAGAAGGTGCAAAACTTGACCTATTCTTGGGAAATAAGGCAGGGCAGGTGACTGAGTTGTCATTGGGAGAGCACTTTGGAGCAGTGACCACAATTCCATTAGTTTCAAAATAGTGATGGAAAAGCTTAGACCAAACCTCAAAGTTAAAAGTTCTAAATTGAAGGAAGGCCAATTTTGACAGTATAAGGCATGAATTTTGGGGGTGGATGTTGGCAGGTAAAGGAATGGCTAGAAAATAGGAAGCATTCAAAAATCAGAAAACGAGAGTCCAGAGAAAGAATATTCCTGTTAGGGTGAAGGACAAAACTGGTAGGTGTAGAGAATGCAGGATGACTAGAGAAGTTGAGGTTTTGGTTAAGAAAATGAAGGAAGCACATGCCAGGTATAAACATCAGGGATCAAATTAATGCCTAGAAGAGTATAAACGCAGTAGGAGTATATCTAAGAGGGAAACCAGGAGGGCAAAAAGGGGACGTGAAATAGCCTTGACAAATAGGGTTAAGGAGAATCCAAAAATCTTCTACAAATACATTAGGTCAATAGGGCAACTAGGGAGAGAACAGGGCCCCTTAAAGATCAGCAAGGCCACCTATTTCTCGAACCACAAAATATGTGGGAGATACTAAATGACTATTTTGCATCAGTGTTTACTGTGGCAAAGGATATGGAAGACAGAGGACATGGGGAAATAAATAGCAACATCTTGAAACTTGTTCATATTATAAAGGAGGAGGTGCTTAATGTCTTAAAACGCATAAAGATGGATAAATCCCCAGGACCTGATCAGGTGTAATCTATAACTCTGTAGGAAATGAGGGAAGAGATTGCTGGGCCCCTTGCTGAGATACTTGTATCATCGATAGCCACAGATGAGGTGCTGGAATACTGGAAATTGGCTAATGTTGTGCCACTATTTAAGAAAGGTGGTAGGAAAAAGCCAGGGATCTATAGCCTGGTGAGCTGATATCAGTGGTGGGCAGGTTGTTGGACGAAATCCTAAGGGACAGGATTTACACTATTTGGAAAAGGAAGGACTGATTAGAGATAATCAACATGGTTTTGTGCATGGTAATCGTATCTCACTAACTTGACTGAGTTTTTTTGAAGTAAAGAAGAGGATTGATGAGGGCAGAACAATGGATGTGATCGATATGGACTTAGTAAGTCGTTCGACAAGGTTACTCATGGTAGGCAAGGTTAGATCACATGGAATGCAGGGAGAACTAGCTACTTAGGTACAGAACTGGCTCAAAGGTAGAAGACAAAGGGTGGTGGTAGTGGAGGGTTGCTTTTCAGACTGGAGGCCGGCAACTAGCGGTATGCTACAAGAATCAGTGCTGGGTCCACTGCTTTTTGTCATTTATATAAATGATTTGGGTGTGAACATAGGAGGTATGGTTAGTAAGTTTGCAGATGGGAGTGAGGCCCATATCCCTCTAAACCCTTCCTATTCATATACACATCTGCATGCCTTTTAAATGTTTTAATTGTACCAGTCTCCACCACTTCTTCTGACAGCTCTTTCCATACGCACCACCCTATGTGTGAAAATGGTGCCCCTTAGGTACCTTTTGTATCTTTCCCCTCTCACCTTAAATCTATGCCCTCTAGTTTTGGACTCCCCCACTCTGGAGAAAAGACCTTGTCTATTTAACCTATCTGTGCCCCTCATGATTTTATAAGACTCTATAAGGTCATCCCTCAGCCTGCAACGCTCCTGGGAAATAGCCCCAACCTATTCAGCCTCTCCCTATAGCTTAAGCCCCCAACCCTGGCAATATCCTTGTAAATCTTTTCTGAACCCTTTCTAGTTTCACAACATCCCTCCTATAGGCGGGAGAGCAGAATTATACGCAGTATTCTGATAGTGGCTGAATCAATGTCTTGTACAACTGCAACATGTCTTCCTAACTCCTATATTGAGTGCATTGACCGATAAAGGCAAGCGTACCAAATGCCTTCTTCACTAGCCTATCTACCTGCGACTCCACTTTCAAGGAAATAAGAACCTGCGGTACAAGGTCACTTTGTTTAGCAACACTCCCCAGGACCTTACCATGAAGTGTATAAATCATGCCCAGACTTGCCTTTTCAAAATGCAGCACTAAATTAAACTTCATCTGATCAAGATCCCATTGTACTCTGAGGTAATCTTCTTTGCTTAAAAAAAACCGAAACAACTGCAGATGCTGTAAATCAGGAACAAAAACAAAGTTGCTCGAAAAACTCAGCAGGTCTGGCAGCATTGGCAACTGGGAATAGATTTATATAGGATATCTGGTCGGCATGGACAAGTTGGACTGAAGGATCTGTTTTGGTGCTGTATATCTCTATGATTCTTTGTGTCTAGGTACAAAAAATATATGGTATAATAATGGAGAATTCTAATTATCCACACATAAACTTGGAAAACCTGTTGTGTAAAGGGATCTGAGAGGTAAAAGTTCCTACAATATGTTTAGGAAAAATTTCATTCAAACAAAATAAAAAGGATTTCTAGGCCTGATTCCGGAGAATGAAATGCTACATGGGCTACTTGTTCAGTGTATCAAGAACTATTCATGGACGAAGAGCAGAGTACAATCTGCAGTAAATGTAATTACCAAATAATAAGAATGCATTTGGGATGAATAAACTGGAGTTAAAGATTGGCAAGAGAATCGGTAGTTGGACAATGTGCAAGAAAAGGTATTTCAGGAGAGTCAAGATTTGGCAAATAAAGCCAGAGTTCCTTGCATGACAAAAAGATGAAAATTAAAATGAAAAACCATAAGTGTGTTTACGGAATATATCAAAATAGTTCTAATGCTGAAATGGAAATCAAACTAAATACAGAAGGCACAGACAGTAGGTGAAAAAGTAAAGTGAAGCAAAGAGGGAGTATGAAAAAAGGGTGGCAGCCAATGTAAAAGGGGATCCCAAAGTCAATAAACAGTAGAAGGGTGGAAGAGGAGCAAAATGATTAATAAGAAAGCAGGACTTGCACGTGGACGAACAGAGCATAGCTGAGGGATAAAATTCATACTTTCCATTTGTCTTCCATAAGGAAGATGATGCTACCTAGGCCATGGAGAATGGAAAATAATTTAAACACTAGAGGGATTAAAGTTGACACAGAGAAGGAAATGGATAAGACTGAAAGAGATGCTGAGGGAAGTGAGAGTGGGTCCCAGAAGATTGAATAATTGCAAACATTACACACTAGTTTGAAACAATTTGTGCAGAGATAAGCTCAGAAACTATCAGCTTGTCAGTTTAACCTCAATTAAAAGCAAACTACTGCGGATACTGGAAATCTGAAATCAAAACAAAGTATTGCAAAAATGCAGTAGGTCTGCCAACACAGAGTTACTATTTTGACTCTTTGGTTTTGAAAGCTTTTTTTAATTCTTTACAGAACACGGGCTTCATTGGTTGAGCCAGCATTTATTGACCATCTGTTGCTTTTGAAAGTATAGTTCTAAGCTGCTTTCTTGAATCACTGTACTCGACTTGGTGTAGGTCGACCCACAATGCTGCTAGGGAAGGAGTTCCAGGAATTTGATTCAACAACGCTAAAGAAACGGTGCAACGTTTCAAAATCAGGATGGCGAGTGGCTTGGAGGGGATCTTGCAGGTTATGGCATTCCCCCATATCTGCTGCCCTTCTTCTTTTAGACAGTGGTGGTCATGGGTCTGAAAAAGGTACTGTCTAAGGAGCCTGAGTGAATTTTTGCAGTGCATCTTATAGATGGTGTATATTGCTGCTCCATATCAAATTTAATAATCACTTGGGAAAATGTGGCTAAGTTAAGAAATTCATGCAGGTTTTCTTTAAGGAAAAATCATGTCTACCAAATTTAGGAGTTTTTTGAAGAGCTGGCAGAGAACTGATGAAGGCAACGCAAATGATGTGGTTAATGTAGCCACCTAAACGGTGTTTGATACAGTGCCATAAAACAGACTTGCAAGGAATGTTACACACAGGGAATTAAAAAGGGGCGGTAGCAACATGGTTACAGAATTGTTTGAGGGATTGCAAACAGTGTAATGGTTGATAGGTATTACTTAGGCTGGAGGAGGGTTGTCATGAAACTAGTCAGGGGTCAGTGTTAGGACCTTTTAGTTTCCTGAGTGATATTAATAACCCAGAACTCTCTGTTCAGGGTGATTAATATGTTTGGACGATGCACAATCGTAAGGAGGATAGTGCAAAACTTCAAAAGGTCATAAAAAAGTGAAGGAATGTGTGGACAGCTGTCCAACTAAGTTCAATGCAGAGAAATGTGAAGTGATTCATATTGATAGGAAGGATATGAAGATAGAATTTAAGTTGGAGAAAGGCCTAAAGGCCGTGCAGAAACAGAGGGACCTTGGTGCATATGTGGGTGCCTTTGAAATGACAGGATAGGTAAAGCAAACAGCACCCAAGACTTTATTACTGGGGACAGAGAGTACAAGAATAAAGAAGTTTTGTTGAACTTGTTTAAAACACTTCTTCTTCACCTGGAGCATGATGCAGAGTTGTGTGAACCACTGTTTAGGAAGGACGTGAAGGTATCAAAGAGCACAGAAAAGATTCACGAGAATGAAGTTCCTCAGCTCTGGAACAGTTTTGAAAACAGATTGGAGAATTTGAGACTTTTTACCCTTCGGAAAGACGGCCAAGAAAGATTTTATAGAGATATTCTAAATTCAAGACTGGCAGCATATTTTCAAAGCAAGAGGAGAGAGATTTAAAAGAAACATAGGGCAATTTTTTTTTTTTTTTACACTGAGGGTGGTTCACGTATGGAAGTAACTTCCTGAGGAAGTAGTGGATGTGGGCACAGTTACAGTGTTTAAAATACATTTGGATAAGTACACATGGATAAATAGGAAAGGTTTAGAGGGATATGGGCCAGGAGCAAGTAGGTGGGACTTGTGTAGTTTGGGATTATGTTTGGCATGGACAGTTTGGACCAAAGGGTCTGTCTCCATGCTGTATGACTCCATGAGTCTGTAAAAGAGTAGATAGTGAAGAACTTTTCCAAACTCATGACAGGTTCTAAAATAAAAGTGCAGGTTCAATTAAAGCATTCAAAAGGGAATCAGATGCTTAAGGAGAGAAGGAAAATTGTACAGGCCTACACAAGCAAGGCAGCCAAATGGCATTAAGTGAGTTGCTCATTTGGAGAGCTGGCACAGACACAATGGGCCAAATAGCCTCTTTCTGAACTATAACGATTCTGCAAACTTTTGAACAAGTACGTTGAAAACATTGGCTGAATATGAAAGAAAATAATGAGTTATGTATGCCATCTATCAATAAATCACAAATGATTCATTAAGTGGGGCAGGATTGATGATACAGCTATTACGTAAAACATTAATGATGATTAGAAATTACTCACTCTCCCTCTGTTCTCGCTCCTTTAGAATTGCATCCAACCATTTCTGTTTTTCTTCAGCAGTTTTGGCCATTAAGACAAACCACTTATTTTTAGCTGTATTGTGAATCTTCCAACCATTTGTCACAGTATAACCATTGCTATGGTAATCAGCTGCAAACAGATAGACAGAGCTAGTTAGGGAACACAAGAATATAACCATGAAATGTAATTTTCCTCAACACAAGTAGACATTTCGAGCAGGGATTCAACTGCCAATGGCCAACTTTCTTGCGCTCGTGCAATGGGCAGTTAACTTTTTTGCCGGTGATAACAGAAGACACCATAAAGATTCATTCATTTCTGAGCAAAGAAATATTCAAAGGTGATAAAATTAATAATGTAGCATTAAAAGTTACAATTTCTGCTATGAGTATTGGTTAAGAGTCAACAATCCCAGGGACATGAAGTTTATTTATTGGCAGAGCCATACCTCAAGCCCACATTTGCTCCACAAGAAGAGTTTAGCAGTAGTGGCAGCAAATGATACACTTTTACCTCTCGCCCATCCCTAACCTACACTCTCAGACCAACAGAAACAATTTCTGCATGGTCAGAAACTAAGACAAATCGAAATCCCACCCCATGGTGTCTGATATGCTGCTGGAATAGCAAAATATAATCTTTTATTTCTTCAATTATAAGCAGCTTCCATGTAGCTTCTGGTTTAACATGCTCTATCATCAACAGCGTTCTAAATTATCTTGCAACTTAACCAAGTAATTTTTAAACTGATGAGCTGAATTCAAGAAAGAAAGAAAAAGCTAAGGAGCGCTACCATAAATTCAACAGATTATCCAATGTCAAAATAGTTATCATTTCTTGAGCAAGATAAATCTTGAACCCCAAATGCAGTAAAATGACCCAGCATCCGATCAACTGTGTACTTTCACTGTCAATGTTCAAATGACATTTTAGGATGAATATTCAAATGTCCAAATCACAGAGGGAAAATGGACAATCCACAAAAAAGAAGGGCAGCTCAGGCAATAAATGTTTTTCATCTAAGTCTTAAGCTACCAAACTCTGAATTGTTGTTTGCCTTGCTCACAGCAACCGAGCAAAGAAGAAGTAAGCCTGAGGCGATTGATCTATCTCACGTTTGTGAGAGAAACAGAAGATTTGCAATTATTTATATTGATATAGGAGATCATAACAGAATTATCAGAAAAACATTTTCCTCTGGACATGAATCTCAGAAATTCTTTCCTGCTCAAATTTTTCAACACCCTGGCAACTAATGAATCAATTGATATCATATCCAAGATGCAATGAAACCATTTGCTCCCTTGACCACATTACTTCTCCAAATTTGCATCAGTTTAGTAGTTAATTTATCTCAATAACAAGCAATTGAGCCACAAAATTAATTTGCTTCATTAGCTAGACAAGTTCCAAGAACTCAAATTCAGCAAAATAACTCCAAGTTAAATCTTGTAATTTGTTACATTTGATTATAGTTTCAACTGTTTGATCACCTTTCTACTATAATTAGGAACAGCTGAGATTTGATTTAGAAAAACAAACAAATCTTTAATCAGCTAACAGGTAATAATTAAAATGGATTAGAGAAACAATGCGCTTCCTCAAAGTAAAAAAGGCAATACTAATGGTGAGCTCTACCATACTGAAGAAATGGCTTGAAATTAATTAATTATTTAAATGGTACTTGATTCATCTTCAATATTTGGGCTGAAACATTTAACTGAAGAAATGCTAGCTAGAAAAGCTAACATAGCACGTAGAATTAATTATTCAGTCACAAAGTCTACTTCTCCAGCTCCTAACTTGAAAATGGAAAAGAGTATGAAGACCAGGTCTCCACATAACTCCCATACTGCCAGGCTCTCACCCCAAGTTCCCAGCTAAACAAATACTGAGAAGTGATGCTATATTTTAAGCTGTTGTACCAATAGTAGTCTCAAGTCCTTGAAGGATGTGCATATGTCAGCATCAACTAATGACAGAACTGAACAGAAATGAAACCTTCTACAGTGAAATTGTCTGCCATTTGGGTTATTTCATTAAATATCTATATGGAGAAGATACCAAAGGACAAGAATCTAAGGAACTGTATTCCAACGAACAATCATCCCCACTTTCAATATGGGAACAATAGAGGAAAACATAAGCAGGTAAAGTACCTGTTCCATCTTCAACATTCTCCACTTCCATTACCTCGGTGTTGATTCTTCCACGGAAAATGTACTGGGCACCATTTATAGACTTGGTGCGCTTCGTTGACTTCTTACTAGCAACCCTAAAGAGAGGTGAAACACGCATTTCTATCAGGGCACATTTTTTCCTTAATCATCAGGCTTATAAATAAGCCAAAGGTCACCTTAACTCAAATGATGATAATAGCATGGATGTCCTCTCCAGAGAGTGAATTAAGGAGAGCTCTTAAAAGTGAGATACATATTTAACTTGGGAAGTGAAAATATTAAGGGACATGGAGAGAAGATGGACAAGACAGAACTGCCTTAGGAGTTTAAGTAGGCCAAATTTCCCACTTTTGTCCTTATGTTCCAAATTTTCTTCAACCTTAGAACAAATTGAGCAACTTAAATGAATACTTCTAAGCTACGTAAAAGGAAAATTCAAAGTCCAAATTACTAGTAATATACTAGTTAGTAGTAACACAACACCTTGCTTAGTTTTGAACTGATGAGTCAACGATCCAACCCTTAGCTCCATTTAGTCAATCAAACTCAGCCGAAATATTTATACTAAATAATTTCTTACAGAACAGCCTTTCCAGCAACTACACTTCTTCAAGAATTTAACAGAAGAAAGAAAATCTTCCCAATCATCCACTCCTAAATATGCTGTTCACATATATTACTAAAGTCTGTTAGGAATTTTTCTGTCATACTTGATGTGTCTTACATATACCATTCTAAGAGTAAAATGTTAGCATTTCCAATTCACATTTAGAGTAATTCAACAGTTATAATGTGATTACAAGTTTTATACTTGACCTGTAGCTAAATTAACATTTTAAACTCTTCTATAGAGCAAGTTCATCTCATTTATATTCGGTTTCACACTAATTCCTATGCATGTTAAGAAAGGTGTATTCATCAGGTTGCTGCAGGCAAAGTATTAATACGTTATGAAAAGGTATACAAAGCAACAATAAAAAGTATTTGAAAGAGCAAAGTGAACCAAAGTTCATTCATACAAAGAAGGAACAGCTGATCTCGAACAGATTTAGAACAACTACCACATCAGCACTGCAGAAGTGTAGGAAAGTCATTATTTCTCATTTCCAAATCCTTTCTGCAAAGGCTTGAAACCAGTTTCCTTCCTTAGGTATGATTCACTTCAATTTCATTAAGGAGAAAAGCACAAGACTGCTTTTCATAGATGAGTTTACCAGCTTTCAACACGTACTTCATGGTCATTGACGCCATAGCTAACCAGATTCATTTCTCCTTGAAATAAGCATTTCCAGATTGCAAGGCCATATAAAAATATATTCTGCTGAGAACAGGACAAGCTCACTCAGTCTGACAACCATAGTTCACCAAATATTGTACTTCCAAGAAGCTGGTGTATGCTCGAAGTTGTGATGCCCAGAATAAATGGTGGAGTTTGCAAGTATTTAACTCTAACCAAATTAGTTGAGACTGAAAGTCAGCAACTGCAATTCTTTTTTCTGCCATTTAATTGATCCAAGTCATGACATACCTAGATTTCCTTTTGCAGTATACCAGCAAGTTATCAAACAAAAAGAACACTCGTTCCTGAATATTTCCAGCTGAGATCTTTAACAAAGGTCCTTGCTGAAGCAGCTCAGTGCATATATCTGTCAAATTTGAACCCTGGCAAAATAAAATATTGAACACTTTCAGTATTATGCACAGTTGTAAGTTATTTCAATTTACAAACTCAAAGTAGTTAACAATGTAACATACAACAAAATAGCTGCAAGTTAAATTGTCTATTTATTGAGTATATTTTTATTTCTTGCATTAATACCCACTGAAAATATCTTTGTGCAGTACATGAGGAAGTACACAGCTGAATGTTCTCAAACACGCAACAGCTGAATGCAACTTGCCTGTGTATATTTAGAACATAGGGAAGAAAGTGACAAAGTTGCAAGATTTGTTGAAAAAAGCCTCAATTTTCCCCAAATAAAACTTTCAATCAGTATGATTAACTGCACAACGAAATTTAGATTACTTTAAACATCCTGAAATACCTCCAATGTAAATGAGGATAAACAGAAAATCGAGACTACATTGCAGACCATAGATGTAAAAAGGAATCAGGTCCACAGCCCAAACTGCACACAGTCATTAGGTACGAAAGCAATTGGCATGAATCTATACTGTAAACTACAATAAATAATTGGTCGTATTAGTCATAAATGTATGAAAACTTGAGCTATCAGTGACATAACGTCAACAAAAAGTTCCTCTATCAGTGGATATCTATCCTCTATCTACAAAATACAACATTAGCCTATTACCTTTTTGGACCTTCTGTAAAGTTAAGTTCATCTAAACTTCTCTTCTCCTTGTCCTAAAATCATACCAAGTTCCATTTATCCATGTTCACATAAGGCCATTTGGAAATTAGAAGCCAATTTTAAAATTCAGATCCTGTTTTTCAGATCCCTCCACAGTCTCACCCTTTATGTCTCCAACCTTCCGTAGGCTCACAGGCTTCTAAGAGCTCTGAATTCCCCAAGTCTGGCCTCTTCTGCAATCAAAATTATCATTGGGCCATCATGGGCAAACATGCCTTCAACTACTTTGTTTGGTATACATCTGCGATGCATGTTGATGGCCTTTATTAATGCAAGCAGGTTTTGTTGCCTTGACCAATTTCCACATTTCAAACCAATTTAAAATTCTTTTAAGACAGTTCTTGAAGTTTACCAAATAAAAACTGAAAAGACTGTGGATGCTGTAAATCAAAGACAAAAATAGAAATTGCTGGAAAAACTCAGCAGGTCTGGCAGCATCTGTGGCGAGAAATCAGAATTAATGTTTCAGGTCAAGTGACCCTTCCTCAGAAGTTTACCATTTTGACTGAGCTTTTGGTCATTTACCTAATTTCTTACCAACTTGCTATCATTACTCATTTGTTAATGCTTCTGCTAAGTACCTTGGAACACCTTATCATCTTAAAGACACTACATAAACACAAGTTGTTGCACATGCAATTTAATCTTTGGTTGATGAAAACTAGTGCGCCCTGATTTTCAGACTTTTTCTTTTTTTAAGCTGTTCTTTTGTTTTTCTTTAAAAACATGGACTTAACATGTCTTGATTTTTACATTAGAACAGTTGTTAAATTATTCAAGGTGGTAAAAGAGGGGACGAGAGCATTCAGTCCACCACCTCAAACTATGCGACAACGCAACATGGCATTTTTAGGGCATGAGGGTGGTAAATAAAAATCTATGTTTATGTACATGGGAACAACCCTAAAAGAATCACATTCTCATACTAACACGATAGAATAAAGCACTAAACAAGTCTGGTTTGCCTCAAAATGTTCAGCAGAACATTTTGCTGTCCAGCATTCAATTAAGACCACAGAAAAGGCACTTCCTTCAATCAGAAAATTACATAATCTTTGCAGCTGCTGCTAATGCAACACGCTCACAGCAACAGCAATAGTCTTCACTTCTGTAACAAAAGAGACATTCACAGCAGAATTAAGATTGCATTTGGATTGAATCACATATAGAAATGACAAGTGTTATGTCACAGCTTTTAAAATAAAAATTAAGATTAATAAGACTTATTTGGTCATCGTGCAATGCTGTATCTAGGATGGACAGTGTTAATGCCAGGGTCCATAGTAATACACATCTAGAACAATGTCATTTCGCCCAACAAAGTTTTAATTGGCAAGACAGGTATATAAATATATCCAATACAAGTTTTTTTCATTAAGGTAATATGAAGTCTGGTATTTTTTCAGTGAAACAGCAGAAGTTGAATTTACAAGATTTCCACCAGAAAGTGTCATGAAAGAAAGAAACTTGTGTCAACTTAGTTTAGAATTTTAAATGGATGCACTGTGAAGAATCATATCTAATGGGAGATAAAGTAGTCAACTGCACCAGGAAATTGCTTTCTTTTGATAGGTTTAGAATTGCAAATATACTTGTTCCATTAAATTAGAAGAATGGCTTCAAAAATTTCAAACAAAATAGGTAATAAATGATTGTCATTTCACCAGTCTTTTTAATCATACCTCCCATCCTTCAATCGATGACTGCAAATGTTCCAAAGCTTCCAATTTCTCCATTTGCCTCTTGGTTTCATTAATATTAGTGCACACGGCTTTCATTGCTTGCAAGGCTTTTTCTACTGCTGAGTTATCACTGTGCTTTTTGGGTGTCCGTTTTAGCAACTCCTGCAAGAAGTGGAGAACTGAAACTCAGACTTCACTGTCACCTCAGAAACCAAAGTTCTTGAAACATAGTACTTAAAACTGGATTCAACTGTCAATACTACCTGTCCAATAAAAGCGATAAATACCTTCTAAATACTTTTTCTTGAAATTAAAATTACACTTCACAATTTCTATGGCATTGAGCAAGGAGTTTCTTTCTTAAAAGAAATGTCTTTAGAAGTAAATGCTTCACTCCATTCAACGATCCATTCCCTCGGGCTTACACGAGCAAACGTGCAATATGAAATCTCAATTTAATATGTTAAAAGTTTTATTTCAAGAGTACACAGTCACTGATGAGATGAGGGAGAGAACAAGCCAGAAATGACAGTTTAATACATTTCCAAGATCTAGTTGGTGATCTTGTACCGGAAGGCAACTGGTTGAAGAACAAGTCAACTCCAGGTCTGGACTTCACCTGTTTTAGATACTTTCACACTTGTTTGCCCTTTTCTGCATTACTCAATAGCCTGTTATAGTTGGTACAGTGGCCAGAACTGCACGTAATAATCTTCATGTAGCCTTGGATTTACCCATTTCCCCTTACGACCTCATAGATGTATCATTGCAAACTTAATGTTGCTTTATTTTCCCCACAGCCCCAGCTTCAAATTATTAATGCCTCCATCATTACTTCACCCATGGATTTATCTGCTAAAAGTGGATTTTTCCTTCAGTTAGAAAATATTGACATATACACAATAACGTCCACACTACATTACAAAACAAGTGTTCTAAGAAGGACTAACAATGAAACAATGTTTCTCCCTGCTATTTGGTCAGTGAAGCATCTCCAGTTTTCATAAAATATTTGTAGGACAGGTTTCAGGCACAAAATTTTATCTTCAAGTACTCATCAGTAGCCAAAAAGCAAAGAAAATCTATTGCTTCCAAAATACTAACAGAGTTTGTGAATGTACTGCACTTATGTCTATGGTCAACTGGCCAAGCATGCAGTCCTGATTTGAGAGGGCCTGACAAAGTCACGACTTCAGCCAAAACACTGGGGTGAAGGAGGAAAGGTAACGGCAGAGAAGGATGGGCAGAGAAGCTTGTTTGTGAAAATTTCAGGGAATCTAAACATTGGAAGCTTTTACATAATCATATTTTGGACACAAACATGTAAATGGTAGAGTATATTTTATCACATTCTGCAATGCATGACGGTTTCTGCAGCCTAGTTTCAAAAGAACATTTTCAAAAATAATACCCAGCTGAAGTATGGGTCAATATCACATGAAGCTCAGGTCATTCATTACAAACTGATAACAACAACACTTGGGACAGACCGGAAGAGTGGATTGCATGCAAGTCTGACAGAGGGCTGGGAGCACTGCTGCTTCCAAGCAGCAACAGGTTATCCCAAAAGAACTTGTTTGATTCTACAACCCTGCTGAGATTGCTCTGGAGATCACCACGGGCATTAATAACATACAAGTGAAAGAGAAAGTAAATTTAAAGTGCTACTAAAATGGCGCTCCCAAATTAAAAACATTGCCCAATACATTTTTCAGGTTATGACATCCAGGGATTAGTTTGATCTCAGATCGTGACGGCTAAATGGGTGGATTAACAACAGCGTTTGCACATGGAAGTTTCTCGTGAGCTGCAAAGACAATAGTAAGAAAATAATACAATGTAAGGAACCAAATTTACAACGTTTAGGGTGGGGACAACTCAAGGTTTGATTTCAATGGGCTAATTAAGAGCAGGGAGACTTGTAACAGTTCTGCCTCTCCTCAGAAATGACCACAAGTTGCAAACTGTTTTGATGCAGGAACATTCTCTGATCTGTCAAAAAGTTAGGTAATCTATCATTCCGTAGGGCCAGTCAAAGAATCCTGATGAATGGTCACTGGACCCAAAATATTGACTCTGCTTTCTCTCCACAGATACCGCCAGATATGCTAATGTTCTCCAGAAATTTCTATTTAAGAATTGCCAACAGAACTTGGTATTACAGCATTTCAAGATCTGTAGACTTGCAAATTGTTTCAGTGATGAAATACATAAGTGCTGGCCCTGCACTGCCTTGTTTTGGGAAATGCAGTTGGAAAATAAATAAAGTGAGTGCCACGTAATAATTGGTGACTCCATATCATGAAATCCGGCATAAGTACAATGTGGATTACCAAATTCAACAGCAAAATAAGAACTCCAGAAGTTATTTTGTCTGTACAATGCGACTAATAATAACAGTCTAAAGATGTAAAGTGCACCAAGTCTACATACCTGCAGTACCAACAAATCCTCCCTTTTTGCAATTATTTTTGCATACATTGCATCTAGAAATTTCTGACTGTACACAATGGAATGTATAAATACTTGTAAAATAAAACATTCAGTTTAACATACTGGACCTCAACTGCTGATGCACCGGAATATTTTGGTCTAAGTGTCCAGCAAACGCAAACTCCTTCAGATTAATACAAATCATCAGTCTCTTCTGCTTACTTCAAAAATCTTCTGTGCACATTAGACTTCAGTTCCCTAAACAATGTTGTTATGTTTAACAAAAACAGAGTCAAACCTCAAATATTTGCACTTAAATATGTTGTTCTGCTTCTGCTCAACGAGAAAGTTTAAGCCTTAAAAAGGAACAATGATTTATGTTCTTGTTTTTCAATTGACCATCAACTGAGAATCATTTGTGTTTTGCTGACCCTATTTCAGGTGCGTTCTACGCAAAACACAGTGAAGCCTATATTCCCAAGGGAAATAGTTTTTAAGTTTGACCAATGAAAGAAGGCAGGTTAAAAAATAAGTAGCTCAGGATCCATCAAAGGTACCCCATAGTACATTTAGGCTCAAGCATAGATGCAATTGGAGCGGCATGGTGACTCAGCAGTTAGCACTGCTGCCTCACAGCACCAGGCACCCAGATTCAATTCCACCTTCGGCTGACTGTCTGTGTGGAGTTTGCACATTCTCCCTGTATCTGAGATAGTAGGAACTGCAGATGCTGGAGAATCTGAGATAACAAGATGTAGAGCTGGATGAAAACCACAGGCCAAGCAGCATCAGAGGAGCAGAAAAGCTGACATTTCAGGCCTAGAAACGTCAGCTGTCCAGCTCCCTGGATCTGTGTGGGTTTCCTCCAGGTGCTCCGGTTTCCTCCCACAGTCCAAAGATGTGCAGGTTAGGTGGATTGGCCATGCTAAATTGCCCATAATGTTCAGAGATATATAGGATTAGCCACGGGAAGTGCAGGGTTATAGGGATATGGTAGGGGGTGAATCTGAGTGGAATGTTCTTCGGAGAGTCGGTGTGGACTTGTTGGGCTGAATGGCGTGTTTCCACACTGTAGGGATTCTATGGAAAGCCTAAAGACAAACATTTACGAACATAAGACCATAAGATGCAGGAGCAGAATCAGCTATTCAATGAGATAGAAGATGATCTGATAACTCCACTCTCCTGCCTTTGCCCTATATTGATGATTCCCTTACTAACTAAAAATCTATTTCAGCCTTGAATGCACTAACAACCCAGTCTCAACAGTCCCTTGCAGTATAGAATTCCATAGATTCACTACCCTCTGAGTGACGAAATTCCCCCTCACCTCTGACTTAAGTGTCCAACCCTTTATTCTGAGATTATGTCCTCTGGTCCTACGTATTATAAAATAATAAGAGTGGACAATCTGATTTTTCAGCAGTCTTTCTTCAAAACGATTAAACCTGTTTTTTTATGATTCTCTATTGTACGCTTTCAGTGAATTCATTTGCCAGTTGCCACCTAAAACTCCACAGAAAACATTTGGCTCCTTCATATCAGATCTACAGTATATATTCCTGCTCCTATGATGCTGCTTGACCTGCTGTGTTCATCCAGCCCCATGCTTGTTATCTCGGATTCTCCAGCATCTGCAGTACCTTTTATCTCTGATACAGTATATAGTGCTCAACATGTCACATGAATCACGCTGCAATCAGTAAAGGAACCAAAAACATTAAGCTGCTTGGAAGTCAAATTTGAAACCAAAAGTAATCAAGATTACCAAAATCCAATCAGTCAGTCAGTTATTTGTAAGGAACACTCTGACTGGGTCAGTTTATCACTGGCATTCCTGCTATTTCGAATAAACATGGTTCAAGTACACACAAAAAGGCAACATGAAAGAGGGAACCTTTTCATCAATTTTCAGCACTAATCTGTGATCTGAAGTGCAAACAAGGGAATTAGATTTGCCTGCCGTTACATTTCTTTGCTATGGATTGCAACACCAAATTAAATCAGAGACAAAAGTGTCAACAGTATAAACACATGCTCTCAACACAGCACAATATTAAAGGAAGTCCCTCAACTCAACACTACCAAGAATAGTACACGTTACTTAAATCCTTACATCAGTCATGCAAACTCACTAACGAACAAGACTTCAAGCTTGTATAGCATATTGATCTTTTCTGAAAGTCCAACAAGGCAAGACATCCAATTACTGAACACTGCCTTAAGTGCACTAACATTCCAAAATAACACTTCATTCTCGATAGCGAAAATTCATCTATTAACATTTCTAAACATCAGCTACCGTGCATTATTCATCATATGGCTTCAACCACAGGGAGAAATCAATTGTTCTACTGTGGTGAAAAGCTATCACTGTTGGCAAGAAAACACTAAGGATCTGATGTAATACGACAGAAGCACTAAACTCAGGTTTTACCTTGAACTCAGAATGCAGTCACTGGACCCTTCCCAAGTATTTGATGCATAATGATTTACATGAGCTATTCAGCACAGATATGAACTTACAGTCTTACATGATGAGAATTAGTTACGGAACAAACTGTTTTACAAGTTTAACGGGAATGTCTTTCCACAGGACTGAATCAGTTTAAAAGGCAACATTTTGACTTTCCTCTTATCAAAAAAAACCCATGAATCTGTAATTATGTGATACCTGAAGGTAAAACAAGATAATTTCTCCAATTATGCGTGTCTTCTAACACTGTTTCACTTGAAAATTATGTTTGGTGTCAACTTTCTACAAACAATGTTCAGATAGACCAACTAATACATTTTTCAGAATCTTGGGTATGATACATTTTGTTAAACTACCATTACATCTTAAACTCACTGGGCAGAATCTTATCTGACCTGAATGACATGGGCTGTGGCAAGATTCATGGGAGAATCAGGTAAGAATTCCAGAGAGGTCTACCTTGACATCAGGAACAACTCGCTGCATTTCCCAAGCGCTGAGGGGAGTTTCTCTCAACGCAGCAGTGAGTTGCTAATTAAGGAGATTATCACTTGTTAAATACTTTTTTAATGGCACAGCTCATATCATTGACAAGTCAACTTCCATCTTACCAAATGCATCAAATAAATTTGGAATCAAGAATTCTCGACATGGAAGTCAGAGCGAGTAACCTGGTGAATTCAGCTCACTGTGAAGAGCCTCCACCAAACAGCGTCTTGGGGCATGATTCCCAGGGTACTAGCCGCTTATACCCCTTATCCAAGCACACTGGCACCTGACATTTACTAACCTCTCAGGATCCTCATGGCACCTCTCCAATCCACTTGCACAGGATGCTTCGGAAGCACAGTTCTGAAGTGCAGCACGTCCCAGCAACCAACATTGAAAGGCTACAGCAGAGACACCGTGCGCATTGTAGACAGGCACTCAGCACAGGGATTGGACTAGGTTGCAACTCAGGGTTTGCTCTATTTCTCGCTTAATACCTACCTGCAGGCTTTCAGCAACCTAACTTGTCTTGCCGTACCATGCCTGTTAGAGCACTGGCACATCAGCCAGAGCCAAAAGGCTACCAGCATTGCTGTGTCGACATGTTCTTTTGTGCAGACGCGTAGTCTGGTTGCTTGTCAGTAGGGATCTGTCGGGTTTGGCAACAGACACATCTAGCTGTATAGCACACCAAGACATCAATGTAACACCTACAGCCTGTGTCAGCTGCCTCTATGGTAAGTACGCTGGATGCTTATTCAACCAAATGGCCATGTCAGAAAGTGGGTGTGGATCTCATCTTCAGTCCAGAAAATGATGGGCCATTCCCAGTCAAAGGGTCCTGCTACACACAGTCGTGGGCATAGATCCAGCAGCTCAGCCAGAGTCAATCATCCCCACAGGCCAGGCACTGCCAAGGGATACATCTGACTTCCGTCTAGGCTGTGAACAATGGCCAGTCTGTAGGGCTTTCATAAGCAGCTGGGGAGCTGCAAAGACAGTGATTGGTGGCTGGTCAGTCACCTACGGGCTGTTCAACGTCGGTCAGATGTCTGGGTGAATGCCGTCCTAGAGGCCTGTGCATTGAGGAGGGTGTAAAGGGGGTCTATTGGGGTATTGTGGGGGAGTGGGGGGAATTACTGCTAAGAGGGGTCTGGGAGCCAAAGCTGGTGGTGGGAGGTGGGGGGTGTAGCAGAGGCATGTGCAGATGTGGGGATAAGGACAGTGGCGCAGCGCTGGGGGGAAATCTAATGATTGCAATGACAAGTGGATGTGAGTTTAGGATGGGAAGGAGGTCAGAGTGCAGCAGGCATTTCCTTCTGGCTAAACATGTCAGACACTCAGCCAGGTAGGTGCACATGTTGCAACCAGGACTCTGGTGGAGCAGATGCCAGGGCTATTGAAGATGCGACTCCACTGTTTGGACCAGTCTGGAGAGGTCCTCCAGTTTAGTTTGGAAAGTGTCTGCTGCATCATCCTGCATGCTATGTTCTGCACAACTGGATCAGGCAATGATAGATGCTGAGGAACTGGGAAAATGGGAGTAGTCTTCTGATGACATTGGGAGAAGGAAACTCTCCTAGTGCTTGACAGAGGTCAGTTGCACCAGGTGCTATAATCCAGGCAGTACATGGATTGATAACCAGCTCCAGCCAAAGAGGGGTGGGTGCAGCAGAACATGATGAACTTTAGAACAGTTGTTGGACAACATGCAGCATTAAGTTTGCATTGTCGGGGTGAACTGCAACCTCTACTCATTTCTTTTGTGTTCGTTTTTGCTACCTGTCAACAAAAGGTCAGTGGGCACAGTGGGAAGAGTGGTAGTGATTTAGAGAACATTTTTAAACAGGATGTAGCTGAAGACAAACCGCACCGGATGGTTACATAGAACAACATAGAACAGTACAGCACAGTACCAGGCCCTTCGGCTCACGATGTTGTGCCGAACTTTTACCTTAATCCTAAGATCTATCTAACTTCCACCCCTACCTTATACTATCATCCATTTGCCTATCTAATAGCCGCTTAAATGCCCCAAATGAGGCCGACTCCACTACCCATTCTGACAATGGATTCCACATCCGGACCACTCGCTGAGTAAAGAACACCTCTATATCTATCTACATCTACCTCCACTCACTTTAAGACTATGCCCCCTCGTAATAGCTACCTCCACCCTAGGCAAAAGTCTCTGGCTGTCTACTCTATCTATACCTCTGATCATTGTGGATAAGTCTATCAAGTCAACTCTCTTTCTTCGTCGTTCTAAAGAGAAAAGCCCTAGTTCTCTCAACCTTTCTTCGTAAGACCTTCCCTCCATTCCAGGCAACATCCTGGTAAATCTCCTCTGCACCTTTTCCAACACTTCCACATCTTTCCTGTAATGAGGTGAGCAGAACTGGGCACTACTCCAGATGTGGCCAAACCAGGGTTTTGTATAGCTGGAGCATAACTTCACGGCTCTTGAACTCAATCCCTCTATTAATGAAAGCTAACATACAATACGCCTTCTTAACAACTCTATCAACCTGGGTGGCGGTTTTCAGGGAACTGTGGACTTGAACCCCAAGATCCCTCTGCTCCTCCACACTGCCAAGAATCTTTCCATTAACCCCGTATTCTGCTTTCAAGTTTGTCCTTCCAAAATGAATCACATCATTCTTTTCAGGGTTAAAATTCATCTGCCACTTCTCAGCCCAGCTCTGCATCCTATCAATGTCCCTTTGTAACCTAGAACAGCCCTCTGTACTATCCACAACTCGACCCACCTTTGTATCATCCACGAACTTATTAATCCACTCTTCCACTCCTTCATCCAAATCATTTACAAAAACCATAAATAGAAGAGGACCCAGAAAGATCCATGTGGTACACCACTCGTAACTGAGCACCATGTTAAATATTTTCCGTCCACTACCACCCTTTGTCTTTTAAGGGTCAGCCAATTCTGAATCCAATCTGCCACATTTCCCCCTATTCCATGCCTCCTTACCTTCTGCATGAGTCTACCATGGGGAGCCTTATCAAACACCTTACTTAAATCCATGTATACCACATCCACTGATCTACCTTCATCAATGTGTTTGGTCACCACTTCAAAGAATTCAATAAGGTTTGTGAGGCATGATCTACCCCTCGCAAATCCATGCTGACTATCACGAATCAAACTGTGCCTTTTTATCCGGGTGCACAGAAGCCTTTTAAATATGGTATTGGTGCAAAGGATACCAGTCTTTTGATGATATCTGCTAAGTGGCAAGTTGTTATGGGAATGGTGTGTGTCAAGGACAGGCTGGAATTGGGGGGAGGGTGGTGTGGAGAGAGGGGGAGAGTGAGAGAGAGAGAGAGAGAGAGAGAGAGTCAGAGAGACAGACAGACAGACAGACAGACAGACACAGAGAGACAGAGAGAGAGAGAGATGCCATTGGGGTAGAGTTGTGTGGTTAATGGGAACAACTTTGTCAGATATAGTAGGAAGTCTTGCTAGGTCTCACTGTGAAAAACTGTCCAAAAATACTCAACTCAACTGGCACTTAAGTCAAAAAAATTTCAACCCCTACATGTCAGCAATGGAATTGAATTACTCTAACTAAAATAATTACTATAATAGAAAATCTTTTGTAAATGTTTGGTTGCTACATTACATTCATGAACTAACAAATCAGCTCTCAGCAAGAAATCGTCTTCAACTTCTTCCTACCAACTGAAACTCCAAAAAAATTAAATAATAATTTGAAACATTTCACAACAATAATATTCAAATTATAGATTTAATTTTCTTGTGGAAATTCAGCCAGATTAAATTGGAATCAATCTCTTCAAGACTTGGCACCATATTATATTAATTTCTGTAAGAAATCACACAAAACGTTCACAATTTATTAATATTATTTATTCCAATTGCTTACCTTAAGTAGTAAAGGATATTTGCAGATTCTCTGTATTGGGGTTAACAAATAGCCTTCCAGTGGTATATCTGTGGTCTTCATTCCTCCCAGAACCATGCAGTTCTAAAAACAAAGTGGACCTGTGAACTCACTAAAACAATTTTACATGCTCAGATATTTGGAACAACTGACTCCCCAGGTGACTATGTGAATTTTGAGTCAAATATTACATTCAAAATAGAAATTTGCCATTTTAGAACATTCCTGCTTCAAAACTTTACTTAAATTATCAAATTCAAATTAGCCTCATGTCCAAAGTTATGAACATATTCATTCCTCTCCTAGAGATGTCGATGTAAACATAATGAATAACTACTGAATCTTAGGTTTTGCATTCAAAATACTACAAAAATTACATAACATTCTTAAATAGTTTACAGATTTGACCAGGGTCTTAAGAAATAGCATTAAAATCAACATTGGAAATATTTTCAATTAATGAAACAAGATTTCCTGAATGCATAGGGTTTATATCAATATTTATAGTCGTATACAACTGAGGAAGGATAATTGTATTAGTCAGTCCAACATGAACCAATTACACAGATAATATTGAAATAAACACATAATTATGCAAATTCCAGGAGAGGTTGTACAGCTTACCAAAAGCATTGCCCGCACTTCAGGTATTTTGTTCAATTCCATTAAAAGCCTCAAAGCTTTTTCATGATTGCTACAATATTCTTGATAGACACAAAATCGGTCTTTCTATAAACAAACACAAAGACGACAATAGTATTAAAGAAAATGTTTGTGTGCAACAGTTTATAGCTGCTCAATCTTAGATTTATATTTAGTGTAACGCACCATAGCAGAACAACATATTCTGGTTTATATGGTAGAATAGGATTCTTTAGAAAGAAAAGCATGATAAACAGCTGGATTGTAGCAATTCAGATATGGTCAGGGAAAAATGAATTTCACTCACACAGCCACCACCTTTTCACAGTAATTGCACCTTCACAGGCATGACAGGCCAAATGGGTTCCTTTTGTATTATACAATCCACATAGTTCCCCACCAAACCATAAAGAAAGTTCCATAAGCAACACACATGTGTACACGTCCATAATATTAGCTATGGTATTGGTATATGAAATTAATACAAGACCAAGGTCAAATCACTGCTGTCAAAAGGTGAAGCTGTGATCCAATGTGAAACAGCTCCAACTTATTGTATAATGTCCTATTCAGTCAGTTCAATGTATCATTGTTGCAAGCATGATATAGAGGTGAGTGTAGTGATTGTAATGAAATAGCCAGGTGGGCCTCAATGAATGGTCAAGGGTTAATCATTGAAGTAACTGCAGAAAGGCTGGTATCCTGTCACCAAGTCACCCTTTATTTACTTGTGCACAATACACTGGCTGTGGCCAGCCAGCTCGGAGTCAGTCCCCTTGACTGAGAAGATTCTAAATCCCCTGGTTATATCGGTCAACCAGGGCTTCCTGACTGACCCAGATTAACAACCCTAATCCAGAATCTCATCGTCAACAAGATCCACCTGGTTCCAATCACTACAATATTTAGCTTAGAAAACCCATAGCATAAAAGGTGATTTTTTAGAGGAGACCTGATGAGGTTCGAATAAAATACAGCTTTTCTCCTAGAAAGTAATGTAGGCAAGTTCATGGAAAGATAGGGTACCTTGCTGTAAGGCTTAAACTGTGAAACTTCCAGTCCCAAAATGATTGGTTAGAAAACTGCAGATTATTAAAAGACTGAGAAAGACTAAGCTATCCTTTTTTTTTAAAAATGAGGATTCATGGAAGAGAACTTCACAGTTCACAGACATGCTGGAGGAAAGTATTTAAATCAAACCAAAGAAAGTGACAGAGAAGGGTAATTTATCGAGATTTGAAACACTGTAAATAGAACTAAAAATGATATAAGGAAAATATCATGCTCCTGTTGTGTTAAGACTGGACATGCCAGAGTCAATGGCTGGAATTTAAATAGAATACCTCAATTTGCAATAGTAAGAACGTCTGATGGATCCTCAGAAAAGGAAGCATCAGGAATGCAAGAAGGTACTTAAATTGTAGCAGCGGTATGAAGGCTTCATGTTTCTTTAGAATGTATTATGAAGAGAGAGATAACTATAGGGAGGCAAGAAAAATTTTTTTTGAATATTGGTTAGTAGTAGCAGACTACTGGGAGGTTCTTCTTATTTTGTCTCAAAAAGAGATCCATGCCACAGGGATTAATGCTGACCCCACAATAATTTATGACATATAGTAATGACTTGGACGAGAAAAGTGAAGGTACTATAGTCATATTGGCAACTGACACAAAAATAGGTGAGAAGGCAAGTGGTGAGAGTTGTATAAAGTCTCAACATATGGATAGGTTCAGCAAATGGGCAAAAACTTGGCAGATGGAATGCAATGTTGGAAAATACGAGGTTATGCACTTAGACAGAAAGATAAAAGAGCTGCAGGTTATTTAAATATAAGAGGACTGCAGAAAGCTGCAGCACAGAGAGATTTGGAATTTCTTGTCAATGAATCACAAAACGCTAGCATCCAAGTTCAGCAGGTAATAGAGAAGGCAAATAGAACGTTGGCCATATTAAAACTGTAAAAAGTAAAATTGGGATGTCTTGCTAAAACTATACAATGCACTAGTTAGACCACAGCTGGAATACTGTGAACGGTTTTGTTCCCTTTAGCTAAGGAAATAAATACTGGCATTTGGAGGCAAGAATGGATGGATTGTCGTATGTGGAGAGGTCAAGTAGTTTGGGATTGTAGTTACTGGTGTTTAGAAGAAAGAAAAAAGTACAAAAGAGTGCTTACTGAAGCATATAGATTTTTAGGGGACATGACAAGGCAGATGCTGAGAGATTGATTTTCCATTTAGGGGCTGGGCTAAGAATATTCAAGGTTGAAATAGATTTTTAATGAGTAACAAATCAGCGATTGTGGGGAAAAAGGCAGGAAAGTGGAATTGAGGATTATAAGATTATCCATAATCTGATGGAATGACAATGCAGATTCAATGGGCCAAATGGCCTACTTCTGCTCCTACATCTAATGATATTTCAGAAAGGTATTTTCTTATGCTTCAAATCAAGTAGGTAAACCAATTAAAATATTGGGACATACTGCAGCAAGTCATTCCCTGATCTGGAATGATAAAATTGATCTTCTAGAAGTTAATGCAGGAAAAAAATCTTAATTGGACGCCTACATGGAGGTTACAAACCAGTCCAACCATATACAATTAGATTAATAAGCAACTTATTAAATGGAGAGGTTGTAGCTGTAGTAGTAAAACAATTCCTTCTACACTTAAAGGATTTTTTTTCCTTGAGAAATGACTTACCTGTTCAAAAATACTGACTTCAACAAGATGAAGCAACAAGCTGTAGAGAAAATGAGGTGGTACAAAACTAACATGCTAGTCTGTTTCCTGACTGAGTTGTGACTAGATTTAAAGCATCTGCAAGGTCAACCATTCTGCCACCTGTTCACTTAAAAAGCATGTCGTATCATATGCCAACTTATTCAGATCTGACTTATGATATCCTTGGTTTCTCATAGGCTTTGATAGTAACATCCTGGCTCATGAGACAAAGGCCATTGGCCAAGGCCTACTCCTCAGGGGATCCTGTGTATAGAACATGGGTCATTTTTTTTTGGCTGTATGGGGTTGGCAGGGAGTGGTGGGTATCAGGGGTGGTCAGAGACAAGGGCAAGGGGTGTGACTTTCAGAGACCACCCCTCAAGCCCCATCAATTCCTCTAAGTGCCTGCAGGTCGAGGAATGCCCCCCCTCCTCCATCCCACAACCCTTCCTACAGGTTGGCCTTGTTACCCAAACATGCAATCAGCCAGTTTTCCCACTGAAGACTGGTCCTCGGGTTCATTTTTTTAAATTCATTGACGGGAGGAGGGCGTCGCTGGCTTGGCAGCATTTATTGTCCATCCGTAAATGCCCAGAGGGCAGTTGAGAGTCAACCACATTGTTGTGGGTCTGGAGTCACATGTAGGCCACACCAGGTAGATGGCAGTTCCCTTCCCTAAAGGACATTAGTGAACCAGATGGGTTTTTCTAACAATTGACAATGGATTCACGGTTATCATTAGATTCTTAGATTCAAACCCGGGTCTCTAGAATGTTATCCGGGTCTCTGGATTAACAGTCCAGTGATAATACCATGAGGCCATTGCCTCCCCACGTCCTATTGGTGAGTTAAGGTCCTTAAAAGGCCGGTTAAAGGCCTTAATTGCTGGGATGTCAAGAAAATCCCCACTGGCCTGCTTACCCAGCACTGGCAAGGGGACAGGTACCGTCCAAGGCACACTTGCCTAATTATTTCCCCTCTCACCACATCCAGAGAGAAGAAGATTCCACCCTTGGAATCAAATTCAGATTTTTTTTGTTTACAGAAGAAGCCTAAAGTGTAACAGGAAGATTAACTGTTTATAAGCACAATATCTTCTTTACTCAAAAGTTAACTCAACACAACAGATCTTGACCTCAAAACTAATTGACCTCATTTGCTTAAAAGGTTAGCAGTAATTTAAAGTCAATATGTGAAGACTGTACCCAGGTTGTGACCAGATTCCATACTGGAACACAAGTCTGAATACAATGCTGGACAATGTAAAGCAGCCATTTTTGAGTACAGAAAATATTTGTATGTCAGATCTTTAAAGCCCCTGTATGGGATCGCATCCATAAGTGCAACCATTCGCAAGTCAGATATTTGTGAATCGAGACCCCCCATATTCATGCCTTTCTACATAGTTGTGCTGTTTAAGTGAGTTGCCTGAAGGCAGTCATGAGAGTTGGCCTCCAGGAGGGTGTTTTACCCAATACGGCAATGCTTGCTATCTCCGATATTGTAAGAAATTGGGCTTCACTACCGTAGCACTGAATACAACAGACATTTATTACAATTAACCATCATGTACATTCAGGCATGCAAGTGTCTAGGCTAGTATTAAACTGTTCAATACAACAGTTGAGTATGCTCTGAAGAGGAGTTACAATTCTTCCCAGACCAACAGCCTGCAGTCACGGAAATCAAATCAATGGCAATGCCAAAAACTCCAACACATATGTTGTTACTCTCGCTGCAGAAAATCCTCAAAAAACCTACTTTATTTAGGTGAAATGTAACTAAATATTTAAATGGATTACTAACTTAATGACTGCTGCTAAATACCCTGTTGATTACCCCTGAGAAGCTAATTTTATATTTGTTGAATGTCAAATTTCTCCATTTTTTTATTTTTCTTCAGATGCTTTCATCTAAGCTTCCAACTTAATGCAAATAATTTATTTCACTATCTGAAGGTATAAATTAATAACAAAGTGCATTACGATTTCCGAATTTGCTGTGTGTGAATATCTCAAATGGAATCTGACATCATTGCCGCCTATCTACTGGCAGACTCGGCTTCAGATTTGAACTAAAAAGGAAAACAATGCTTCAGAGAACAATAGATCTTTGTGGCCGGCTTTCTAGGAAATCTGAGGTAAACATCGCATTTTGCTGCTGACCTCAAAATCCTGGCCAAGTGCAACTACGGGTGTGAAAATCAATTAAACTAATTAACACTGTTTAGTAAAGAACTGGTTAAATCCATAAACATATGCAGCTTCTTGATAAGCATTCATACATAGTCAGTAAAAGTAAAAACCTTTTCCATTCTCCCCAATTAAAAAAAGGCAGCGTATCTGAAACACACCGAAAGCATGAATATCAGAGTTTTCCCAGGTGAAGGGTTTTCTTGTATACAAGAATACAATTCCAAAAACTTTATCCACTCAAAAAGCAGCTAAAGAGGCTAAATCTTGGTGTAAGAAATGTGGTAATCCTATACCAAGTGCCCCATCGTGAGATGAGAATAAATGGTCCTAATTTAATGCATTCAAAATTTCAAATCTACATTATTCCAGAATAATTTCTAGGAAGCTTATCTTACTGTCAAGGGAAAAAGATGCACTCAAAAAAATTTTAGAAACAAATTCAATGTGGATTGATCTAATATTGCATTGTATTCCTGCTGACATCTCCCAGGTGACCTGACAATTTATTACATTCCAATAATTCTTTTTCTATACAAACTAAGAAGTTTTGCAGACCATGTGAAACACACAGAGCTTTGGGGATTGCATGATAGGGCGACTAAACTGAATTGAGTTTCATCATTGTTTCCTACACTATGGTACACTGCTCAGAGACAGATGAATCTGTTCTCCAATAATGAAATGAACTTCATCACTCAAAATTCATGGGCAGGCAAACTGACCCCTCAAAATCCCCAAAAATCCTTGAATAATTTAGTGGGAGGAGCAATCAGGTAGAGAAAAGTTGATCTTATATTTGGAATTGACAGAATCAGAGGGGAGCTACAACTACTACAGATTCTCTCTTGCATTGGTCACTAATAGGCTCAACATAGGACAGAAACAGCCTGTGAGTGGAGGAGCAATCAGGAGGGTAAGAAAGAAAAGGTAAGTGAGCAAGGCAGCCAGGGTGGATTGGGGCCTACTGTTGTGGACCAAAGTTCTAGGGGCACTGGGGAAGCCATTGGCAGTGAGTTGAGGCAGATAGGCTCCCTTTGAAGTTAGAGAGCCACCGATCAGGGACTTGCTCTGCTCAGCCAGGCAGTGGGGATAAGCATAACAGGAAGAAGCTGCAAGTGTATCGGACAACATGGCTGCTAAATGCAAAGAATTGTTTTAAAAGGCATCACCGAAAGGAAATCTTTGTTAACTTTACGAAATAGCCAAGAAAACTTTAAATTATAACGGTAATGAATGCTTTTTAACTGAAAATAGAACGTCTAGGTCAAGGTTACATATGTTCAGGAGCTAATATGTAGGGAAAACGTAGTGGGTTCTACTGCAAGGAATTCAATTGTTAAATTTTGATCTGAGACACTGTAAACAAAGAGTTTCTGACTGGGTAAAATCTTTGAGCTTTATGCATACATGACAGAAATGTATTCACCACGACCTCAGCAGCAAGTATTCATGACAGCCAATGGAAAGGGTACGTTGGATGATGGCCTTTTGTGTACAGAAGAAGTGTCAGTTATTTTGGGAAATAAAAACATTTGTTGCTAACTTGGGCCTATTCTGTCAATTCAAATACTGCAGTATCTAAAAAATAATGTTTTCCTTGTGTGGTGTAGCTTTAAGTTAATGTAGGATTGATAATTATTGAGGATCTTGATGAATTCTTCTACTTCTGCTCTGAGAAAGTAGAAGTACTACATATGTGAACACAAATACAGAAGGTATTGTCACTTCTAGACTACAACAGCTAAATTAATGAGGATTAAAAAAACCCCGAAAATTAAAAAAAAAACTCCTGTAAAAAGGTAACTCAAAAAATCTCAAGAAGAGCCCTATGTTTATTAAATAGCTGATAATTTAATTGTACAAGTGTGTACAAGTGCGGTAAAAACAGCTTGCTGCTTCAGGTTTTCATTATCAATACTGTTACAGCAAAAACAGCATGTTCAATTTTTTTTCTTTGTGAAGTGCATTTAATCCACTCTAGGAGGCTTGTGAAGTTACAAATTACATGCAAGTACAGTCCCAAAGAGATAATTCAAAAACACTTTAATTTTAAAATATCATCCTCAATGGCAAAGCAAGACTACACGCAGTCAGAAATGTTAACAATCCTGGTATGCAGTCTAGCCATGAAATTATAGGGAACAGGTACACACTCCTTTCAGTTTTGCACTTATGGCCCACTAAGTTCAAAAATACGATGATGTATTCTTGCAGTATTTGAAGATCCAATGAGTAATATTTAGTCTATGACAAACAGTTATAAATCCAACATTTCCTGATTTTTAATGGGTGTGCGGTTAGAAACTATGAAAATTGTGCAAACAAGTACATAAAATGCCCACAAACCAAAATGTTTTTTAAAAATGTATTCATAGGATGTGTGTATCACTGACAAGGTCAGTGTTTGTTGCCCATCACTAATTGCCCTTAAGCTGAATGGCTTGTTCAGTCATTTTAAAGGGTGGTTACATGTCAAGCATATTACTGTGGGTTTGCAGTCATATGTAGGCCAGACCAGGCAAGGATGGAAAACTTCCTTCCCTCAAGGGCATTAGTGAACCAGATGGGTTTTTACAACAACTGCCAACAGAACTCCTGCAGTGATGGCACAGGACTAAATGGCTGACCTCCAACAACTAGGACATTGCTGGTGCTAGAGGGTCTGAGGCTGAATAGGCTGGAGCTTTTTCTCCTGGAGCATTGGAGGTCGAGGTTTCTAAAATCATGAGAGGTATGGATAGGGTGAATAGACAAGCTTTGTTTTCCCCAGTGGGGTGGGGTGGGTGAGTCCAAAACTACAGGGCATAGCTTTAAGGTGAAAGGGGAAAGATTTAAAAAAGACCTGAGGGGCAACTTTTTCACATAGAAGGCAGGACGTGTATGGAACAAGCTGCCAGAGGAAGTGGTGGAAGCGGATACAAACACAAGACTTAGAAGGCACCTGGGGGATGGGTATATGAATAGAAAGGGTTTAGCGGGTTACGGGCCTAATGTTGGCAAATGTGACCAGATCAGATTGGGACGTCTGGTTGGCACGGATGAGTTGGACTGAAGAGTCAGCTTGTGTGCTGTATGACTCTATGACTTTATAACCACAAACGTCTTCCTTTGTGCTAAGTATAATTCCAACCAACTTTCCCTTCAATTTCTCATTGTCATCAGTTTTGTTTAGCCTCCTTGTCACACTTGGTCAAATGATATCAAGAACACAGTTACTCTCACCTCACCTCTGGAATTCAGCTGTGTCCACGCTTGAACCAAGGCTACAATGAAATCAGGAGCTAAGGAGCCGTGGACAGAACCCCAACCGAGTGTCACTGAGTAGTTACTACTGAGCATGTGCTTCTTGAAAGCACTATCGATGACATCTTCCATCACTTCACTGATGATTGAGAGTGACTGATCGGGCAGTAATTAGCATGCTAGAAATTGTTCAATTTGTGGACTCGATAAAAGTGGGAAATTTTCCATATTGTTGGGTAGATGCCAGCATTGTAGCTGTACTAGAATAGCTTGGTGAGTGGCTCAGCTAGTTCTACAACTTCTATACTACTGCCAGAATGTTTTCAGAGCCTGTAGATTTTGTAGAATTCATTGTCTTCAGTAGTTTCTTAAAATCACATGGAATGAATTGAATTGGCCGATGACTGGCATACGTGATACCGGTGATCTCCAGATGATCCATCTTTGCGTCCTCCAGTCAGCAGTTCTTCTTGGATGCCAATGCTTCAGCCTTGTCTATTTCATGGATGAGGTGGTCTCCTCCATTATTGAGGATGCGGACACCTATGGAGCTTTTTCCTTCCATTAGTTGGTTAACTGTCCAGCACAATTCATGGCTGTCGATTGTATGCTTGCAAGTAGTCCTGTGTTGCAGTTTCACCAGGTTGACTCCTAATTTTTAGGTATGCCTGGTACTGCTCCTGCACTCTACTTTGAACTAAGCATTGTCCCCCAGCTTCACAATAGAGGTATCATGGGGGATATGCCAGGCCATGAGCTTACGGGTTGCTTCTGAATACAATTCTGCTATTGATAGTCCACAGCAGTTCATGCATACCCAGTTTTGAGCTGCTGGATCTGTTTGAAATCGGGAGGTGGTAGGTAATAACAAGCAAGAGATTTTCTTGCCCGTGTTCTATCTGATGCCGTGAGACTTCATGGGATCCAGACTCTGTTGTGGACTTGCAACTGTATAGCGTTGCTTACGCTGACAGTGTGAATTTGAATGAGTTAAGAATGGTCAAGATGCTACATAGATGTTGAATGACCCAGACAAACTTCCAGGATTTCCCCCCCCACAAGATAAACATCTGCAGACCGCCATGATGGATCTAAAATGGTGGCAGGGGTGTAGATAAATCCTAGTTAAGTTGAGGGATGCCAAATTTAAAAGATTTCAGTGAAGGAGCAAGAAATGGGATTCCCAAAAAAAAATGCAACTAAAATAAAAACTGATTCTACTCACAAACTGAAGAAAGATATTTCCAAGTTCATGTTGAGGTTGTGGTTCTGGTTGTAAATGGCACTCAAGAGCTGCCAAGAACAGCATATGCACGTCAAGTATCTCTTCAATGTTAGAAAACAAAATCTGAAGGTAGAAGCATAGTTATTTTCAGGAAAATCTTATCTCAATACATAAAAACAAAACACAACCTTTTTTTTCTGCTGAATTCAAGTGAATGTGTATTTCATGAGCAAAATGTTCTTCAGAATCCACCCCAATTTCTAGATTAGATAAGATTTAAAGCCCATCTTTGCACAGGAAGTCAATATGAAACCATTTGGGTGTAACCTCAACAGTGCTATGTTAGAAAAAGAAACAAATCTAGGTCTTTTCTTTGCTGGAGTCGTGCCCTGCATAAAGCAGTATTAACATATTCACGAAAAAGCATATTACTCCAGTTCTTCATGCTAGGAAAAGACGTAACAATGCAATAACATTTGACTCCTAACCGCAGTTGCTTACATACATAAATACAAAAGGGTGAACTATTTCAGCAACTACAACTGGAATACTGATATTTCTCCCGAGAGAAAGGGAGAGAGAAGTAAAATATAAAATGTAGGCCATCAAATATAGTCCATTAACATGTGCAAGAGCTTAGTGAGTACTGGTTAGGTATGCATGCATTGCCAACCTTTTCAACTAACAAAATGGAGAAAGGACCGAAGTATTCACAGTGAAGAAGCCCAACTATATCTTCCCTTAATTTGCACTGAGACTTTTACATACATCAGGTTGAATTATTCAAGTCATTGTGTATGTTCTTTTATAAATGAGTTTTCACGAGACCCCAAATGATCACATAACAAATCCAACAATGCAACAGACCTTTAAGAAATGCTGTTAATGCAGATACATTTTTATTAGAGTCCTACCTTGAGATGTTCTTCAGTAATTCGTTTTTCCGACTTGTCGCCATCATTCTGGTGATTTCTGTGCAGGAATGACTACATGCAGAAGAAAAAGTTAAATTACTTTTATGCAAGTCAATGTGTAAACATACATGAAATTCTCCATGTAGTAAACAACAAAAACAAGTTCAATGCATTTAAATTTTCATACTTTTTATAAGTATATCTGTTATCAGTTGGCATCAGTATTTTAGTAAAAGCAAAAACAGGAAACATGATGCACAAGTCAACGTTTAAAAAGTCTTGGTTCACAGGTTTCAGGTTTAATCTTGTCCATTAGCAATACTAATCTGCTGAAAGAAGAGGATATTGACTTCAATAGTTAAACAGAAATAACAACAAACAAGTTATTTCAAAGAGCGCATCAAGATCAAAAATAAATGTCTGGTGGATAGGTGCCGCTGAAACACCTATAATCATCCCTGGGCTGAACAACGTATGCTATAAATACAAATCCTTCACAAATCTAGAGAATGAAGAATGGAGCAGGCAAGTTGTTAAATATTTGCTTAATTCACTCTCAGAACATTGTCTAACACTTCAGGGAAGAAAGGTGTTTGATTGGTTTTAGCACAGTTTATTATGAAGAAGTCTTCAAGTCTTCATTGTTAAACAATATTTGATTCTTTAGTTTTTCCAATTTTACTGGTGCATTGCGCCATAAGGTGAAAGAGAATTTTTCAGTCTCATAATTGCAATGCTAAGTTACTAACTATGCCTCTCAAGTTCAAGCTGACATATCAATCATCTGGCAGCCTAACAATTTGTACTCCACCAGAAAAAAATAAGCACTTCCACCTTACGTAATTTCAAGAAAGTGCACTCAACTTCCGCTGGTTGAGTTCTCAGATTATTGTTGGTATACTATGTCTATGGCACATATGCTTAACCTTCACCTTCACCTTGGATTGGTGATGAAAGAAGTAAGAGTGCATCCACTTGAACACAGCTAAGTGGTTACTTCGGAAAAAGACTCTTGAATTGTGCGCTCATCACACACTGTCTTAGTGGATGAAATGATCATGGGCTAACATTTAGACAGAGTTCAAGCGCCTAAGTAAATACTGAAATAAATTTGACTCAAGTTTAATTTCTATATGCAAAAATGAAACTTTTCCAAGTGTCCTGGCAAAATCAATCAGTCGTTCATTCACAGGTTGTGTGTTTGCAAACTGGGATGTCAGACAATCTGAAACACAAAATCCAGGTTCATCCACAGAGGTATATCATTGGCACATTGTATCACGATCAGACAACAATTGGAGACCAGACCATTGGTTGATAGAGTCTTCCTGAATGGTAGTCTTTGCAAATATGAAGATTTACCTTGGAGTTGTCAGCTGCTTGAGATGCAAAACAGCAAACTGCTTATTGACCTCAACACAGAACAGTGATTAGCTTTTATAATAATAATCAGTACTACTTTTGCAAACAGAGTTCAAATGGAGCACATTAGATGACAGCGAATGCACTTGATTTCTGCACTCACCTTCTTGTTTCAAGGCAAATCATTGAGGTAGAGTTTAAAAATTATGGTTATATGCGTTAAAAGTTCTACATGCATAACTGTTGCTGATGATAATTGTGTGCAAATCATACATTCCAGTCAGATGTTCGTATGTATGTTTCAGGATGGATTTTTTTTAAGACCGAGATGATGTTTGAGATGAAATAGAAAGGATTAAAGCTTTGAAAACAATAGAAGTGAAGAGACAGAAGACACAATACTGAGATCCAGGTTAAATGACAGTCATGTGTTTGTACAAAAAGTAACTTGCATAGAAATTAAGTGTAAAAATCTGCAGTATCTCATTAAAAAGCTGCAAAATTTGATCACAAAACCTGTCACTATTAACCTAAGTCCTTGCAAAGTGGCCCTTAATTCATTGGACTCATGCCAACCACAAACTACAAAAGGTATTATGTTTAGTTCATGGCGACAAGAACAATGATCTGATGTGAGATAATCAAAGCAAAGCAGTCCTCAATAAAGTCTGCCTGGCATGGATGCATTCTCTTGCAATGCCAATTGTGCTGCGTAAAGCATGTGTCACGCATGTAAAATTCCAGAAGTACTTTATGATGAACAATACTCCACTGAATGAGATCCAAATGCATATCGTAAATGCTTCAAAAACTTGGTGAAGGAGCAGGAAGCTAAAATAGAAGTTGCAACAACCCCAAAAGTAATACAGAAGTTCAATACAATCAGATGCAAGGCTGATAAAGAGAGGCACTGTGAACGGAAGGAGCCACACACCAAAGGCCTTACAAAGCAAGAGACCTGTACCCTAATAGCTCAACAGTCCGGAAATCAAGAGCTGGCTTCTTCAATCACTGATTGTGCAACACAGCACAAGCTATCCTATGATGTTTGCCTAAGTCAATAAAATAAAAATCACTATTGGACTATTTTTCAGGCCAGTTTAAAACAATGAAAAGGAAATACACAGAACATTTTCCACAGATCAGTGAGCAGAGAATATGAATTAAGATTTTAGGTTTGGTTTAAGAGCCAATTAAGGAATATACCCAAAAAACTCAGCCTGTCTGCCTTTCTCCAGATGTTGATTGGCTGTGCTTTTCGCACCTTTGGCCGAAGACCCGAATTCAGGAAAGTGTGGTGGTGCTGCCTTGTTACAAAACGTGCAGCTATTGTGAAGTAGGTCAACTGCCTTTAAGTACCAGCGAGAAATCAACTGCATTGCAATCAATATTGGTTCCAGTTATCTTTGACTTTTAATACCAAAATGCAAAATACAGTTGGACCATTGCCTCTGTTCAGCAAACACTGAGGTAAATCACGTTCCTACACAAGTCATGGACCATTGGTCGTCAAAGTACTTGATCATGTGGCACCATTTTAAAAAATTAATCATAGACACTGTCTTTGAAGCTAATAATATGAAATTGCTGCTTGTATGAATGAATTTTAATCATGCTTTAAAAGAAAACAGATGATGTGGTTGCAGGTACCAATGAAGTAGATTTGCCTTTCCAACTGCTGAGTTTGCCTTCTGCAGTCAAAGCCTGGAGAAAGTCTGAGGAAAGCCTTGGGAGAATGATACTATTCCTCTGACTACTTTGTCATACATTTACTCTTGATCACCATCTACCCATAAGATAAGCCTTTTGGTGCAGACCTCTTATGTCTGTGGATCCCAGATTCAGAAATATGGGTCGAAAGATCACAGCTTTCTAGCTTATCGTAAAATCTTTTACTTAATAGCAGTTCAGAGATGAATAATTCCTCAAGTATGGTTTTGCTCATATCATTGTTTTTGCTGCATATTCTCTAAATTAAAATTCAGCAACTGATATAGAAATATGAAATCATTTCAGGGATTTAGGGGAACAGTCAGAAGTTTAATTTACAGAATAAATTTAAGTTTCAAAATTTTTGCCATAAATAAGATTTAAAAACAGCCCTGTAATTACATTGTAACATATGACCTTTATGGCTTTTAATCTCTAGATCATGTTCTCCACTCTAATACTTGGTTTCCGTAACACGCATGTCACAGACTGAGTACTAACAGCGATGCAAATACATTAACTGTTGCAAGCTTCTGTTATTCTTGTTATGATGGACATCAAGACTAATATTTCTCTAAATAAAAAGAAATCTGAACTTTCAGTTGTTGTCTAAAAGAGTGGCCTGACAAGTTTCTGTTTTAAGACTTTTACTGTAACAAACAAAGTACTAATTATTAAACAGTATTTTTATAAGGAAGTTATGCGTTGAATTGCAGAACAGAATTTGCCTTTTCTACTTTTATGCACAAAAAGCAAACCTGATTCACAGGTACACATTAATCATACTGTTAAGTAATTATCCGGTTTTCCTGGACCTAGTCTAAAGTGATTAGTTCTCTAGATTTGCTCAGTCTGCTGCTTTTCTTTCACAGCCTGGTAAACTTTTAATTTCAGACACACTTTATCATGGTGAAATATTTTCCAGGTAATGCTTCCTCTAACACAATATTGATGAACCTTCCAGTCACATTTGAAATCCTCATGAAGTTCAACTTTGCAACCTGAGCTTAACTTCCCATCCATGGCTTTTTTTATTCATTTATGGGATGTGGGTGTCGCTGGCTGTGCCAGCATTTATCGCCCGTCCCTAGTTGCCCTTGAGAAGGTGGTGGTGAGCTGCTTTCTTGAACTGCTGCCATTCATCTGGATTTTGACCCAGCGGCAGTAAAGAAACAATGATCATATTTCCAAGTCAGGATGGTGAGTGAGTTGGAGGGAAACTTGCAGGTGGTGGTGTTCCCATGTATCTGCTGCCCTTATCTTTCGAGATGGAAATGGTTGTGGGTTTCGAAGCAACTAAGGATCTTTGGTGAATTTCTGCATTGCGCCTTGTAGACAGTACCTACTATTGCTACTGAGTATCGGTGGTGGAGGGATTGGATGTTTATGGATGAGATGCCAATAAAGTGGCTGCTTTTACTTGGACAGTGTCAAGCTTCTCGAGCACATTTGGAGCAGCACCCAGCCAAACTAGTGGGGATTATTGCATCTCTCAACTCACTTGTGCCTTGCAGACAGCAGACAGGTTTTGGGGAGTCCGGAGAAGAGTTACTCGATGCAGTATTCCTAGACTCTGGCCTGCTCTTGCAGCCACTGTGTTTATGTGGCAAATACAGTTGAGTTTCTGGTCCACCAGAATGTTGATAGTGGGGAATTCAGTGATAGTAACACTATTGAATGTCAAGGGACAGTGGTTTGATCATCTCTTATTAGAGATGGTCATTGTCAGAAATTTGTATGGTGCAAATGTTACTTGCCACTTGTCAACCCAAGCCCGGATATTATCCAGACCTTGTTGCATTTGAACACAGACTGCTCCAGTTTCTGAGGAGCTGAACATTGTGCAATCATCAGTGAATATCCCCACTTCTGACCTTATGATGGATGAAAGGTCATTGATAAAGCAGCTGAAGATGTTCAGGCCTAGGGCCTATCCTGCAGACATGTCCTGGAACGGAAATGACTGACCTCCAACAACCATAATCATTTTTCTATGTGCCAGGTATGACTGCAACCAGTGCAGAGATTGCCTCCTGACACCCATTGATTCCAGTCTTGCTAGGACTCATTGATGCCACATTCAGTCAAATGCAGCCTTGATATCGAGGGCTGTTATTCTCACCTCCGGAATTCAGCTCTTTAACACATGTTTGAACCTAGGCAGCAATGAGACCAGGAGCTGAGTGGCCTTCTAGAACTCAAACTGGGCATCAGTGAGCAGGTGAGTGCTGAGCAGATGCTGCTTGATAGCACTGTTGATGACACCTTCCATCACTTTACTGACCATCAAGAGTAAACTAAAAGGATGGTAATTGGCTGGGTTGGATTTGTCCTGCATTTTTTTTTGTATACAGAGCATACCTAGGCAACTTTCTACATGGTTGGGTAGATGTATGTGTTGTAACTGTACTGGAACAGCTTGGCTACAGGAGTGGCAAGTTCTGAAGCAGAAGGTCTTCAGTACTATTGCAATGAATACAGTCAGAGCCCTTAGCCTTTTCAGTATCCAGTGCCTCCAATCATTTCTTGACATCACATGAAGGGAATTGAACTGGCTGAAAACTAGTATCTGCGACTCTCGAGACCACTTGAGCAGCCGAGGTGAATCAGTCACTCAGCACTTCTGTCTGAAGATTGCTGCAAATGCTTCAGCCTTATCTTTAGCACTGATGGATGGGGTCTCCCATCATTGGGGATAGGGATATTTATGGAGTCTCCATCTCCATAATTATCGACCGTCAATCATGACTGGATGTAGTAAGACTGTAGGGCGTGTGTAGTGAACCAGAAAGATATGTGGCCTCTAGTTTTTGGACTATGTCTCAGCATTGCAGGGATATAGTATCTCAGAAACTCTTCCCCTCTGACAAAACATGCAATGCATGTGGCTTATTTCCAGGTAGAAATGCTTTACTGTTATCCTTGAGATTCCAAATCTATTTTTATTTTGAAGTACATGGACAACTCAACATTCTCAACAACTTCCTGAAACTTTGGAGTTCAACTCTTAGTCCATTCCCTGTAAACAGATGCTGCTAGCATTGTTTACAAGTACAAACACCTCAAACCTCCTTTCCAAAAAAAAATCTGGGACTTCCTTTTATCTTCAATAATCACATCACTCAGTTTGCCATGAGGCACACTTCAGGTCACATTCTTGTTCATTTTCACTCTAAATTAAAACCACTGCTTCAAAACATAACAATCTAATAACCTCATATTCCATTAATTGCTCAGTCTTTCTTGAATGCTCAGATTGCAGAAAATTACAAGTAACTTCAAAGTGAACCTTGGATAAGGTCACCACAATTTGTTTAACTCAAGTTTGAGCTTAATAGCAATAGCATTTGCATTTATTTTGGCAGCAAATTGTCAATTTAATGTGCAATATACACAGTGTAACAAGTATACATTTTCCATAACCATTTTAACATTATTTGCGTATTTTGGAGTATTATCAAATATTTTCCTCTATTGCATGTGTTTTCTAAGACACATTATTACAAACCACACATGCTGTGTACGCAAATCAATTGCACTTTCAAAAGAAATGGCCTGGCATTTCATTGTTAAAATTTACAGGCCTGTGATTAACACATGGAAAGTATACTAATAAATTTTTAGAAATCAGTTTGACTCTGGCGTACCTTTCCTTGAAATTTGCAATTATATTGCTTTCAAAGGATTGCTAGTTGGAGCTGCAATATATTTCTAACAACACTGGATTTAGAATTACAAAAAATGAATTCAAGATTGTCCAGCAGCTGTTTCCTTTCAAGAAATGTAGCCACTAGATTAAAGAGTGACTGGAAATATTAATGAACCAGGCTGAAAGGAGTTGTGATAGAGATTAAGGCAATCAACCTCATCATTTTCCAAGAGGTATGCTAACAAGTAGCAGTACATATTCACCCATTGTCTGCATACTTGTGAATGCAGGATAAATTACCAGGCAGAAACCCACCAAAAATAGCCTGCTTGATTGGCACTTCAACCTGCCAATCCCAGACAGAAATGAAGGTCATACCATCTTGCACAGCAAGGAAACAGCCTGGAGAGAGATTTGCTGAAATCCTTGAAGGAACTTCACCCACGTTTGTAGAATATTGTCTTTACCATCAAAAATCTCAGATCAGAGTCAAGGCTTTATTTTAATTGTTAAAAAGAACATTACAAGATAAGTTAAAACTCAGTCTAATCATTAATTTCCTGAATTAAGTCAGGTAGCTGGTTATTGGCCTCACTTCAAAATCACTTTGGACAGTTCATCTTTTGAAGGATTATAAAAACATACTCAGTGGGGACAAGACCTATACAACTTCTCTCAAGAAGGAAATCAATTTTAATATACCCACAGCTTTGAAATGTTTAACAATTTTGAAACAAGAGCATGGCCAGATGGCATTTAAACATAATACTACTTCAGACTATAATATGCAAAAATAACTCAAGCAAACAAAACTATGGCTGATTGATGAATATAAAAAATGCACAAGTCTTGTATCTGGAATGTTTCCATCATCCTTGCAGCCGATTTGTCTACATAATTTTTTTCCCTACGAAGTGCAATCTCTAATCAGCAAGTCATTAAAAGTAGTGCACCCCAAAAACAAAATCAGTACCAAGCAAAAATCTGCAAATAAATAACTGCAAGGAGAAGAAAGGAATCCAAGAAAAAGACCAAAACTGTTTTCTGAATATCCTTTTGGCTGTAATCCTGCTTTGTTCAGAATCCAAAACCTAGGTCAAATCCAGCACTAACTTAATAAAAATCAAATGCAACCAGTAGTATTTTTTTTGAAGAATGCAGAAGTTGAAGGGGTTCCTGCAGCTATCAGCTGGTGAATGACAATAATACAAGAGGCTCAGCAAGCAAGCAACAGCTGTCAAGAGAAAGTTCCTCCTTTCCAAGATGCATGATCATATTTTGAAACCAGAAGGAGGACCTAAACTCAAATTGATAACAAGACTAGCCAGTGAAGTACAATATAGAGGCAAGCTGCAATCCCCGTCCTCTTCAATCAAGAAAAAAGGATCGAGTACAATAAACATTGCTCTCATTCCAGCAAATCAATCCTAATTCCTAGGATAAGCTCATCTTAAATAAACTGAATTGTATTCTTCCAGTTTGGCACATCCTCATCTTGGAGTCAGAAGGTTCCTGAATTCATGTCCCATGCCAGGTCAAAAATCAAGGCTGACACTCCAGTTCAACCCTGAGCAAATGCTGAATCATCACAGATGCCGTCTTTCAGATGAGGCATGGAATGAAGATCTTACCTGTCTTTCACTTGATCATAATGGATCCCATGGCACTGTATAATGGAACAGGAATGTTGTCCCAATGTCCTGAATAATATTTAACCCTCAATCCTCATTAAAAAAAAACAGATCATCTGGTTACATCACAATCATCTTGCTGTTTGAAAGAGTTTTCTCTGCTCAAATTAGTCGTTTCCCACAACAGTGCCTACAATTCAGAACTACTTGGTTTGTGAGAAAGCAATTTGACATTTGGTAGCCATACAGGAGCTACATAATTGCAAGTTTTGCTTTCAACTATTTTATACAATGTTTTAAAGAAATGAGACATTGCCTCATGGCAAGTCATAAAACAAACTCAGCAATAAAACAATATTGTAATACTCGATCAAAAGTTTTAGTGAGGGAAGGGAAGGAACATCATAAAAAAGAGGAAAAGACAAATATAGAGTCATAGAAGTTTCAGGAGTGAGTTCCAGAGGTTAGAACCTTGGCAGCAAACGTATGGTAACCAATGGTGGAGAGATTATTTTTATTCATTCACATGATGTGGGCATTACAGGCTAGGCCAACATTTATTGCCCATTTCCAATTGCACAAGAACTTGGTACTGAACTACATTCTTGAATCATTGCTGTCCATGAAGAAATTAAAATATTAAAATATTTGAGTCAAAAGGTAACATGGTAAGGAATGAGTGCATCAACAGCAAAGGGGCAAGCTGAAGATTGGGTGAGGTAACAAGAAATGGAAATAGTTGGTCTTAGAGATGATGGGGATTCATGGTTGGAAGCCGTGTTCTCAGAGTCAACTTTGGCCGAAAAAAATTGTAAACATAGTGTAAAGCTCCAAAAAAAAGAAAAATACAGAGGTGATCCCCTTATCAAACACCTTAAATCAAGGAACTGCTTGCCTCCCTGACCCAAAAATATCTTGTCCTAAACCTGATTACAGAGACTTGTAAGATGGTGCGGAATCCACCTAGCTCCTGTTGTAACCTGTAATGTTAACATAGCTGGGTGGTGCTTGAAGTGCAAATAGCCTAAGTAATACAAGACATCTTGTGTCTCAGCTCGAGTAGAGAAGAAGCCTCAGCCTGGAACAGATGTGTGAATGGCCTGCATCTGTTCTTTACAGTCACCTCATAAATAATAGCATAACTAATTGTAACTTCCTTAGATCAATTTTTACCTACATCCCCTCCCCCCACCAACATACTTCATTTCATGTGCGACCAGGAAATAAAATCTCCTAATTCACATAAAATTGTATTTTTAAAATCCCACCTCTTTTCACAGCACTTTTGCAGCTAGTGATTTGCTCAACAATAGTCTTACCTCCAGCATCCGTGTCTCAGTCCCCAGTAAAAGAATGATCATCTCACCCAGTCATTCCGCCGATGTTTGCACCATCACTACAGCCCAAGTCCAATGGACACAAATAATCAAATTAGCCATCCACCACTATGTCTGGCTGAACTATGGAAAGCCCCATCAGGTTCTGATCTCATGCCAAAGTTGCTGACTATTCCAGCATCATCCTTGAATGTAAAGATAACCTTTTCTGTTTGTTTGGAGATAGCAAGAACTACAGATGCTGGAGTCAGAGTCAAAACAGTGTGGAGCTGGATGAACACAGCAGGCAAATCGATGTTTTGGGTTTACACCCTTCATCAGAAATCATCACCCTTCTCGATGAAGGGTGTAAACCCAAAACATTGACTTGCCTGCTGTGTTCCTCCAGCTCCACACTGTATTAACTTTTATGTGTGTTTGCTTCATTCCAATCAGCTTTCTGCCCTTGCTACAGTCCAGAAAAAAACCTACCAAAGTCACAAATAATATCCTAACATCTGATATAGCATCAGAGAGTTATATAGCATGGAAACAGGCCCGTCAGCCCATGTATGACCAAGGTAAACTAGTCCTCCATGTTCTTCTCAATCCCCTGGTAGCATTGGAAATGGTTGGCCACACCATCCTCAAAAGCCTCTTCATTGTCGCCAAATTAGGCGGGACTGCAGTCACTGTAGCAAAAGAATCATCTACAATTCGACTTACTGTTCCTACAGTAATGTCTGTTGTTTCCTCCAGAACCAATCCTTGCCCTGCTGTCATTTAAAATTGTGATTGCTGCCCCTCAGGATCATGATTCAAAACTAAAGCAATTTCCTTGTGTGCTACACTGCTAGGTCTACCTCTTGGTAACTCAAAGGTCTATAAGTTATCCGACTGCTTGTCCAACATTCAGAGTCCATGAGCAGAAATGTTATGCTATTAAATATTCGAAAGATTCAAGCAATCACTTCTGGTCTCTGTGCCTGCTTCAAGCGCAATTCACCATCTCCATCCATCTCACTGGCAACTGTTATGCTAAATTCAGACTGTTTGCAACCTTGATATCATAATTGACCAAGATAAACTTTGCATCACACCACTGCGAACGCAGTGGGAAAATGTAAGGTTACCCACTTTAGCAGGAAGAATAAAGGAGTTGAGTATTATTTAAATAAAAAAAAAGCTGCAGCACATAAGGACTTGCTGACCTCTGTGTAGAAATCATAAAAATTTAGATTACAAAATCAGCACATAATATGGAAGGCGAATGGACGTTGGCCTTATATTTATACTTCATTCCTTTTGAAATAAGAGTAAAAAAATAAGGAAGTCTTGATAAAACCACACAAGACACTTGTTAGGCCACAACTGGAATAATAGGAACAGTTTTGGGCCCTTTATCTGAGGAAGGATATACTGGCATTGAAGGCAGTCCAAAGAGGGTTCGCTAGCCTGATCCTGGGTATTGAGAGGTTGGCTTATGCAGAAAGGTTGAACAGTTTGGGTCTGTACTCACTGGAGTTTAAAAGAGTGAGAGGAGAACTTATCGAAACATACAGGAGTTTTACAGAGCTTGACAGGATTGATGTTTACAGGTTGTTTACCCTTGTGGGACACTCTAGGACCAGAGGGAATAATCCTGGAGTTAGAAGTCGATAATTTAAGTCAAGGATGAGCAGGAATTCCTCCTTTCAGAGGATAGTGCATTTATTGACTTCTTCACCATGGAGGGCTGTAGAGGTTGAGTCGTTAAGTATATGCAAGGCTAAGATAAATAGATTTTTAATCATTAATAGAAGCAACAGTTTTGGGTAAAGGTAGGAAAGTGGATTACCAGGTCAGCCATGATCTCACTGAACAGCAGAGCAGATCCGATGGGCTGAATGGTCTATGTCTGCTCCTATGCCTCATGTTCTTATGGTTATGCCCCATACCACTCTTTCCTGGTCAGTAAGATTTTCACAAAAAGCACTGGTCATGGCATACGGTAGTTGGAAACAGTAACCAGTATGGAGCCAAAAGGACCACTTCAAAGATGCTTGCAAGTTTGGCATGAAGCCCCCATACATGGACTATAGCACCTGGGAGTCATCTATACCTTAGACCATGCTCAACAGCACTCCATAGGAAGTGGTTAACACATTCTGTAACTTTAAGCGCAGATTGTCAGATAATCTGTCCTTTGATGCACAGCATGAGGCATGCATTGAAAAGGCTCCTATCACCTTTGATCAACTCTCACTCATGCATGGGTTAAAAACCAAACTGATCCTTAGGACAAAGCCGGTGGTTTATAGGATCTGTGCTCTTAACTTCTCCACCAAATGGCCATGAATCATGGGTGTCTAACACCTACCAGGAAAAGCAGTTCAATGAGTTTAATCTTTGATGTCTGCAACACATTGAGTGTATACCGGCAGGACAAAATCATAATTGTGACAGTCCTCTCAAGAGCAGAACTCCCCAGCGTTGTTGCAGTAATCAAACAGAGGCAGCTTCAGTGGAGCAGGCCGTGTGGGGGGATGGAAGATGGTCACATATCCAAAGACCATCCATATAGTAAGGTAGTCAAAGACAAGCAACCAGTAGGGCACAAAAAGGACCACTTCAAGAACGTTTATAAGTGTGACATGAATCAATGGATTAACTGAGTCACTTTGTCATTTTCTCTTTTTCTTAAACTATCAAAATGGCACCAGATTATGGTAACAAGCAAAAGTTTTCACTGTATTTTGTTGTATTTCACTGTACATGTGACAACAAATCATTCATTCATTCACTAACTGGCTGTTGAAAGAGGGAAATCGCAACACCACCATTGCACTGGCATTGACTACCACAGTGGCCAAGAGAGTCCAGCTGTTTAGCAACAGATGCCAATGCTAAAAGCAGCCACTCGCAATGTCACCTGGCAGTTTCAAATGGTAAAATGTGACACTCAAAGATTGGTTTTCACAGCCATCAGCAAAAATGCACCAAATGAAGACACTCCACCAAAATGAATTGTATGCTACACACCCATCAACTTTTGATGATGAAAGGATGCCAACACCTTTTCTCAACACCAATCATCTTTATTATCCATATAGTGAGCTCTTTATCATTAACCGGTACAAGTTAATAAAGTGAGCCAGTCTGAGCATTAAAACTATGAAAATGCAAGATACTCTATATTTTAACCTTTTAGGACCAAGAGACACTCTTCCTGAACTAAAAATAACTTTAAATCAACCTGTTCAGAGAGTTTATGACACACTACTCTGGCAGATGGGACTCGAAACTCAGACCTTCTGAACCAAAAGTACGGACATTATCACCGCACCACAAGATTCAGGTTTAAATGCAACCAATCATTTAATGTAATTTATCACCTTAGACATCATTACACAACTAACTCCTCATCCTGGACTGGGAATCCTGCACAAATATGTACCACACTGAAAAGCAGATGGGCGTTAGCCTAATTACAAATCATTGGTTAGCAAGTCACCAATTTTGCTTTGAATAATTACTGAGCTGTTTTCGACCCAAGACGATTGCTTCTCCCAGAAGGAAGATGGTTAAGTAAGGATAAGCTTTCATTGCAGGGACATACGGTACTTAGTCAATCTTTAAGCTGTATAATTAAATCAAGCAAGACCTTATTCCTTCAATTAAGTCAGTTTTTAATTAACTTTTTCAAAAGGTTCAAATGTAAATCAGTGTACCAAGGAAAATTTATTCCTTTGCTTTCATGCAGTTTTTAAACCAAGTTGTTTGAGGTAATTCTGAAAGATCAGATTTCTGCATTTGTAGAGGCAAGGAATGAGTAGGGATAGTTAGCATGGTTTTGTGCAAGGAAAATCATGTCGCATAAACTTGACTGAATTTTTTGAGGAAGAAACCAAAAAGATTGAAGAGAGAGGTAGACGTTGTTTACTCGGACTTTAGTAAAGCTTTTGATTACTAATTAGTCTACCATACAGAATGTAAAGTTAGAACACGTGGGATTCAGGGCGAGCTTGCCAACTGGATTCAAAATTGGATTTACGAAAGGACACAGAGGGTAGTAGTGGAGGGTTGTTTTTTAGACTGGAGGCCTGTGACCAGCAGTGTTCTACAGGGATCAGTTTTGTTTGTCATTTATATAAATGATTAGGATGAGAATATAGGACGCATGGTTAGTAACTTTGCGGATGATACCAAAATTGGTGATATAATGGGCAGTGAAGAAGGTTACCTTGATCAAATGGGTATATGGGCTGAGGAGTGGCAGATGGAGCTTAATTGGGATAAATGCAAGGTGTTGCATTTTGGTAAAACAAACAAAGGCAGGATTTACACAATCAAAAGGTTGGACTTGGGTAGTGTTGTAGAACAGAGGGACCACGGGGTTCAGGTACATAATTCTTTGAAATTTGCGTCACAGCTAGACAGGGTGTTTAAGAAGGCATTTAGCACGCTTGCCCTCATTGCTCAGACATTTTGAGTATAGGAGTTCGGACATTATGTTGATGTTGCCCAGGACTTTGGTGAGGCCTCTTCTGGAGTACTGTGTGCAGTTCTGGTCACCCTGTTATAGGAAGGATATTATTAAACTGGAGAGGATTCAGAAAAGATCTACCCGGATGCTTCTGGAAATGGGGAGGCACAGTGGCTCAGTGGTTAGCACTGCTGCCTCACAGCATCAGGGACCTGGTTACGATTCCACCCTTAGGTGGCTGCCTGTTTGGAGTTCACATTCTCCCTGTGTCTATGTGGTTTTCCTCCAGGCGCTCCAGTTTCCTCCCACAGTCCAAAGATTTCCAGTTTAGGTGGATTGGCCATGCTAAATTGCCCATAGTGTCCAGGGATGTCCAAGTCAGGTGGATTAGCTGGAGGAAATGCAGGGTTGGAGGGATCGGGGTTGAGTCTGGGTGGGATGCTCTTCAGAGGGTTAGTGTGGACTCAATGGGCTGAATAGTCTGCTTCCACACTGCAGGGATTCTATGAATAGAGGGCTTGAGCTATAAAGGATAGGCTGGAACTTTGTTCACTTGAGCGTAGGCAGTTGAGAGGTGACCTTTTAGAGGTTTATAAAATCATGAGGGATATAGATAAGGTGAATGGCAAGTGTTTTTTTTCTCCCAGGGTGGAGGATTTCAAAACTGGGGGGCATATTTTTAAGGTGAGAGGAGAAAGATTTAAAAGGGGCATGAGGGGCAACTTTCTTTACATAGAGAGTGGCTAGTGTGTGGTATAAACTGCCAGAGGAAGTGGTAGATGCAGATACAATTACAACGTTTAGAACACATTTGGATAAGTTCATGAATAGGAAAGGTTTGGAGGGATATGGGCCAAAGGCAGGCAGGTGGGATTAGTTTAGTTTGGGAACATAGTTGGTGCAGACTAGTTGGACTGAAGGGTCTGTTTCCATGCCGTACAACTCTATGACTCTGAGATCATGAACTTAGAAAATGAAACACAATTTGAGAAGAGTCTATCCCCAACTCCTGTTTACACAAATGATATTTTCAAAATATTTCCTCAGCAGAGGCACGAACCAATAAATAATAACTTTATTGTTGTGTTAACATCCCTCAGGGAAGAAAGGATAGGTGAAGAGGGGTGCAAGAAGTTAAGGATATGAGAAAACAGACCCTGAGCAATTGTTTGGGAGAGCACTTAAAGTAAGTGACCAAAGGCTTTGGGAAGAAGTTGGAAAGTGGTGGAACTTTGTAAAGTTTCACAGTATAGTCCACAGACTCTTTATATTTAATACTGTTTAGAGGACTGGAGTTTTGAAGGATTGTGGAAAGAAATTTATTTCAAGTTTTGTGGATATATCTGGAGTGATTTCTTTAAAAGAGATAAATTGAATGTTCACTGCAGATATTGGAATTTTTTCAATAAGGCTATTATATTCTAAATAAGGTATCACCTGATTAGTAATAATAACTTGCTTTGGTGTAGACTCTGCTGGGGCTGTTTTGAAAAGCAACTGAATGGGAAAAGTATTTTTTCGTGGTTCAGTTGAAGACAAGCCTGCTAAGAACAATCTGCCCAACTAATAACGTAAGAGTACATGCTGTTGGGAGCCATCTATTAGCATGGATAGGGAATTAGTGAACTAATAAAAAAGAGTTGGTTAAGGGGGCATTTTCAGGATGGCAACCTGTAACTAGTGGAGAGAATTGTCGGAGCCATAATTATTTACAATATATATCCATGACTTGGCTGAGGGAAGTGAATGTCCTATTGCCAAGTTTGTGAATGACACAAAATGAGCTCAGAAGGCAAGTGGTGAGGATGACAGAGTCTTCAAAGAGATTTAGAAACATTGTGAGAGTGGGCAAAAACTTGACAGATGGAATGTAATGTGGGGAACTGATGAGGTTATCCAGTTTTGCAATAAAAAAAAAATGGAGCTGAATATTACTTATTTAGAGAAAGACTGACGATACAAAAGGATTTGGGGGTCCTCATGCATAAGTCGCGAAAAGCTAGCTTACAAGTTCAGGAAGTAATACGGAAGGCAAAAGTTGGCCTTAATTTCAAAGGAATTGGAATGTAAAAATAAGGAGGTTTTGCTAAAACTAAATAAAGGCACTGGTCAGACCACACTTACAATATTGCAAATATTTTTTGATCAGACCCTTTGTTAACAGAAAATATACTTGCACTGGAGACAGTCCGGAGAAAGTTCGATTGGCTGATACTGGGAATGGAAGAATTTTCTTAAGAGGCAAGGTTGAGGACATCGGGCTTGTACTCATTGGCGTTTAGAAGAATGAGAGATGGCTTTATTGAAAGGTAAGAATCCTGTGGAGCTTGATAGGTAAGATGTTTTATATATTAGCTTGATTCCCCTTGTGGGGCAGTCTAGAATCAGACAGCATAATCTCAGAGTAAGACTTTGCCCAGGTAGGGCAGTAAGTCAGTCGAATTCTTTGCCACAGAGGGCTGAGGAGAATGTGTCATTAAGCATATTTATGGTAGAGTTAGACAGATTTTTAATCAGTAAGGGAATTAAGAGTAACAGGGAAAAAGGAAGGAAAATGGAGTTGAGGACAATCAGATCAGCAATGATCTCATTGAATTGCAGAACAGACTTGATGGGCTGAATGACCTACTTCTGCTTCCTCTTCTTACAGTCCCAATTGTAAAAACAAGTCCTCTACATCAGTTCACGTTGAAACCCATTTTTACTTTTTATAGAATCACTGAAAGAAAATCTCGAGACTGTATTTCCTCAGCAAGCTGGGCCTGCAAGACTTCAGAGATAAGTCTGTTTATGCACTGACTTGATGACATATGCTAGAACCTTTTGCTTTAATGAATAACCCATTGGCTTTCTGACAAAAGACACTTGGGCCAATAGGGGAATTTCTTTCCCCTATCAGAGAGAGGAGTGTGTGTGTGTGTGTGTGTACACACACACACATGTGATATTTATGGATTTAATCATTTAAACTTCTCCATAACTGGCTAATGTTTACCAAGTATTGCATATTTATTAAGTAAGATTTGACTTCATGGAAGATCTATAATTATGTTGCCTACTAGCCACATTGTCAGGAACTTTTGGTTCATAACCTAACATAGGTAAAAGTATTCAACTGGTCATCTTGCTAAAATAAAAGTACCTCTCCTAGTTTTGTTGCAAGCAATGGAATAGTGGGACTAGACCAGCCTCAACCATAACAGTTTGATTACTGAAGGCTATATCATTGAGTAAAGGGATGAGGAACAAAAGGACGGCCTGAATCAGAAGGACAGGAAATACAATTGGAAACAGTTGAACAAAGGTTGCTATTGCATAAGAGTAAAACTTAAAGTTACTATAGTCCTATTAGACCATAGCGCTCTCTCATTAGAGAGAGATGACTGATCATGGTTTAACCTGAGGGTTACCACACCTCTGGCAAGGGGAAACATTAAGAAAGATAGTCCTTCATGGTAACCTCAGAGAGGACAGGAACTGAACCCAAGCTATTGTCATCACTGTCCATAGCAAAACAATTGTCCAGCCAACTGAGCTAACCAACTTCATGCATAGAAATGCAAGGCAATCACAGGAATTATTTAAAACAAACTAGCATTTCAAATAAATAAGTTTGGAAATAAGTACCAGTGGCATTCAAGGAGAAAACGTGATATTAGATATATGACACCAAACATGGGATTATTAAGACAAATTGGATCCATACATTTTAGTGTTTTTGGTCAATTTTTAACAGAAGAATAGGAAATGTTACATTAATAGATGGACTTTTAAAATGAAGTATATTCACACAAATCATAAAAATATGATGAATTTTAAAGACTTAAACATTAGCATTGTCAGAGAATAGTCAATTAGAAATTAACTACCCAGTGGCTGATAGCAATTAATGAAATATTAAGATTCATTCTGACCTAATTAAAGTTGAGTGTGAACAATCTATTTGAGATTCAAAATGCAGACACAATAATAGGCACATGCTAAAGACAAAGCATTCATTTTGTATATACATATATTTCCTGAAGAAGGGTCCCGACCTGAAACATCAGCTTTCCTGCTCCTCTGATGCTATCTGGCCTGCTGTGTTCCTCCAGCTGGATACTGTGTTATCTCTGACTCCAGCATCGGCAATTCTTACTATCTCCATTATGTATATGGAATGTGGATATCACAGGCATATCAATTCTTCTTTTGATACAATGGAGTAGATCATTTAGCCAATTCAGAGGATAGCCAAGTGCCAGCCTGATGGACACTCAGCTGGATTCACACATAGGACAATGTAATGATAACAACTTTCTTTCACAAGAGATACAAGCAAAACAACTGAATTTTTATAACACTTGACAATTTCATGTACCAATATCAACTATAATTTCCTGATTTATTTTGTAAGATAGTATGTTTGGTTGTCTGAAGTCAGTTCAAATCTGTAGGCTAGACATAATAAATGAACAGTGAAACTCAATTGTTATGTAAGAAGTATAACATTAAGTACTTGAGAAACAGGGGCACAAGTATGGTTCCTTGTACTTTTACCAACTTAAGACATACTGACAAAGCAATACTGAATGCTAAGAGCAACGTTATGTTTGCTTCAAATTTTTAAAGATGAGCTTTCAAAAGCTGCTAAGTAAAACATGCACAAAGGGGTTTTGCTGACAGCGAGAGATTGACAATCATTAGTTTCGACCTCAGTGAAAAGGCAGGGAGGGAGTTTATAACTAAATGCTAAATGTCAGCTAGCAATGGAAGGGCTACAATCATGCAAATTTTGCATTGGAGGAAATTCTAACACTTCCATAACTCGATAGGAATTAACAGCAACAATTATAAAGTCAAGTTCAGAGACAGAAACTTGGTTTGGCTTACATATTAAGCCACATTCCATTCTTATGGATATTGTTGCCAACATGCTTCAGACAAAATAGGCATTGAGGATGATAAATGAGAATATAGCAATGAGACATGTAGCAGTGAATATAAATGATAAAACAAATAAAGCAAGGGGAACAAGGAAAATGGAGAAGTGAGAACTACATGCAATGGGCAAATGTAAAAGTCACACTGAACCAAGGACAGCTAATGTGCCATGATATTGTGAAATACCATGGAGACTTTGGGCAGGACAGCCTCTGCAGTTGGCCAAAAAGAAAGTCAAAGGGAGGTGATTCAAACATCAAGTGCTGGGAGATGTAGTGAATTTAGACTGCAAGAACATATATCAAATCTTTTTAAATGAAAATAAACTTGGGATAGTACTGAGGTTTCAGAGAATAAATGAGGGAGTGCCAACACGAAATTCTCAGTGGGGTAAAGATTCTGCAGGATCCAAAGATGCCCCTTTACATGCTGGCTGTAGCATTATTCATTGAAGTGAACTGGGTGGGTTCTGCCAATTTTGGGGCTCTAAGAAAGATGCCACTAACCTGATATTTTTGAGGGGATAAATTCTGATGGCGGGATCCACTGGTCTTGGACCACACACCAGAAACCTGAATGATTATTGCTGTAAGGCCTCTCCAAACATCTGCTCTGGGGCTCCAAAGAGTTTTCAGTATGCAGCCATTTCCAAATTGCATGTGCCCATCCACATTATAGGCAGGTGCAGTCTAAGCTTCCAGAATTGCCCATTGTGGAACTGACGTGTAAGAATGCCAAGTGGGGAGCTGGGGATTGAAAAACTAGCCCGAATTTTCTGGCAAGTAATAAACTTCCAATTTGTCTGTAATCCAAACAACTACATATATCCAAGTGATTAATAGTCATCACTCAGACAACTTACGTGATTACAATTTCCCTTCCTACATTGAACACTTCTCCCTTTCGTGTTTCACTTTTAGTACAAGAATATGATAACTAATCGATCTGTTTGATTTGAAACGACCATATAGTCCAATTACACACTGTAAAGAAATTTAATCTGTCCACGACAGCAGTTATTGATGCTGTGGTGTCTGGAGAGACAGAAATTCACAGGGTGGATACCATTTATTCCTACATGCTTGTAAAAACCAAATATACAAGAAGCCAGCAAATTATATAGCTCATGGAGTCTCTTGACATGGATAACTACCAGGCACATGTTTAAGCTTCTAGAATATAAGAAATTCATCCTCCAGAAATATTCGTCCTCCTGAGCAGTTGCATTTAAACTGGGAATAAATTACAGATGTTGCACTCAAAAATGAAACTTAATTCATACTGTCAAAGAAGAACTACCATTTGAATCTCAGCCCACAGAACGGCTTGCCAAAATACTCATGCTTTAAAGTAACTTTAAGTACAGTGCAGAGGTGCACATCACCCATGGATCTTCAAACTATTAACCAACATAATGTTGGCAGTTTTTAAATGAACAAGCAACAATTGATTTTCATTTGTCTGTTAAAACTCAGGACGTAGTTGCTGGTCATTTCTGAGTCTAAAAACAGAATTCTCACCATGATACAAAGTTACATACAGTTATCCGGTAGAACTCGAACATTGCTAAGACAGGATGTACTGTACTCAGAGCTGACTTGCCATCAAATTAGCACCATCTTCTCTTATCGTTTGAATTGTGAGTATTTTAAATTTGGCATTCTTGTACTTGTCCTGAAGCATTCAAGACAAAGTTTCAGCAACAGGCCTCTTTTCTGCAATATATTCATTAGTTACTGTGTGGGCTTGGCAAGGTGCCCAGGAAGGAGTTTTTTTTTGGAAACAGACCTGCATTCTCCCATTCTTTTACTGAGTTGCAATACTAACTGTATTGCCAGGATCCATTTGGTTCAACATTTTTCGACAGAAAGTGTTCAATCATTTGAGCTACAAGGCATTATTGAAAGGAAGGAAGAATTAACTCAAAACAACAGTATTTAGCACAAGCCCTGAAAGCGCAACAAAAAGTTCAGTAAACATTTTTGTTTGTTAACTCCAAAACCAGTGCTAGTGCAAAAAAAAACACTAACTACCCAAATAGTTCAGTCACCTGAAAACAAAATAGTAAAAATACTACTATCATCTTATTTTAAAATGAAACAGAGGAAATCCAACAAATACACTTTGGATTCTGCAGTTCCCGTAAGCGAAGTCGAAGTTTAAAAAAAATTTGCAGCTTACAATGCCAGAAAGTGAAATGTAACAAAATTCTGAGCATCTGCATGTTTTCACTTGTCATGCCAACTTACCAGAGATTAAGTACAAAATAGCAACCGTATTTACCAAGGTTTTTCTTGTGATTGCATTCCAACTGAATAAATGAGTCCATTTGCATGGCAGCACCACAATTAATGCCCTTGGTATATTGTATACCATTCTTAACTTATCATGTTACCCGGTTATAGACAAAGGATCTCATTGAAAACTACCTCATCTTGCACTTGATTTGTTGAAAAGCAAATCTTTCTTTAATTTGCATTTACGTTATTTTTGGACACAGTAATCCAAATTTAGTCTAAACTTATCTAATCACCTGCCAGGGGAATGCATTTCAAGAAGCCCAGTCAATGTGAGTCAACTAATGGAGATGAAAGGAACAGCACTGTCTCATATGGTATTGAGCAAGGTAACTTTGGCAAAGCAGACAACAGAGGTATCAAACTGTAATACAAAGAAACCCAACAAAAATTTGAGCCAATAAACAGAATGAAAACATATATAGGATGATGCAAATTCTTTGCAAGACTACCACATCCTGTTTGCTGAAACTATAACTGCATTCTAAATATTTCTTCTTCACCAATGACTTCGAAACTTTCTCAAGTTTTAAGAGAATTCTGAAACAATTGTTCCAAATAATACTGCAGCATTATAAGGAGGATGAATTTATTTTTAAGAAAAGGTTGGTTGGATTTGTGATACTTCTGCAGGAGACTTGACAATGATTTAATCCAGAGAACAGGGGAGCATTACCACACTTTTCAGCTCAAGCCAAGATTTTGCTCCTAGACTGAAGAGATGGAAGATGTATGTATAGTGTACACTGAGATAATAAAACCAATTACAACATATTATCTAGTGTTAAATCAGGAATACTATATGCTCACCAGGGAACCAAGGTGAGAGAAATGCCGGACCAATAAGGGTTCTAAATCACATAAAGGAGCTCAGTGGATTGAGTTTCACTGGCAAATAAAATTACTGGCAACTGCATAAATTCACAACCAATGGAACGTCAACTATTTTACAGACCTAATATTGTCAGCTTTACACGATCCAACCAACCGAAACAAAGGTTGCAAGTTAAAGATTCTTCCAAGATTTCAATGCTTACATCATCATGGATACCATCATTAAAATATAGAACATCGAACAGTACATTACAGTACAGGCCCTTCGGCCCACGATGTTGTGCCAACTTATTATCCTACTCTAAGATCAAACTACCCTGCATACCCTACATTTTACCATCATCCATGTGCCTATCCAAGAGTCGCTTAAATGTCACTAATGTATCTGACTCCACTACCACCACTGGCAGCGCATTCCACACACCCACCACTCTCTGTGTAAAGAACCTACCTTTGACATCTCCCCATACCTTCCTCCAATCACCTTAAAATTATGCCCCCTCATAATTCATTTCCACCTTGGGAAAAAGACTCTGGTTATCCACTCTATCTATGCGTCTCATCTTCATGTACACCTCTATCAAGTCACCTCTCATCCTTCTTTGCTCCAATGAGAAAAGCCCGAGCTCCCTCAACCTTTCCTCATAAGACCTGCCCTCCAGTCCAGGCAGCATCCTGGTAAATCTCCTCTGCATCCTCTCTAAAGCTTCCATATCCTTCTGATAATGAGGCAACCAGAACTGAACACAATTTTCCAAGTGCGGTCTCACCAGAGTCTCATACAGCTGCAGCATAACCTCGCAGCTCTTAAACTCAACTCTCCTGCCAATGAAAGCCAACACACCAAAAGCCTTCTTAACAACCCTATCAACTTGGTTGGCAATTTTGAGGGATCTATGGACGTGAACCCCAAGATTCCTGTTTCTCCACCTGCCAAGAATCCTGTGAGATGTTAAACTCAGTGTTCCAGTTGCCTTTGTAGAGTGCCACAAGAATAAAGTGTGAATAACCATGGGTGTTCAAGGTGCCTTGAGTAGAATTTTCCTACAACTAACACCAAGATAAATTCACTTATCTTTCTTCTCATGGAGTTTTGTGATCTTGCTGTGAGGAAATGTTGACTCCAATGTTCATTTACTCAACACAATTATTGCACTTTAAGTGAGATAACAAGCATGGGGCTGGATGAACACAGCAGGCCAAGCAGCATCACAGGAGCAGGAAGAT
>JAHRHZ010000087.1:10152837-10163170 GCA_024137785.1 Ginglymostoma cirratum | reverse complement strand
TCCTGCTCCTGTGATGCTGCTTGGCCTGCTGTGTTCATCCAGCCCCATGCTTGTTATCTCGGATTCTCCAGCATCTGCAGTACCTTTTATCTCGATTGCACTTTAAGTACTATTTTTATTGGATCTAAAATAATTTGCCACCGTTTGTAACCATCAGAAATAATTGACTCTACCATAGTTATTCCCTCAACACATTACATTGCATTGCACCAATAGTTTATCCATGGTTGGCTAAACTTTGCTGCTCAATGTCTAAAATGTATGACAGCATCATCTACAAAAGTTTTTAACAATCAAATCTTTTTGCTGCGACACCATATTGTGATCATCATACACAGCCTCACGATCAACTCTCCAATCCTATAAAAGACTAGTTTATCAAACTTAGGTGAGGTAGGATCAGAATAAATTTAAATTGTAAGTAGTTCAGGCTTCAACAATGATTGCTATAGCATTCCACTCATTATATTAGAGAAAGAACATCCGAACATTTAATCAAATATGTTCCTTCAACTTCAGTTTATTTCAGATGTGTTCTCAGGATGATGTATGGTTATATTCATGGTCTGTTGGAAACAACTCAAAGGCGGTGCTAACAGGTTACCTCCATGAATCTGGTAGTGATGGTACTCCCACAGTGGCGTTAAAGCAGAAATTGGTGTTAAATCTTCACATCCTAACAGTAAGGGAACGGCAATACATTTGACTTAACATCAGTCACAGGGAAGTGTTGTAACCTCTTATAGGGAGTTTACAGCAGAGCACTTAGAACATCTTAATGCAATCAGGCAGAGTCAACATGGTATTGTGAAACAGAAGCCATGTTTGACCAACTTATCAACACTCTTTGAGAAATTAACAAGTCTCATGGAAAAGAACCTGTGAATGCAACATGTTTACATTTTCAGAAGGCAACATCAAGATGCTCCAGCAAAGACTATTGCATAGTTAGTGGCATAAGGGTCAACATATTAGCATGCAAAGGGCATTGATTAGTTAACAGAAAGCAGAGGGTAGGCATAAAGAGGTCATTTGTAGATTGGCAAGATATAGTGAGTGGGGTGCCACAGCGATGAGTGCTGAGATTTTAACCGTTTACAGTTTAGTTCAATAACTTAATGCTGAGATTTCCACTATTTACAGTTTAGTTCAATAATTTAGATGAGGGTACCAAATGCAAGGTTACACAATTTGTTGAGTCTGGTGGCGATGGTGGTGGTTGAGGATTGGGTGTACCCTAGCAGTAGTGAGACAAGAGAGACAGAAGTTAAACAGAGCAAGTTAAACTGACAAGGCAGACAAAAGCACAGCTGAGGGTGAGGGAAGACTGATGAATTAAATTGCATTTATTTCAATGCAAGAAGCCTGTCAGGTAAGGCAGATGAACTCAGGACATGGATGGGAACATGGGACTGGAATATCATAGTTATTACAGAAACATGATTAAGCAAGGAACAGGGCTGGCAGCTTAAAGTTCTGGGGTACAGATACTAAAGGAAGGATAGAAGGCAAGGCAAGAGGAAGGGGAATGGCGTTTTTGATTGGGGAAAGCATCACAGCAGTACTTAAAGAGGATATTCCTGATCGTTCAGAGAAGCTATATGAGTGGAACTGAGAAATAGTAAGGGGGTGATCACTTTGATGTAAATGTACTATAGACAACTCAACAGTCAGCAGGAAATTGAGGAGCAAATATGTAGGGAGATGGCAGTTAGCTGTAAGAATAATAAGATCATAATAGTAGACAATCTTAACTTTCCAGACATTGATTGGGACTGTCATAGTGTTAATGGCTTAGATAGGGAGGAATTTGTTAAGCGTATTCAAGAAAACTTTCTCAAACAAAATGTAGATGGCACTTCTAGAGAAGGGGCAAAACTCGATCTACTCTTTGGAAATAAGGCAGGGAAAGTGACTGAGATGTTAGTGGGGGAGCACTTTGGGACCAGTGACACTAATAGTTTTAAAATAGTTCAAGAAAAGAATAGGCCTGGTCCTCAAGTTAATGTTCTAAATTGGGGCAATGCTTAATTTTGATGGCATTGGACAAAAACTTTCAAAAGTTGACAGGGGAGGCTGTTTGCAGGTAAAAAGACATCTGGCAAGTGGAGGCTTTCAAAAGTGAGATAACAAGAATTCAGAGCCAGCATGTTTCTGTTAGTGTGATGGGCAAGGCTGGCAGGAGTAGGGAACACTGGATGACCAAAGATATTAAGGCCCTGGTCAAGGAAAAGGAAGCATATGTCAGGCATACGCAGCTGGGATCAAGTGAATCCCTAGAGGAGTATAAAGGATTTAGGAGCACACTTAAAGAGAAATCAGAAGGACAAAATGGGGACATGAGATAGCTTTGGCAGATAGAGTAAAGGAGAATCCAAAGAGACTATACACGTTTATTAAGGGCAAAAGGATAACTAGGGAGTGAATGGGGCCCTTAAAGATCAACAAGGCCATCTATTTGTGGAACGACAAGAGATGGAGGAGATCCTAAATGAATATTTCACATCAGTATTTACAAGGGAAAGAAACATGGAAGCTAGGGAACTCTGGGAAATAGTGATGTCTTGAAAAGAATCCCCATTACAGAAGAGGAGATGCTGGACATCTTGAAACACATAAAGGTAGAAAAATCCCCAGGACTGAATCAGGTGTATCCCAGGACATTGTGGAAACCCAAGGGAGAGATATTGCAGAGATATTTTTATCATGTGAGGTGCTGGAAGACTGGAGGGCAGCTAATGTTGTGCATTATTTTGAGAAAGGCTGCAAGGAAAAGCCAGGGAACCACAGACCGGTGAGCCAAACATCAGTGATGGGTAAGTTGTTGGGGGAGGGAATTCTGACAAGATAGGATCTATATGTACTGGAAAGGCAAGGACTGATTAGGGATAGTCAGCATGGCTTTATGCATAGGAAATAGTGCCTCACAAGTTTGATTGAATTTTACTTTGAAGAGATGACCAAGAAGATCGATGAATGCAGAGGAGTAGACATGGTCCACATGAACTTTAGCAAGGCCTTCGACAAGGTTCTGCATGGTAGACTGGTTAGTAAGGTTACATCACATGGGATCAAGGGAGAGCTAGCCAACTGGACACAAATTTGGCTTGATAGTAGGAGATAGAGGGTGGTAGTAGAGGGTGGTTCAGATTGGAGGCCTGTGCCCAGTGGTGTGCCACAAGGTTTGGTGCTGGGTCCACTGTTCACCATTAATTACACAATTTGGATGAAAATATAGGACGTATGGTTAGTAATTTTGCAGCTGACACCAAAATTGGTGGGTATTGTGGATAGTGAAGAAGGTTATAGAAGAGTATAATGGGATCTTGATCAACTGGGCTAGTGAGCTGAGGCATGGCAGATGGAGTTTAATTCAGATAAATGCGAGGTGGAGCATTTTGGTAAGACAAACCAGGGCCGGATTTACACAGTTAATAGTAGTGCCCTAGGGAGTGCTGTCGAACAGAGAGATCTAGGGGTGCAGGGAAATAGTTCCTTGAAGGTGGTGCCACAGGTAGACAGGGTAGTGAAGAAGGCATTTGGCACGCTTGCCTTCATCGGTCAGAGTATTGAACACAGAGGCTGGGACATCATATTATAGCTGTACAAGACATTGTATACAATTCTGCTGGCCCTGCATTAGAAAGGATGTCATTAAACTGAAAAGGGTGCAAAAAAAAATACAAGGATATCACCGAGACTAGAAGGTTTGAATTATAAGCAAAGGCTGGATAGATTGAGACTTTTTTCCCTGGAGCGTAGGAGGCTGAGGAATGACCTCATAAAGGTTTATGAAATCATGAGGGGCAAAGATAAGGTGAATAGCCAAGATCTTTTCCCCAAGAGTAGGGGAGTCCAAAACCAGAGGACATAGGTTTAAGATGAGAGGGGAAAGATTTAAAGGGGACCAAAAGGGTAACATTTTCACACAGAGGGTCGTGCATATGTGGAATGAGCTGCCAGAGGAAGGGATGGAGGCAAGTACAATTACAATATTTAAGAGACATTTGGCAGGTACATGGGTAGGAAATGTATGGAGGGATATGGGCCAAATGCAGGCAAATGGGACTAGTTCTGTTTGAGAAGCCTGGTTGGCATAGATGAATTGGGTCAAAGTAAGTGCCTATGACTCTGTGACTCTATGACACAAAGATAGGCAGGAAAATTAAATTGCGAAGAAGATATAATGAGTCCGCAAAGAGTTATAGATCAGTGAAATGAATAGACAAAAATATTGTCAGATGAAAGATAATGGGGAAAAACGTGAACTTGTCCACCTCTAGCAGCAAGAATGGCAAAGCAACATATTATTCAAATGGTAAGAGACTGCAGAATTCTGGGATGCAGAGGTATTTGAGTATCCTAGTACATAAATCACGAAACTTTAGTGTTCAAGTAGAACAGGTAATTCGAAAGGCAAGTGGAATGATACTGGTCATTGTGAAGAAAATGGAAGATAAAAGCTAAGGATGTTTTGCTTCAGTTGCAATGGCATTGGCTAGGCCACATCTAGAATACTGTGCACAGTTCTGGTTGCCTTACTTAAGAAAGGATGCAAATGTAATAAAAGCAATTAGGAGAAGGTTCACTTGGTCATTTCCTGGGATTAGGGAATTTATCTTATAAAAGCTTGAACAGATTAGGACGGTTGTAGTTTAGAAGATGAGAAACATGGACAAAAGAAGTGACCCATTTGCAGAAAAGACAGTCCAATGAAAAAAAAAATCAGTCAACCTTAAGCCAACATTAGTAATCTATGCCAGCTGTAGAAAGGACCTGCACTCACAAATTGCCCTCTATAGCCACAACAGACTAAGTTCAATCCAGAAGCATTATACATCCGAGTGCAGTCCATCACTTCCCAAGATGGATGAATAACAGCATCCTCGGGAAAAGCATAGGCAAACAGTACATCAAGAAATAATTATCTGGGAAAGTTTCTCTCATTCCCAAATTGTATTCTTTTCAGTAATGTATAATCAGCCCAGCTAACATTCTCCTCCCCTTCACATTCAAAGCTATTATAACTCAGATGTTGATTGAGATGGATATTTTTGAAAATACTACAGACAGAACAGCCTCACCTTGTGCAAGCAGGCTACAACATCTTGAGCTCAATTTGAAAACCATCGTCTGATTTGTGTACTCTATAATTCCCTTCCAGGAAATGCCCCGTGACAAAACCATCAATTTTATTTTCTGCACCATAAACAACTGGGAGTAACTCAAAGTCAGCTGATGCAATGCCAGTCACACTACATTTCTTTCGAAACTCTGAGACCTTCAATAACACTGGAGGTTTAAAGCAAAAATAACATTGACTGATCTCCCATTCAAATACTGATAGAGATAATTATTGAACAACAGAACAAGATTATGAAATCCATCAACTAATGCAATCATACTCACACTTCACAGATTTATAAATTTCCATCTCTTCTCTAATAAACTCTCAAATACAAAGAAACAAATCTCTTCATTTCACCACCCTCTTCCCTCCCCAGTGAAACCAAACTGCCAGAATATTTATATTCTTGGGCACCATGGTGGCACAGTGGTTAGCACTGCTGCCTGACAGTGCTAGGGACCTCGGTTTGATTCCAGCCTTGGGTGATTGTCTGCGTGGAGTTTGCACATTCTCTCCGTGCTTACATAGGTTTCTGCCGAGTGCTCCAGTTTCGTCCATCAGTACAAAAGATATGCAGGTTGTTGGACTGACCATGCTAAATTGCCCCATAGCATCCTGGGATATGTAGGTCAGCTGAATTAGCCATGGTAAATTGTGGGGTTATGAGAATATGGCGAGCCTGAGGAGGATGTTGATCAGAAGGTCAGTGCAGACTCGGGCCATATAGCTTCTATCTGCACTGTAGGGATTCTATGATTAAAAGAAATATTTCTAGTCTTTAACTGGAGCGAGTTAATTGATAACCTCAAACTTTTTCAGAACATAAAACAGTTTACTCTCTACAAAGAAGATAGATGCAAAACATTGATGCAAAATGCCTCCTTTCATTAGAGATGTTTCACAAGAGAGAGAGGACATAGCTCTGAAAGAGTAATATAGGGCCTATATAAAAGGTACCACAAGGTTAGACAAGATATCCTGCTCGACCCAAAAAGAATACGAGAAAGTAAACTTGGAAAACCCAGGAAGTCTTGTAAATTGGTTCACTGAGCTCTTGACAGAAACTTTTTTTTAAAAACAAATTGATGGCTCCTGGAATGCCATCTAATGAAAAATTAGATGAAGGGAATATTTTGCTAACATTAACTAAAATTCCCAAACATTTCAATACATGACCAATTTTGCACTTCTACTCATAATTTGTGATTGGAGCAAATAAATTCTTCCCAGAAGTACGATTTAAACTCCTTTCTTCATTTAACTGCAATACATTAGATGCTCTGACAGCAGTTTTTGGCATGATTCCCATGATATTCCAAAGTGTGGTAAGGAAGAAAAACATTTTTTTTTTGAAAAGTTTGGTTCCCAATCTAAAATATAGATTATTTAGTCGTGCAATCTTTCCTAAGCCGACAATATTCAAAGCAATTCATTACAATCAAATCTCCACACGCTCAATGTGATCCGATTTAGGCCACTGCAATGACAAACGATGTACAGGTCAGATCATGCATATTTTCAGTTGATTAACTTCCAGCCACATTAAATTCCAAACGTTGATTTGAATCAATTTGCATACAACTTAAGCCATTGGTATCAAAAGATGTTGATGCTGATTCTGGACTTATTTATCAATCAGATAATAGCATGAGTAACATCCCTCCTCACAGCTTCAGGCTTGCACAATCCAAACAAAGGCCAAAGTAGTGATTAAGAAATAGGAATACACACATTTCCAAGATATTTGCGCTTTACAAGCCAATCTTAGCTCAGTGGGCAGCAAACGATAGTTTGAACAAGGATACTACACTGGATTAAATTCAATTAATCATCCCTAAGCATAGCTAAAATAACTTGCATTTATATGGTATCTTGTTAATGATAATAGCCTAATAATTACTCATTCATAATCAACTCAGTGAGATGGTTTATTTAAAGCAGTAAAGCATATTCCTAGTTAATGAAGCAAACATTAAAGCAAATCTACTGATTTCTATATAAAACAAAGACCAGCAGGTGCTGGAGATCTAAAACACACAAAAACAGAAACTGCTGGAAAATCTCAGCAGGTCTGGCCCAATATCAACTGCGCCTGGAAGACCATCAATGCGGTGAAAGACGCTCTTTGGTCTGTCCACAACTTGCTGGTCTTCCAGCTGAAAGAACCAACCCCGACCGAGTGTTGTAGACTGGTGCACTCCAAGGTCCAGGACTACGTGCTGAGGGACGCGCTAAAGCTTGGGGCGGCCACCGCCAAGGCGTGATGGGGAAAGACCACCGTGTAAGACCCCTCGGACGGAATATAACAGGGGCCCTTTCAATAACTGGGGGGGGGGGGGGGGGGGGCCGGGTGGGGCGGCCCCCACCTGGTAGGGGGGCCAACTGGGGGTTTTTTTTTTTGTTTTTGTTGTTTTTTTTTCCTTTAGTTGGCGTACGTACCCCCTGAGTAATCTGGAGCGGATAGTATGACCGGGTAGGACTGTAAATTTGTTTATTTTTATATTTTCATGAATAAAGTATATTTTTTCAAAAAAAAAAATCTCAGCAGGTCTGGCAGCATCTGTATAAAGAAAACAGAGTTAACATTTTGAGTCCAGTTCTGGAGAATAGTCTCAATGGATGCTGCTGGACTTGCTAAGTTTCTCCAGAAATTCCTGTTTTTGTGTGCAACTGATTTCTACATCTGCAGCTTACAAATCCACAAAAAAAGGAACAGGCAGCATCAGAACATTGTATATATCAGACACGGACTTCTTAAATGGGAACTCTTAAGGGCAAGGTACACATACAACTCCTGAAATGCCATAAAATGGTTCCAGAGTGCTGTTCCAAGGCCCAAAAACAAACACCAAGTAATACAAATGTAATGCAGGGGATATACACATCACTGTTATACTTTATTTACAGCATAAATCATTTAATAATACAACTTTGCCTTAAATAAAATTTACCAACAGAGAGTCTTCTCACTTGCACCCTCAACTAAACTACTCAGACATCGCTGAGATTGCGTTAATACAGTAAGCTTCTGGCATCTGAGGTATATAATTTTTGCAGGTTTATCAAGAGTGCTAGTTCATGAGGTGCCAGTTAAAACAAAGTTTGCTGTATCACAGATACAAGTCCTCAGCCAATTTGGTTCACTCCACATAATATCAAGAAACAGTTGGAAGCACTGCATCATGCAAAAGCTATGGGTTCTGACAACATTCCAACAATAGTACTGAAGACTTGTGCTCCACTCCCCTAGCCAAGCGTTACCAGTACAGCTACAACATTGGTATCTGCCCGACAGTGTAGAAAATTGTCCAGGTGTGTCCTATCCACAAAGAGCAGGACAAATCTAACCCAGTCAATTAACATCCCATCAATTTACTCTTGATCATAAGTAAAGTGATGAAAGATATCATCGACACTGTTACCAAGCAGCACCTGCTCAGCAATAACCTGCTAATATTCAGCTGCTTCATCAATGACCTCCCCTTCATCATAAGGTCAGAAGTGGGGATATTCACCAATGATTGCACAACGTTCAGCACGCCTCAGATACTGAAGCAGTCCGTGTTCAAAAACATCAAGGTCTGGACAACATCCAGGCTTGGGCTGACAAGTGGCAAGTAACATTCATATCATACAAATGCCAGGCTATGATCATTTCCAATAAGAGACAATCTAACCATCACCCCCTTGACATTCAATGGTGGTACCGTCACTGAATCCCCCACTATCAACATCCTGGGGTTACCATTGATGAGAAACTCGACTGGACTTGCCACATAAACACAGTGGCTACAAGAGCAGATCAAAAGCTAGGAATACTGCAGCAAGTAACTCACCTGCTGACTCACCAAAGCCTGTACACCATCTACAAGGTACAAGTCAGGAGTGTGAGGGAATACTCCCAACTTGCTTGGACGAGTGCAGCTCCAACAATATTCAAGAAACTTGACACCATCCAGGACAAAGCAGCTCACTAGATTGGCACCACATCCACAAACCATCATTCCATCCACTACAAACACTCAGTATCAACCGTGTGTATTATTTACAAGATGCACTGCAGAAATTCACCAAAGATCCTTAGACAGCCCTTTCCAAACCCATGACCACTTCTATCAAGAAGGATAAGGGCAGCAGATGCATGCGAACACCACCACCTGCAAGTTCCTCTCCCAGCCACTCACCATCTAGACTTGGAAATATCTCGCCATTCATTCACTGTTGCTGGGTCAAAATCCTGCAGTTCACTCCTGAATGGTATTATGGGTCAACCCACAGCAGCTGGACTGTAGCGGTTCAAGAAAGCAGCTCCACCAACTTCTTAAGGGCAACTGGGGAGCACCCACATCCCTCAAATGAATAAAAGAAATGATAGAAGCAGCTCAGCTGAATGGTCGAACACAGCCACAGACCCAGCTAAAAACAGGCCAAAGTGTGACCTGATCAATTATGCTGCTAAGGTAAATACAGGAAACTTGATAGCTAATTCCATTGATTTAGCTACAGGGAGCCAAAAGGTTGAAATGTCAAGTTTCAAGTTTTCTTAAGCTGTGAAAATAAAGGTGGCGGGGGGGGTCAAGGAGTTCAAGATGCCCAAATAGATACAGGCCAAAACTGGGAACAAATAATTCAGAGATTCACCATTGTACTAGAGGGTCAGAGATGCATTGTGAATAAATTAATTGGGAAGGGTGAAAACATTTTGGATAACACAGGTACGGAAAATGCCTGCAGTGTCTATGGGTTATAGGTATTGAACAGAGGACAATCTGAGACAATTCGCGGAGATCTGGTTCCTTCATGGGTATAAAATGCATATTTCACCACCCAATCAGGGTCTGACTGGGTGTCAGCTCAGGGGTTAAACACGTATACGTAGGACTGATGCTGAACATACAGTGGATAATTATATGTTGGTGGGTATAATAGGTATTAACAAGACAATGCCTAAGATGACATTCAGCAGAGCGTTATATAGGGTGGAAAACATAGGTGTAATTAGGGGAAATCATTATGCAAGATATCATAATATACTGCCATGTGCAATGGAGATAGACAATAGTCACAGAATCATACAGTACGGAAGAGGCCCTTCGGCCCATCAAGTCTGTACTGCCAAAAATACATTAAATATATACCAGATAACAAGGTGTGGAACTGGACGAACACAGCAGGCCAAGCAGCATCATAGAAGCAGGAAAGCTT
>JAHRHZ010000087.1:10138998-10152437 GCA_024137785.1 Ginglymostoma cirratum | reverse complement strand
GGGAGAGTGCGGGTAAGTGGAGTTGAAATGCCCATCAGCCATGATTAAATGGTGGAGTGGACTCGATGGGCCGAATGGCCTTACTTCAACTCCTATGTCTTATGGTCTTATGGGAGAAGAAACATTTCCTCAAATTCCCTCTAAACCTCCTGCCTTTCACCTTAGAATTATGCCCCCTTACTATTTACCCTTCACCTAAGAAGAACAGCTGCTTTCTATCCACGCTGTCAATGTCGCCATTTTTGCATACGCTTCTCTCAGGCCCCCCTCAAACTTCTCTGCTCTAAAGAAAACAATCCCAGTTGTGGGGCCTCTCCTTGTAGCTAAGATGCTCCATCCAAGGCAACATCCTGGTGCATCTCCTCTGCACCCGCAATGTGCAATCACATCCTTCCGAAAACGTAGTGACCAGAACTGTACACGATATTCCAGTTGCGGCCTAATCAAGATCCTGTACAGCTCCAATATTAAGTCCCTGCTTGTAGTATAGTTAATCCTGCACTAGATGGATGTAGAATTAAAACCACCTCTATCTATGTTTTCATCCAACACAGAACAGAAAAGGCAAGATGTGGATTAAATGCTACAATGGAAACTATATGGGCAGCAAAGAGCCAATGCATGTAATGTATAAGGGTCATATGAGATATTGTATAACGATGTGGCAGCAGAAGCTCTGGAATGGGAATCACTGGTCATGCCCCTTCTACAATAAGTGCACTTACATTCACAGTTACCAGTTCGAGTGGGGAACGTAGAAAAGGTTGAAATATATAAAAGACCACTTAATGTTCATGTTGTGAAAAGCATAAAAGGCAATCTGACACAATAGCTAAACCAGTTCTCCAATGTTATCCCACTATTGCCCAAACACCTCACTATCATCCACAGTGAGACATCTAATGCGCACAGGGCATACTAAACACTTTAACAGCAGACTCAAGCTTTAGCTGGTGTCACTGAATGCATAGATACTACCACCTGGTCGAACTAACTATGGAATTGGGAATGAATGGACAGATAGCCCCGTGAATCTGAATCATCTCTGGTACCCTGGTTGTTGCCTAGCTCTTAACTTATATCTCACATGCCTGATTTACTGGGGCAACAGGGTGTTAAGTTAGAGGCCTACATTAAAGAGCCGAGTAATGACATGGTTTGGCCCAGTCCCTTTATAACCCTAAGGTGGATATCTGGCTAGTATGGATGGGCAGCAAAGTGTAAAGGAAAAGGACAAGAACCACCTATTGACTAATCAGGGCTTAGGACAAGGGCCAAAAGCTGTTACAGAGAATTTAGACTGCAAGAGTTAAATATAAATTTAAGTAAAAGTAATGGCCACACTTCAATTAATGAACCTTGTATCAGATGAACCTTACATATCCTAGATGTTAACAAAAATCTGTAAGCAACCTTATACAAATTGATGTTAATGTTAAGAAAAACACATTAGACAGGTCTTGGAGTCAGGAGAGATTCAGAAACAGGGAGGTGACAGACATTGATAGGAAACACTGAAGGAAAACAATAACATCTATGACAAGATTAAATTGTTCTCTGACTGGGTGAAGGAGACATGAATGACATCTGTTTCTTATGTTTGTAAGAAACAAGACAGGAATTTGGTTAATGAGATGCTTACATGAATAAAAATGGTACAATGACACTTAATTTTTCTGTATTCTTCATGGTCTCAATTAAAGTGATAGTCACCCTGCGAGACTTGAATAAAAATTTTGTAAACCTGTACTCAATCTCCAGTGTTTAAATATTTAAAGTTAACATAATGTTTGAAAGATTCCAAACGCTCGTTGACAAATTATGGCTCAGAGATGACGTCATTTAGGATTCCATGCATGAAAAATACATTTCTTTCAAATCAGTTGCTGCAGTCTTTGAGGAGGGTTAATTGAATTTCTGAACCTCAATCCATTGGGAATCTTTAACCAAGATAGAAAACCTTACCCTTAAACACTAACAGATCAATGCCAAGGCATCCCATAGCCTATCTGGAAAGGGGAAGGGGGGAGCAGTTGGGGGAGATTTTTTCTTCTACTCATGAGTCGCACAGATGGCACGGTTGGAAAAATGCCCAAGAAAATGAAAAAAGCCAAGCCACCATACAGATTGTTGCACTCTGGCCCTATATTTGCAAAATACTCAAGACATCCCTGGTTGATCACTGGAGGATATCCAGAAGGAGAGCTCAGGGGATCATCAACCTCTCACTTCAAAACCAAATGGTCATTGACAATACTGATGTGACAGCATTATTTAAAATATTGCTGCAGATTAGGATTCCTGATAAAACACTTTAGCCACCCATTAATGCAGAATCTGCAGATCTGTGCACAGTCTTCACTGCATAATTATCTCATTTAATTCCTGCAAAGTCTTTGCTGTCACTGACAAATACTGAGTGACCAAAGCAGCAATGTCCTGAATAAATTTTGCGTCTTCCATCCCTAAGCTGTTGGTGGTTATCATTGATCATAGTATTGCAGTATTCTGGTGCTTCCCAGGCACATATTGAATTACTGAGTCTTACCACATCAGCTGCAACTGAAATCTCAGATTCTGGGAAATGACTTTGCAAATCTTGTGATCAGCAAGGCTACCAAAGGCTTACGGTCAATTTCACTTTCAATTTTAACCAGTGAGTCCATGACAGAGTCAAACAATTTTACACATGTCCCAGCCACTGCAAGAGCTTCCTTCTCAAGTGATCGCATATACTTGTGTCAGAAACAGTTCAGGTAGCATTGTAGATCCACTTGATGGCATCACATTGCATCTGAAATGAGCCTGTTCTCAGACAAGTTGGAAATGCAGATGCCATTATAGTTGGAAAATCACAATTATATTGTGCAAGGTTTTCAGTGAAATGAGCACACTTTTGATTCCAGCAAATGAGAATGGTGCTGATGCTCAGTCCAACACAAATCATCTTGCTTCTGAGGCTTTAAGTTGGAATAAGTATTGTCCTAATTAGATCACCATTCCCATAAACCGTAGGAGTTCTGCAATATTCCTCATTTGTTGTGATGTCTTATGGAACTGTGAAGAACCCTGTTGATTGAAAAAGTGGCCCCAAAATTTCATCATTGGCTTTTAGAATTCAACCAATTGACGTTAAGTGTCAATCTGAAGGAGTGTTTTCAAAACTATCTTTCGCTGACATCATGGAGCTGTTTAGTGGATCCATGGATGAGATTGTGGCATATAACACCTTCCATACCTTCTAGTCTGTTGGATCTCAAGTGCTCTGATGCCAAAGGGCAGGAATCAAAAACCATAATAACCAAGAGATATGACAATCATGGTTTGTAGTTTGGACTTCTCGTCTAGGGCAAGTTGTGAGAATTCGCTGTTCACAGACAGTTTGGCAAGTTCAGACAGGCTGTTATCTAAAATGTGACTGGATGAATCTCTCACTGTTCCACCTTCTTTAGAGGTGTTAAGTCAACACCAGTCCTGATGAGCACTTTCAGTTTGACAGAAAAAAAAAGCAGGTGCGAGAAATCAGAAACAGAATCAAAAATTACAGGAAAAACTCAGAGAAAACAGTTAAGGTTTCAGGTCCAGTGACCCTTCTTCAGTTTGTCTGGAGACTCAGTTCTGAAGAAGGGTCACTGGACGCAAAATGTTAATACTTTTTCTTCACAGATGCTGAGTTTTTCCAGCAATTTCTGACTTTCAGTTTGACAACAGGCATGGTAGCATAGTTCTGTGTAGCCAGCTTCATGAACACAAAACAGTGCAGCGCAAGAACAGGCCCTTTGGCCCTCCATGTCTGTGCCAACCATGATGCCATTCTAAACGAATCCTATCTGCCTGCAAATAGTCTGTATCCATCTATTCTCTGCCTTTCAATGTGCCTGTCTAAATGCCTTTTAAACAGTGCTATTGATTCTGCTTCTACCACCACTCTTGGCAGCACATTCTAGGTATCTACCACCCTGTGTTAAAAAAAACTTGTCTCAGATATCTCCTTTAAATTTCACCCTCTCACTATAAACCTATGACCCTTAATATTTGACATTTCCACCCTGAGAAAAAAGCTTTGACTATCACTGCCTCTCAGAATTTTATATATTTCTATCAGGTTACCCCTCAGCTTCTGAGACTCTAGCATAAACAATCCAACTTTGTCCAACCTCTCCTTATAGCTAATCCAGGCAACATCTTGGTAAACCTCTTTTACACCATCTCCAAAGCCTCCGCATCCTTCCTATAGTGTGGTGAAAGAACTACACACAATACTCCAAATGTGGCCGAACTAAAGTTTTACACAGCTGCAACATGACTTGTCAATTTGTATACTACGTGCCCAACCGCTAAAGCCAAGCATTCTATATGCCTTCTCTGCCACCTTTTTCACTTGTGCTGCCACTGTCAGGGAGTTACAGACTTCCATCTCTTGAACCCCCTGTATATCAATGTTCCTAAGGATCCTGCCATTTACTGCATACCTTCTTCTTGCATTTGACCTCTCAAAATGCATCACCTCACACATAGCCTTCAAAATAATCTTTGTTGGAACATGGTGTTAATCTCAGTTTGTATCTTGTTTTTAAGTGGGTGTGGAACCTTCCAAGGTATGAACAAGCAGCTGGGTTTGACATTTCCTTCAGTGTGCTCTGGTATATTTTGTTCCATTTCCCCAGGCCTTGAAAGACTTAGGAATTGGTGTTTAAGCGCACTTGGGTGATAACTGTCTGCTTTAACAATGAGCTTGGAGGACGAGGTAGGCCTTCCTGCTGAGGAGTGAATATGATAGTGCTGACTAATACAGTGTTTTAGTAATTGCTTTGTCTGTGTTTGAACATTATCATCTGAAGCCGATTCCTCCTCAGCCTTCTAATTGGACATGTGAAGGCTGTAGGATAAACATCCATATATTTCAAGTGTGTGGTGCCATTGGCAAGAATATTAGTGCTGCAGTATTGATTAATTTACTGTGTGAGTATGCCATTAAAAGCAGTTAGCTTGGGTTTTCTTAATATGAGCCCTTTTTGATTGAAATCAGACTGCTGTGATTGCCACATTGTAGACAGGGCTTTTGTTTCACCAATGGGCCTTTCTCATGCCATCTCAAGAAACATGTAAAACTGCAGGTGGCACCTTTTCCGTAAGCTTCCCATTGCTGCTGTGATGTGCATTCATTGCCACACTTTGTGGTGACTCCAAAATTGTTCAGCCTGACTGAAACCCTGTATCATCTTGAAACATTTTGTGTGGGCTCAGGCAGAATTAATTGCTGATCTGAATCAAAGTCTGTCTCCCTAAGTGTAGTCTGTGTTAGGCAGCAGACTGGTCCAGTGAGCTAGTTGGCTTTAATGTTCTTCGCCCACTGCAGTATCCTGCTACTAAGTCTCTCTTCAGAACTTTTCCACTTCTTTTTCAGTTAGATTGCTGGGCTGGCCTCATCCTTCACCTACAGTACTGTAGGTTGCTGGCTTTACTTCAGACTCTCCTTGATCACGTGCCTCCGGTTTTGTGGGTCTTGTCACTATTGCTACTGTGCAATAAAATCAGGTCCACACTCAAGTGAGTGAACATTAACAGGCATCATTGAACATAACTGTATAGCGGGAATGATATGGGCTCTTGTGGTGCAGTCGTAGTGTCCCCACCATTGGGCCAGAGTGCCTGGGTTCAAAGTCCATATACTCCAGACATACATTGCAACGTGTCTGAACAGATAGATTTTAAAATGTCTATGGAGGGCATTGTAAGAGAGGACGTCTCTGGAGTCCAACAGTCTTGGGCCCAGTTCCATATGACCTGATATCACTCTGACATGATTCCGTAAGCATATCCTTCATTGTGATTCTGAAAGGGAAAGGTGGTCCTCAACACCACAGTACATCAAGTGGGTTAGTAGATATCTTACCAGAACATGAACATTTTAAAACTTCAAATTTTAGGAAACTAATTGAAGCACGCAGACCCAAAATCATCCTCAGCATCCAGCAAAACCGAACACAATTCTCTGGTCTCTTTGCACTGCCAGAATGTTTTGGATGATTCCTTCTTTCATCTTTCCTTGGGTCCCACACCCAAAACTCAACTGCAAGCAAAACTAGGTCCCTGCATAAAAGCTGACATAAAATCCCTTTCAAACAGGACAGGAAATTGTCAAAAAAAAATCAATAAAACACATCTTCTGCAAGCAGACAGGAAAGGATACTGCACAAGCAGAAGAGAAGCAACTGGGGACCAAACTAATGAACCATTCTTGTGCCCCATTGAAAAAAACAACTGTCCATTTACAGAATTAAAATTGGGCCAAAGTTCCCATTTCTAAGCATGAATTGAAGCACACATACATGTACACAAATAAATAGAAGAAATTTTTTTTTTAACGTTAATCCAGTTAAAGACACGCTGATGATATAAAAGTCGTCTTTCCTCACTTTGCCCTCAATTGCCCTCAATTGAAAATGCAGTTAATGTTAAAGGTAGCTACTCAGGCTAGTAGAGGATGGAAAGTCAGTTTGTGTATGGCAATTGGCACTAAGACATTGACTCTTTGCTATGTGTGCTTTTGTTAGTCATCGTGTTGCATCTTTCCAAAAAGTTAGATGAATTATATAAAGCAGTTAGTACACTGCTTTATTCATACTGTATAGGTTAATTGCTAATCAAATTTAATTAGGATCATGTGAAAATCATTTTTGGACTAAAACAAGCTCTGGAATTTAATTCAGAACAAATGACAGCTGCTGAAGGAGAACTTATAGGAAATATCTTTATAGCTTGAAAAACATTTGATAAAAGCACATCAATTTCAATTGCTTGTAAAACAATAGACACTTTTGCTGAAAATATTAGCAGCATTTTTCTTCATTTAAAAGCTCCCTGCAAGGGAGGTGTCAGTTCATTAATATGAAAGGACTATTTGGAATTTAGAACATAGCAACAGGCTATTCAGTGGAAACTGTGCTTACGCTCCCTAACAGCCATCGCGCACTCCTTTACCTAATTCTCTGTATATCATGTATTTTTTTCTTTCTCATGTAGTTATTGTCATTTCTCCCTGAACTCATCGATGCTATTTATTTCAGTAAGGTGTATGGCTGCAACTAGTTTTGGTCTACTCCACGTGTGCAAACACCTTTTCCATCAATTCTCTCATGTAACTTTAAAATACTCCATCAGATCACCATCAGCCTTTGCCTTACTAGATAAGAAAATCCTATTTCTAGATCAGAAAAATCCTATTCTGAACAATCTCCTTAATGGATATAAACCTCTCAATTCTGGTAATACTCCTGTACATCTCTTATCACACTTGCTCCAGTACTTCTACGTCCTTTTCTACTAAGGTGATCAAACCCCAACTCCATGCTCTCAGTGTAGTGGAACCAAGGCACAGCTTTATGTGATTCCGTCTTTCAATTCTTTCCCCAGTGCATTTTATTTGCAACGTTTTTCTGAAATCCTGTCTTACTGCCTGTTCAGATTCTTAATTTCCCTTTTCCTACAACCAAAATGCACTACCTCACAATTACCTACATTGAAGTTAATTGACTGCTTACATTCCCAAATTCTTGTAACTAACACAAGCACACATAGCAAAGAGTCAATGTCTTAGTGCCAATTGCCATACACAAACTGACTTTCCATCCTCTAATAGCCTGAGTAGCTACCTTTAACATTAACTGCATTTTCAATTGAGGGCAATTGGTTAGCTTGGATGGCTAGCTTACGGTGCAGCATGAAGCCAACAGCATGCGTTCAATTTCCACACCAGCTGAAGTTACCATGAAGGACTTTCCTTCTCAACTTTTCCCCTTGCCCAGGGTGTGGTCACCCTCTGGTTAAACCAACAGCAGTTGTGTCTGTCTAATGAGAGAGCACCCCCTTCCAATTATGTTGCCAGTTTGATACACATTTTACTACTTCACCTATGCAATATCACAGAGTCAACACCTAAACGTATAGTGCCTTACAGACCTTTTGACAATCTAAGCACATTATGTCTCCTGCATCACTCTTGTCTGCACTTTCTGCTACTTCAAAAGATTTTAATAGAATGTTGCCAAGCACAAGCCTTCCCATTGAAACCTTTTATGACACTTTTAATTTCTAAATATTTTCTATTACTTTGCGTAAGGAAGAGATGATGATTTGTCTTACCACTGCATTGGGTGAATAGGTCCCTTGTACCTTGGACTTGTTCACTTCCCATTTTAAACTTCAGGACAACAGTAGTATCGACACAGTTACACGGCTGCAAGTGGACTCAGCAAAATGGCAAACCATAATGGTGCTTTTTAATACAATTTAAATGCTGTGTACAACTTTAGTTTCGGCCATCAACTCTCTGTCCCCAAGAGTTTATTATATGTTAGTGCAAAACTTCCATAAAACAGCTGCAGCAGAACCATATAATTTATTTTACTATAAAAAGGATAACATTGGAGCTTGCACAACATAGTACATTATAGATGCTCTGCTTCCACAATAGTCTAAGTTGTTTGGTTTCCAAGATCTGCACACAGAGTGTTCAGGATCACATGGAAATAATCTGAAAGAATGACCACCTGCTGATGACTCAGAATTTACTTAGTGTTCCAGAAGAAAGATCAACATTGCACTTGACACACTTAGAATCCCACAGATAACAGTATCATCTTAAGTCTTGTTACAACAAAATTTTGGCCGGCCAGCTATTTCTTTTCTTGACTGTGAAGATATATGAATGTGAATCATCATCATGATGAAGGACCAGCTAACATAATAGCAAATATGGCTGTGTTGCTGTGGAGCTGATTGTTTCTTTGGACAACAACCTCAATCCTGACTGCTGCATACAATTCTTATTAAATGATCTGAAACAGTGTGAAACACTACAAATAGTTCCCAAGTGGCTGTGGTAAATCCATTGGTGGTTACAAAAACAAGCACATTTTGCATAGTAACTTGAAAAGTGGGAGTAGGATTTTGTTTTGATGCAATATATTCAAATACTTGGTTACATAACAGCAACTGCAGGCTATTATTGCTAGGTCTATCAACACTATTCATGGAAACAAAGTTCCAACATTTAAGAAGGTTCAGGGAGGTGATGAATTAGTAATTCATTTTGTTCCTTTATGTTGCTTTGAGATAGCACAGTGGAACTGTTACACAATTTAACAGTGATATTGATAACACAGCTGCAGTAGTATTCACACATGGCTATTACTGAAATTACATAAGCTATGAAGCACTTTTATTCCACATTTTACAGACCTAACATTCAGATCTTCCGGTGGAACATCAGCTTAAAACATATTGACTACACTTCAAAGAAAAACATTGACTTTATTATGTGCATTAAGATAATTTAAAGTTCCAATAATCTTGAAAATGACAAACTGAAGAGGAAAAAAAATGATGGCAACAAATGAACAAACTACGTTCCAAAAGTTGGCACTCTACAACCGTATGCAAAAACAGATACATCGCAGCTGTTCTTCCTCACATCTCTTAATAATAGTGCTGATGGTCTTTGAAATGTTGCGCTCTGCTGCAGAGATTTAACCCTTCCAAAAAATTGTGCAAACACATCAGAAAATTATTGGACATGATAAGGCTATGATATATACAAATTCAGAGCCAACGAGTGAATACGGGCTTAACCAGATATAAGAGAAGCATGCTCATCCTATGTATGACAGGCATTAGGCAGACTTATTGTCAGAATCCAGTAAATGAGTTGACTGCCTTTGCTTGTATTTACTTGGGGCAAGTGTAGCATTCAGGCAAAACAACATTTTATTCATTTTGGTAACTAATATGTTCTTCGCATGTACACTTCTGTAATTAAATATTGCTAATGGCTGTGACTTCAGGGTGGTCTTGGCAAAAGCCCTTGTTATGTCAAAATGTAGAGTTTATAATTGGATGGCGATAGTTACAAATTCTTTCATTTATCATGAGTACATGCAATAAAAGTAATAAAATACTGCACTTACCACACACCATGCTAGTACACTGATATATTTGTATTTCTTGCAACTATTGGACACATTGCTTATTCATAAAACAGCATATCACAACTCAAGAGTAATCAATATAGCAATAAGCAAACAGGAAAGTGAAGAAAACAAAGATTAGCCAAGACTTCACAAGAAAATCAAAAGGAAACCACTGCAGTCACAATCCACAAAAACAGACATTTACTTGAATCAAAACAATCAGACTTCAAGAACATAGTAAAATTAGGATAAAGGGCATGAATTAGAAAAAATATTCTACAGAAATTTCTGAAGAAATGCACCAGAATATTCTTCACTGAAAAAGCAGCTCGTGGAAAAGCATTTTATTTTTGGTAGGTCTGAGTACTAGTGACCTTGCCTCAAAGATTTGTCTTTAAAATGTATGAGCATGTTCCATGCTGCAGTCACTTTCACTTGTTTACTAGTGAGTAGGACATAAATTAGAATAAACAAAATAAGTGAATGGCCTCAGAATTACGTAATACTAAGCGATGACTATAGCTTAACCAACTCTTTCTCAAACTACCTCAGAAGCATTACCAAGGCTGATTCCAGTGAACAGACATGATCAGTAAAACTGTGTGATAATCCCTTTATGGCCCATGGGGAAATCACTAATTAATCTTCTCATGGAGCTCACTGCATATGGGTTCCCTCGGTAACAGGCAATGGCCTGCCATTTGGAACTTATCACCTGAGCCTAGGCAGTGCACACGGGTGATTACTGGTAATCACACGGGTGATTACTGGTGGTAGTCAAAAAAGGGGAAAAAATTTTTTAAAAAGTCGCCATGATTTTGGTGGTGGGAAAATCATTTGATTGTGTGTGATAACACTTCTGGATATATAAAAAATAAAGCGGACATAGTGAGATAAGATGACTGAGAGGTTAAGGTAATGAACTGCTAATCCATTGTGAGGGGGATCCTGTGGTGCAGTGATAATGTTCCTACCTCTGAGGTAGGAGGTCTAGGTTCAAGACTCACATACTCCAGAGATGTACAATACCATCTCTGAACAGGTTGAGTAAAATGATGATGCATCACTTTGATAGTTTGCATTGCCTATAATGAGTTTTTCACATACATTTCTAATTGGCTATATGGGTAATTTACTGGCGGCGGCTAATTGTAAAACAAAAAAGAATTTGGTGGTGGGAAGTTTTTTGGCAGTGTGATAACTCTTCTAGATGTGGAAAAAAAAGCTTACAAGGGCTCGTGATGTAATACAAGTGTAACAAGGTAATAGCGTCCCATCTTCTCAGCCAAGGGTCCCGGGTTCACATCCCACCCACTCCTGTGTTGTGTAATAACATCTCTACACAGGTTGTTTGGAAAATACATAAAGCAGCCACAGAAAGGGCTCTTGTGGTTCAGCGGTAGTGCCCCTACCTCTGAGCCAAGAGATCCGGGTTCAAGACTCACCTGCTCCATATATGTGTCATAACATCTCTGAACAAATTGATTAACAATATCTACAAAAGTAACCTGAACAGGTTCACTAGGAAAAAGGGAAAAAGCAGACACAGAATGGGCTCTTGTGGTGCAGTGTTAGTGTCCTTTCCCTGAACCAGGAGGCTCGGCTTCAAGTCCTACCTGACCAGAAGTGTGCCACAACAGGTTGACAAGACAGTACTTTGAGGGCACTTGCGGTGCAGTGGTAGTGTCCCTACTTCTAAGCCAGGAGACCTGGGTGAAAGACCCACCTGCTCCGGGGTGTGTAATAACACCTCTGAGTGGGTATGGTTAAAAAATATATAAAGTGGATCCAGGATGGGCTGGCAGAACTGTCTGTCTTGGAAAAAGGCTAGCTTAATGTACACCATGAGTAGTGGCTCTATATTGATAGTTCAACAATAAGTGATATTCCATTCCAGTCAGGCTTCTTGAATTATTACAGATTGCAATTAAATTCCAAGCCTTTAACATTGAAGGATATGAATAATTATCAGATCTTCCAAAGGAAGCTGACTTGTATATGTATTTAAAGTAGCTATAGAGCAAACTATAACCGAACATTTGATGGGCTGTATTGCCCAGAAATGTATCTTGAACAGGATATAAGACAGAGATACTGCATTCTTGCAAAGCATGTTGTATGTATCAGATACAAGTTAAGATCAGTTACTTATAATGTGTAGAAGTTATACTGGTTCAAAGTATAATCCTGCTAACTTATGATCTGTCCCAGTTTGAAGTGCCATATTCAAATAAAACATCAGACATCAAAAGTGGCATGTAAGAATTATCAACATAGTAAATTTATTTGAGGAACTCGATCCAAATCAACTCTGCCAAACCTTAAATGTGTCATACATTTAGGCTTGCAATAGACAATTAATTGACTGCTCCTTTCCTCCAGATGCTGCCTGGCCTGCTGTGTTCTTCCACCCTCCTGTTTGTCTACCTTGGATTCCAGCATCTGCAGTTTTTTTTGTCTCAAAGCATCTCTTTAAACCTAATTCAATGCAGAACATTGTAAAGTAGGAATGCAATGTAAAAAGACTAAAAAGACATCCAAATTCTACTGTTTTCACTATGTCAGGGAAAATCATGGTCAAACTCTTCAGGAGCTCATATCACACCTTTATTCAAGTCAGGAAGAAACAAGAGATCATCTTAAACATGATTCTAGAATGTCTTGCCATATGATGAGTTCAAAGACAAAGAGAAGAAAAGCTTTAACCAAAATATTATTAATATTATCATAGGTCAGGTAAGGGACATGTCCACCATATAAATATTAGAGCTAGGATTGCTACGCCCATGGATTGACCTGAAACTTCCAGATATCAAAGACGAATTTCCAGGACATTGTTCTATGCAGCCCCTCAGAAAAATCAGTGACATTAAAAAGGACTTTTGTCATCATTTCCTTTGAACATTTCTCTTTACCAGATATAAACATATTAAAAATGGGAAAAAGCCTGTTTGGCTGACTATCAGACATCATTAAATTGGATCATGAGTTGCTTGCTTTCCAACTTATGTAGAAAGGCAGCGCATCACTGGATAGCTTTGTTGCTGACCAATGACTGTGTAGCATGGGGTCAAGTTATGTGAAGAAACTTCCAGAAAGACTATCATAGTTGCCGAACCTAAACAGGATTCAGTGAATCAATGATGGAACCAGGGATCAGCAAGATCCAAACAAGGCTGTTAGGAAACAGGAAATGGTCTGCCAGTAAAATCAAGATATAGATGGATTAAGACAGACAAAAGAAGGAAAGACTGTGAAGTTACTTTTGTGATAACAGCAATCAAAAGATGCAAAATCTATTTAAACAGAGGGAAGCAAGATGTCAGAGGGAGTTTGGAAGAGGGCAACTCGAAGTAATAGGCTGTTCATACAAACAAATTACAGCTATGCAAAATTCGATGTGAACAGAATGACAATAGTTGACTGAGATAATAGGAACTGCAGATGCTGGAGAATCCGAGATAACAA
>JAHRHZ010000087.1:10103264-10133998 GCA_024137785.1 Ginglymostoma cirratum | reverse complement strand
AAATGTCAGCTTTCCTGCTCCTCTGGTGCTGTCTGGCCTGCTGTGTTCCTCCAGCTCCACACCGTGTTCCCTTGTCATCAGCTTTCACAACAGCAACCTAACTATTCAACACATCTTCCTCGACAATTTTCATTACTTCCAGTGAGATGCTTCCACCAAAAACATATCACCCCCATTCTATTTCAGCATTCCTAACAAACTATTCCTCCCGAGAAACCTGAAGTTAATTTTTTTTAATTCATTCATGGATTGTGGGCCTCGCTTGCCCTATTCATAAAGTTCCCACACATTAAAAACAATATTAACGGGATAAAAGAAGGCCAAGAGGGTGCTTTAATTTTGAGATCAAGAAGATTATTAGGTTTTTGGGACTACATTTTTCATTTAACTTAAAATGAAGGGGATCATGGGACCTGCCCTAAAGACTGGCAACAAGCCTGGATGAATTAGCAGGCCAAGCAGCATCATAGGAGCAGGAAAGCTTGACGTTTCAGGCCAAGACCCTTCATCAGAAGGGTCATCCAGCCCCACACCTTGTTATCTCGGATTCTTCAGCATCTGCAGTACCTTTTATCTCTAAGCCTGGATGAATTGATTGTTTAAGACTAAAGGGGCCTCAAAAGTTTTTACATTGACAGACAAAAAAACCCAGCAGCCTGTAAGCTAACTGGAAGTCTTCCAAGTCCCAAAAGAATTGCAAGAAGTTGTGCTTTAAACCAATCAGCATTTCTACTTGGATTCAAGGTCCATATGGTTCATATTGCCACAAAGATAGGTTTTGCAAGAGGAAGACTCTAAGATATTGATGAAAATGCATAGCAAAACTTATCTATTTGTATCTGGAAGAGGGAAAGAAGTTGTAGGCAGCAAGAGGTTGTGTATTACAATGTAGAAATGTGAGTGGGAGAACATACTCTAATTAAAAGGATCACATTCATGGGGAGGTTAGAAATTTTGACTAACTATGTGACAGAAATTCTCTGGGCTGGGGGTGTGTTTATTAACTGTGATGGACAGTTCTGAGATTAAAATTTCCAAGACTGAGAAAGATATTCAACAGAATTAAACCCTCAAGAGCCAAGAATTACTTTGGACTGGTTCTGGAAGAATAGAGTGTCCACTTTAAAAAGCACAGTGTAAAGTACATCTGGGAAGTCTGGTTTCAATAGTGCTCAAAGAAAAATGGAATGTTTTTCTTATGGTTTAATATAAAAGATAGATTTCAACTCTAAAAGGCTTTTCTTGTTTTGTACCAGTTAAAATCTTAACACCCAAAATCTGTGTCACCTTTTCAGCCACCAACTGGATGTTCAACATTTTCTTCAAAGTTACTGTTCTCTGCTGAGATGGTAACAAAGGGATAGGGAAAATCAAAAAAGTCTGAGTAATAGAAAAAGTCAGTTAAATAATAGTAACGAGATAGTCAGAAGAGATGTAAAAACGCAACATGGACTTCAATCTGAAGATCAATAGCTCATTAATCTTTTTGATGCATATGGCTTGCTCATTTAAGTATGCAATAACAAGATTTATTTGAAAGGAGCACATGACTATGCAAAAATCATGACATGTATGTTTTGAAAGACTGGCTTCCCTTCTATATGGTAAAAATAACAGTATTTGTTCCTCCAAACAAAGGTAACCCACGTGGTATCAAGAATTTTAATGAAATGCAGTTTGTAAATAGTTAAAAAGGGCTCAAAAGAAAAATTAATGCCCAGCTATAGAGGGCTGAGACAGTCTGGGGAGGACACGTATCAAGCATTGGCAATTACAAGCAAATTCCAAAAAGGAGAGAAAATAGAACCGTCTTCCCATTGTTTGCAACTATCCATTGTTTAGACAGCTTGCTTAGCCTCCATGACCTTTATAGCCACAAAAACAACATTTCATTGGTCTTGACTGAATAAGGATATTTCCAGTCAGAAACATCTTTAGGAAATGTCTTCTCTGACTTCCACATAGACTCCCCAGCGAGTCAGAACGGTGAGCATTTTTACTATTTCCTGAAATTGTTCTTCAACAACAAAAATTCAAAATCATTGTTCCTCATACTTAGCACAAAGACCGGAGCCTTCTAAAAATACTTGCATACACTTTCTCATAATTAGAAGTTCAGTTGGTAAGTATTGAAAATCAAGCACTTATATTTTAATCCATGAACTCAAAGGAATGCAGATCATCCAACAGGTGGGTTGTAATAGAAAAGTCATCTGTTCTGGATTGTTTAAGAAATGGAGATCAGTCACTTCAGAGGCTCTGGCTACAATCTTTAAAACTTCATCAGATATTCTGAAAGGAATACACCTGGCATAAACAGGTCAGTCAGCATGACGGTTTTGATGGAAGACAATAATACAGCAGTTGACAAGGACAGTCCTGGGAAATACGATTTAATAAATGAAAGTGAGAATTTGTGATGGCTGCATCATGTTTCGCTTACTCAATTTGATTCTTTGATAAACTAAGTGGGTTGGTGGGGTTGAACAAGCATGGAATACAAACGTGTTTTGATAAACTAAATCCTTCTGGAGTAAAAGTGGCAATGTCCATGCATGTGTAAAATTGACTAAAAAACAAAAAGTTAGTTGCGGGGGAAGTTGCTTTTTCAGACTTTGGGGACATCTCCCTAGGGTCAGTAATCGGACCACTGACCTGTTTGACTGCTGTTCATTATCTGGATTTTAAGATACAGGGTATAATTGACAGCTTTACAGATCATATGAAAATCTAAATGCAGTAAACTATGAGATGAATTTTAAAGACCCTTTAGGAGGATACAGGTGTACCAATAAAATGGACACACAGTAGATGAAATTTAATAGAGAATAAAGGTGACATGATGCATTCTGTATAAAGAATTACTGAAGGAAGAACAAGAGGTAACACAAACTATTTTGTAGAACCTTAAAGAGCATCTACGGACAGAATTCATTAGCTATACTGTTATGAACCCCATAGAGACCGCTATAGCAATTTTTAAAAGAAAGAAATCCCAAGACCAATGGAAAAAAAAAGACCAAATAAGATGTCACTTTTTAAAACTTCTATAGTAAGAAACCAACTGAAGTCAACATAATTTAAATTAACTGATGATGGCTATTTCACACAGAGGTAAATGGTCCCTCAAATAGTCAATGTAAAGATAGGCCTCATGGAGTTACCAGCACTCCTATTACTTCTTGCACACATGTGGGAGCATATGCAGTCTCCAGTCTCTCCAACTCACCTCCACTATTTAGGGTCCTTCACTTTCATTCAATCTCTTCTGTTACATTTACCAGGAGTGGAATTCCAAACAACATTCCCAGGCACCATCTGTTGACTCAAAACACAGACAAGGTGCACAGCCACAAAACTCATCGTCCTTGGAGTCAATGATAGCACAGAATCTCCAATGTCTCCTTTCTCCAATTTCTTCAAAATTCTTTTGGGGACTCTGGTAACACTGAAACAGCAGCTAAGAGTCTTATTGAATCCACAAGCTCTTGCCCTTCATGTCTTCAGCTCTCTGCTTCTTCTAATTGGTAACAGACAGAGAAACAGTTTCCATTCTCTCTTCAGAGAGATTTTGTTTATTTTGGTTGTTTTTCTCATCAATCTATTCAGAAATGCATTTGTACACTTCAGGAGCAAACTGGACTTCAACCCAGGCCTCTTGATTCAGTGTTAGAGACACTACTACTCTGTCACAAGTATCAATAGAAATCTGTTTTTAACACAAGGATCTGTTCAAAGAAATTAAACAGAACACTGTTCAATTCAGAGAGTAACTTGCTCCTTTCCTCTTAGCAAAAATGTCAGTATGTTCTGAACTGCCAAACAGAAAAGCATGGGCTGATAGCTCCTTAGCTGTACATCTATGGGGAGGCACGGTGGCTCAGTGGTTAGCACTGCTGCCTCACAGCGCCAGGAGCCTGGGTTCAATTCGAGCCTCAGGCGACTGTGTGGAATTTGCACATTTTCCCCGTGTCTGCATGGGTTTCCTCTGGGTGCTCCGGTTTCCTCCCACAGTCCAAAGATGTGCAGGGTAGGTGGATTGGCTATGTTAAATTGCACATAATGCCCGGGCATGTTTAGGTTGGGTGGGTTAGACATGGTAAGAAAGCAGGGGTAGGGGAATGGGTCTGAGTGGGATGCTCTTCATAGGGGCAGTATGGACGTGTTGGGCCAAACGGCCTGTTTCCACACTGTAGGGATTCTATGATCTCCATTGCAACCACAGGTTACATTGGCAGCACTGGAACTTAATAATGTCATAACACAAAACCCATAAATCCTCTTCCAGAATACTTAACACGTTACGATTTGGAATACTTTCCCTGAAATGGTTGGTGTAATTTTCAGAAAAGAACTTGAGATTAAGAGGAGGCAATGAAGTCACTAGAAACCAAGCTAATGTTCTGGGGAACAGAGTTCAAAATACCATCATGGCAGCTGGGGTGAACTGAATTCATTTCAAATCTGGAATAAAATGCTGGCCTGATCTCAACCACGTGAGCTTTGTCAACTGTCATTAAAACAGGTAATATACAAATACCAAAAAAAAGGCACATAGTAGATAAAATTTAATAGAGAAACCTGGATTTAATACAAATCTGGAATGAAAAGCTTGCCTGGAAATTTGCTGTCATTACCAGGTCTGGCCTACATGTGACTCCAATCCCACAACAATGTAGTTGACTCTTAATTGCCCTCTAGGCAATTAGGGAACAGCAATAAATGCTGGCCTGGCCAGCAACACCCATGTCCCATGAATGAATAACAAAAAAAAAGTTCTTGAAAGGGAATCTTTGCCTGGACTGTGGAGAAACAGCAGAGAACAAAGACTCATTGATTTTTATTTTCTGAAGAACTGACAAAGGCTTGCTTGGACAAACAGCCTCTTTCTGCTCTGGATCATTCTGTGATGGTATTCAAGTTAATTTAAGTTACCAATTATCTAACATTGAAATCTCCATATTAGCAATAGAATGAGTTTTGCTACAGGCTTACATTCAAAAATTAGAATGCCTTAATGCCTCAATTCTCAAGTTGTAAATCATATACATGCCAGAATCAAATAACTACATACCCCAGAAATGCAAAAATTACCCAACAGTGTCACAGAAAAATAGTATTACTTCAAGATGTATGGCAACCAGTTTTACTTTATCAAGAGCAGTTAAGTTGTCACCCAATTCATTACTGCACAGTTCAGATGGTTAGCAGTTTTAAAATAAGTTGCTTCACATAAACACAGTTGTCCCTCACTTCTTTGCCTGTAAAGCAGAAATATTCTGAAGTTCTAAAGATATATTTCTAGTCAAAACATTGATTCAGTTCATCAAATTATCTAAAATGGAACATCCAGTTACCAGAATTGGAAATCATAGGTCTGTCTACTAGTCCCTACAAATTGTACAGATAAGGCACAGGTGGATGATCCCAAGTATCAGAAGACTAAGTTATGTGTGAAGATAAGGAAAAAAAATGTAGATCGCTTTGAACTTGAAAATGGTAAATTAGGGAACCTTACAGATTAAGAGAACGAATACAATTCTCAGCACCTTTTTAAGGGAACAAGGACTCCAGAACAAGGAGTGATTGATGCAACAAGTATTCTCCAAATAGAGTTCTGTAGGCTTAAGTAAAGTCAATGTCAAAAGTCAATCTTTTGAACGACAGAAGCAGTAGCATAAAGTCACTGCAGTGTGACCATCCAACTGTGTTGCTGATTCCTGAGAATTTGCTTCAGTATCCTACCTTAATGATTATTCTAATATTAAAACATTATTTGCATGAAATACCTTGTGATGGAGTACTTCCTGTTATCACTCCTGAATTTTGAGGAAGTTACCAAAAAAGTTGACAATGACAGAACAGTATGCATTGTTTATTTGGACTTTAGTAAAGCCTTTGACAAGGTTCCGTATTGTAGACTAATTCGTAAAGTTAGGTCACATGGGATTCAGAGTGAGCTTGCTAATTGGATACAGAATTGGCTTAATAGCAGGAGACAGAGAGTGGTGGTGGAGGGTTACTTTTTGGAATGGAGGCCTGTGACCAGCAATCCTCTTTTGCCTGTCATTTATATGACTGATTTGGATGAGAATATAGAAGGCGTGGTTAGTAAGTTTGTGGATGACACCAAAATTGGTGACATAGTAGACAGTGAAGAAGGTTTGTTAAGATTACAGAGGGATCTTGATCAAATGGGTCAATGGACTGAAAAATGGCAGACAGAATTCAATCTGGGTAAACGTGACGTGTTGCATTTTAATACAACAAACAAGGGTAGGGCTTATACAATTAATGGTAGAGCATTGGGTAGTGTTGTAGAACAGAAGGACCTAGGGGTGCAGGTAGATAATTCTTTAAAGTTTGCATCACATACAGACAGAATGGTTAAGAAGATGTTTGGCACATTTGCCTTCATTGCTCAGTCCTTTGAGGATAGGAGTTGGGACGTTATGTTAAGGTTGTACAGGACATTGATGAGAATATAATACTGTGTCCAGTTCTTGTCACCCAGTTATAGGAAGGAAGTTATATTAAGCCGGAGAGGATTCAGAAGAAATTTACCAGGATGTTGCCAGGTATGGGAAGTTTGAGTTATAAGGAAAGGCTGGGACTTTTTTCACTGAAGCGTAGGAGGTTGACACATGAGCTGATAGAAGTTTATAAAATAATGAGAGGTACAGATGGAGTTGATTGTAGTTGTCTTTTCCTAAGATTGGGAATTTCAAGACTAGGGGGCACATTTTTAAGGTGAGAAGAGACGTATTTAAAAAAGACATAAGAGGCTTTTTTTTATGCAGAGGGTGGTTTGCGTGTGGAATGTACTTCCTGATGAAGTGGTGGATGCGGGTACAATTACATTGTTTAAAAGACACTTGGATAGATATATGACTAGGAAAAGTTTTGAGGGATACGGGCCAGGAGCACGCAGGTGGGAATAATTTAGTTTGGACTTTTGTTTGGCATTATGGACTGGTTGGACTGAAGGGTCTGTTTCCATGCTGTATGACTCTAGGACTCTATGACTTAGTTTTGAATGGTTATAGGTAAGACTTGGTGCCTTGTAGTGTTCTAGATTCTTCTTCTACTATTTGGATTGTGCCTTTAATATGGTAAAACATTGCAATAAGACACATTACAGGGATCAAATATTATAGTAAGATACACAAATAGATGTCAAAGCAAAAAAAAAAACATTTTATCAAAGAAATAGGTTTCAAGGAGCAAAATGAGGTGAAGGAATGCAGCAGAGAATGATATTGGCAGAGCTTAGTGTGTTGGCACGGGAAGGCACAGTGATGAATGGTGGAATGATTAACAGAAGCAATGAAATTAGAGGTGGAGATATCTCTGAGGATTACGGGCTGTGGAAGATTACAGAGACAGAGAAGGAACAGGCCAGGGGCAGGTTTGGATGGATTTGCAAGCATGGATGAGAAATTCAGGAGCCACTATGGGTTGGCGAGCACAGGGGTGATAGTGATATAGCATTTGGTGCAAATTAGGACACAGGCAGAATTTTGAGTGACGTCAAGGTTATGCAGGATATAACGCAAGAAGTTGGCTACAAATGCATGGATGTACCAAAAGCATGGAAATGGGTTTGCATTAGAAGAGCCGAAGCAGACACAGAGAAAGACAACGGTAAGGAAGTAGGTGGTCCTAGTTATGTCACAGATGTGGCTGAAAGCTTAACCTGCAGTCCAATTTGACGCCTAGGTTGCAAACAGACGGTTCCACCACAGATGGTTACTAATGAAAGGGATGCAATTGATGGCAAAACAACAATTTGCTACAGAGACAATTACCTCAGTCCCATCAATATTTGATTGGTGGAAATTTCTATTTATCCAGTATTGAAGGTCAGAAAAGCAATCTGACAATTTATTGACAGCGGAAGGATTGAGAGGTGGGATGGTGACGGTGAGGTAGAGCTCATGGGTGTCATCATCACATGGATGGAAACTGACATTGTGTATTCAGAAGTTATCATCAAGAAGCAACACAGAGATGAGAGATGAGAGATCCAAGAATGGATCCTTCAGGATAACAAGAGGTAACTACTCAAAAATGGTATATGTCATTTTGTGATTCACAGCCTACAATTAGATATGCAACATTGGAACCACACAAGTGAAAACCCATTCTGCTGGGACAGTGGTGAAAACTCTGACACAAGCTTTTCCCTCACATTCAAAAATGATTAAAATCAGCTCTGCGTTATTTATGAATTTGATCAAAGTCTCCTCTAGCGACTTAAAATTTCAAACAAATTCAGACAGAAATATTCTTCATATCCTAACGGGCATCATACAACATGATCCTTAATTTCAGCCTTTCTAATTACAGTCTGAACACAAGATTAGCATGGTACAGAATGTTAATTTTAGAATCTATAGACAATCTCAAGCACTGACGACATTGGTTAATATGCAAAGAATGCAGAAGAGATGGCCAGCTAAAAACATCACTATCACAACATCTAACTCGGTTGAGGTGGGAGACAAATATGGAAAGCATCAAGGTGTCCAGTGCCTTTAATAACTGCTATGTAGAACTTAGATTCTTTCAATCCCACCAAACTGATTGATTACAGGAGAAACAAGTTAATTTGAAGTCAGAGTTATTACAAATATGTTTATTCCAACCCCACAGTAATCTTTTATAGTAATTCTTCAGCAATCAATTCAGGACGGCTGACCAAGTTGAAAGAAAAACAACCTCTTCCTTTAAAATAATTCTCTAGCTTAGTCGATGAAATTACTTAGCAGAAGTCCATTAAACAAAAATCCTTAGATACAGTTCAAATCAAATATTCTACAATCAGAGGTCCTAGGAAAAGGCTGGTGATGGGAGGGGGGACAGTGTAGTGGGGTAGTTAAAAGGAGGAAGAGATAAAGAATAATTACTACCCTGTAGCGATAGTAAAATGTGTAATTGCTCTGCCATTAACACTTCACTTCAACTTTCCACTGAGAGCTCTTAGCTGTTGGCATCTACTTATATTAAATGTCAACAGATTTTCCTAATATTGGGCTTCTGCCAAAAACTGGTAGTTCATGCTGCTTTATATAAATGTTCAACAATTACACTGCTCAATTTGAGCATCTATTTCAACACAGAATTTGGGTAAATTGCAGTTGCAGTTTAGATATAGGCTACAACAAAAATATCAATCTGGTCATATTGCTGATCAGAATCAAATATAGCCCTGCAGTCACCTTCAGCAGCTTTGCTTAACAGTATGATTTTCAGTTTTAAAGCGATGAACAAGAATGAAAATTTGGAAATTTTGTCTCCAAATTAATCACTTTAGCTTCCTTTCAATTTTATTGCTTCAACAGAAACTATTTCATTTTAACCTTCAGCTAATGACTAATTTAAAAATATAGTGTTTGCAGCAAGGAAATGACTGGTTAACATTAAAATGTCCTCAGTAGTTTTAGTTCTTCATTCTGCCGATTTACCTCACTTGTGGTCATTTTGATATATTGTATTGTCATTGTGACCTACATTGAATGACCACAAAGAACATAAACAATGTACTTAGGCGTAAAACTCCAAATTAGTCATATAGATACTCAGTCTTAAGTTTTGCTCATTGGGTTTTTAAACAATTAGCCATACAATTCTTCAAATTAATACAGATCACATCCGTGAAGTACCATAGAGGCACCACAATATATATGCTTCAATGGCACAGATAAAGTAATCAGAATCTGATAACAAATTTCCATTCAGTTCAGTGACCGGAGTACAAAATCTCCCATAATCATGCTGAGAGACTGCAATATTGAGACAGATGGCAACTTCATCTGTGATGTGAAGTCCAGTTGTCTTTTATGAACAAATATATATATGTTAATATTTCATAGAAAAGCACCTGATGTCTCTCAACAAATCAGTATTCTGATTAATATTGATCACATAATCTGTTGGAGTCATATTGACTATGTTTTCATGTTAACATTAGCGTGTCTGAGGCCTTGCCATACACAAACTGGTTGTCACACTTCTTCCATTATCATGGTAACTACAAAAAAATACTTATGGTGGTCAAATGTTTTGGGACACCCAAAGATGATTACAGGTACTACTGTCTTATTGATACAGAAAAATTGCAATAGTGTTAGCTCTTCCCTGGTCAAGCCTTGAAAACACATTTACCTTTTTCTCTCTTGTATTCCAATGAGTATATACTAAATGGAGATGAAGAATCAGAAAAATTAATACGAAAGAAAAGCATAGGATTGAGTGGAAGTTGTGTGATACAAACATGTGTTATGGACCAAAACCCATCCATTTTATATGTTAACATAAATAGTAAGAAATGTTTCATTTTGTAGCACAAGGTGAGGACAAAGCAGGACTCAATATGGGTAAAAGCGTGACTGGAAGATCCTGGAAGAGAAGCTTGCTATGCCCGATAATTAAAACCACATTAAATCACAAAGGTCGAGAAGGAGAACAGCTTTTGTCAACTTCAGGACATTTCAAATTTAATTTGCTTCAAAACAAAAACATACTTCCAGCAAAATGTCTAGGATCCATTACAGGGACTACGTTTCAAGGCGACTGAAGTTGAGAGATCATTTATGAATGGTCTTTAACATGATTCCTGTAGGTTTATTGAACAGGGAAACAGCATCACTGTCAGTTACCACACAGATCACCTTAATACATTACAAAGGATAGTGAATCGTAAAGTTTAAGCATCTACAGAACAGAATCTGTCTGGTACAATGAAAGATAGAATATTGGCAGAGTGGAGTTTTTTTTGGAAGGCTGGTCAGCACATTAAAAAAAAATTAAGACTACAGTTTAAACAGGAATGAATATTTAGATAAGCGTTCACCATGATGGCATCACAACTCTTGTAGCAAAAACTCCCAACACAGTTCGTTCATGATAGTTGCCTGATCTTAAGAAGGTAACAACCAGCTCAAGGAATACACTTCCCACAAAAATGAGACCAAGGAAAACTTAACACACAGACCACAACTACTTCCTCACTACCCTGTTAATTAATCAATTACTTGTAGAACAAATTTGCTTTCAGATACTCAATATGAGTGAAAAGCATGACTTCAAAATACGCGTTGAATAGAAACCGATAAGTGCAAACTCAGTCCAAACAAAAAAAAATCACCATTTATTGGCATGAGTAACAGGAAAGTGATCAGACATTTTACTGTGCATCAATTCATGCTTCAGAAATTAGAAAGCAATAAGGAGGCAATAGTCATTTTCGTAAAAAGAGCAAGCATTCATATTGGATACTGTAAAAGTCAAACTTCTCTAAATACTGCGAAGATTTTCTTTAAGCACAAAAAGAAGACGATACAATTTAGGCATCTTGCTTCTTCAAAGTGGCACCATAATTCTGTATTTAAGCAGGTTAGTTCATTTAAACTTTTGGCTGGCTGCCTCTGTTTACAGCAGGATGGCCTGACCTGCAAACTGTTGCAGCTATCAATGCTAGTGATTGTTTAGAAGAAACTGTATTTCTGCATTAGTGATCTTCATAGTGCATCATCTTACACTCAGCACACACCAGCCATAAAGATCAAACACTCAAGTCACTGGACATTTTTCATTTGTTGGCCAAGGAAAACAAAGCAAAAGTAACCTATTACTGAGGAAAGGAGTGGAAGGATTTTTAATTATTGAATAAATGCAAAAGCCTGTTTGTGGAACAGACATGTTAAGAAAGTCAAGACAATCTGGAATTCCAAGCAACCATTAATTTAAACTCAGAGTTCAGAGTAGAGTTTTAACATTATTCCAAATATGCATTTCAAAGTATTGTTAAATTCCTCTGCATTCACAAGACGGAGGCAGCCGATATAATGCAAAAATCTTTGCACCATCACTCAATATTAAGAAAATTATCACAGGAATCAAGATTTTAAAAATGTGTATAATGATTACTTTAGATGTAGTCTTTGAATGAATCAGTTTTTGAGAAACAATATGGTATTGGTTTATTGTGATTGGTTTACAATCTATAGTTTTATTCCATATAAATATTCATTTTGTGAGCATTGCTGGCTGAGGCAGCATTTATTATCCATCCCTAATTACCCAATAGAAGGTTTTGGTGAACTGCCATAATGAATTGCTGCAGTTTTTGGCATATAAAGATACCCGCAGTGCTGTGGGAGTTTATGTTAAAATGTAAAGTGAAAAGAAATTCAAAAGGGAGTGCCAGGATTTTGACCCAGCAGTAACACAAGGACTACATTGTTCCAAGTCTGCATGGTGCTGGGGCTTGGAGGGAAATTTGCAGGTGGTAGTGCTCTCATGCATCTGCTGTCCTTGTTCTTCTAGGTTGTAGAAGTTGTGGATTTGGAAGATGCAGTCTAAGGAACCTTGGGGAATTGTTGCAAAGCATCATGTAGATGGCACACACTGCTTCCACTGTGTGCTATTAGTGGACACAGTGAATGCTGAAAGTGGTTTACGAGATGTAAAGCAAGCAGACTGCTTTGTCCTGGATATAATGTCAAACTTCTTGAGTACTGTTGGTGTTGTAGTCATCCAGACAAGTAGAGGATTTTCCACCACACTCCTGCCTTGTGCCCAGTAGCTAGCGGACAGGCTTTGAGGAGTGAGGAGGAGGGCTACTCACTGCAGAATTCAAAGCCTCTGACCTGCTCTTTGCCAGTTTATGGCATCCAGTTTCTGGTCCATGATAACCCCCAGGACGTTGATAGTGAGGGATTCAATGATGGTAATGCCAACAAATTTCAAAGGGAGTTCATTAGATTCTCGCTCACATCAGATGGTTATTGCCTGGCACTTGTGTGGTGTGAATGTTACTTGCCACTTGCCAGTGCAAACCTGAAATTTTCCCAGGTCTTGAGTCATTTGAACAGGGATTGCTTTAATATCCAGGTCATTGCAAACTGTGCTGATGACTGTCCAATCATCAACAAATATCTTATTTCTGACACAATGATGCAGGGAAGGTCATGGCTGAAACAGCTGAAGACTGTTGGGCCAAAGGCGCTACAAAGAGGAACTTCTGTAGGAATGTCCAACAGCATGGTGGCACAGTAGTTAGAACTGCTGTCTCACAACACAAGGGACCTGGATTCAATACCAGCCTTGGGTGACTGTCTGTGTGGAGTTTGTATGTTCCTCCTGTGTCTGCGTGGGTTTCCTCTGGGCACTCCAGTTTCCTCCCACAGTCCAAAGATGTGAAGGTTAGGTAGATTGGTCATGTTAAATATTCCATATTGTGCAGGCTAGGTGGACTAGACATGGGAAATGTAGGGTTATGGTAATAGGATAGGCAGCTGAGTTTGGGTGGGGTGCACTTCGGAGTATCAGTGCAGATTCGATGGGCTGAATGGCATCGTTCCACACTGTAGAGATTCTATGATTCACTGGGAATATTTGCGTACAACAACTAAAACCATCTTCTAATTAGAAATATCATACATACTTATTAATACTTAAGCAACTTAATTTAACCTGAGCTGTAACAGGCAATGGCAGAGAGGCATCAGCATCATTAATATAGTTAGAAATATCGACTTTCTAAGAGATAGTGTTAGATTAAGATTTGTTGTCCATCCATAATTGCCCAAAAGAAGGTTTTGTGAGCTGTCTTCTTTATTATCAGAGGATACTCACAGTGCTGTGGGAGGATGTATTAAAATGTAAAGTGGGAACAAATTCAAAAGGGAGCTCCAGGATTTTGATCCAATAATAACACAACAAGAACAACATCATTTCAAGGGCAAAAAGCAAGGAATAGTCTAGGTCCAAAGAGACCTGTGCTCCAGATGTATGGGTCATTTGAACTATTAATAACAATTGTAGAAAATAATTGAAGAAGTACCTGAGATAACAAGCATGGGGCTGGATGAACACAGCAGGTCAAGCAGCATCATAGGAGCAGGAAAACTTGACGTTTCGGGCCTAAACCCTTCACCTGGAACGCTTTGTTTTAGATCAAGAGGATTGCATTGCAAAGGCACTGAAGTAATGTTTCAAGTATATCACCTGGAGTAGACCACAATTGCACAACTGAGAACAGTTTTGGCCACCACAACTTAGGAAGGATGAAATACCATTGGAAGGAGTACAGTGCAGATTTACTGGAATCATATGGAGATCAAGGTTAAGCTATGAAGTGAGAATACCCAAAGTAAAGTTCCATTTCCTGGAACTTAGAAGGCCCTGGGAGGATACAGTCAATGTATTTCGAGAAATGGATTAGGTAGAAAGAACGAGAAACTTGCCACCTGGGCAAGAGAATCTAGAACCAGCAGGAACAGCCAAAAAAGTTAGAACTACATCTTTTAACCATGAAGCTAGGAAAGATGGTAGGCATTTGGAGCACTTCCATAAATGGTGATTGGTTCTTGATCAGTTGTTGAGTTTTAAATATGAAATTAACACAATTGTTAAGGAAAGGTGCGAAGGGATATGGGGCAAAAATGGGGAGATGGACTTATGTTGTAGATCAGTCACAATCTCACTGAAATAACAAACAGGCTTCAGGGTCTATTCCTGTTCCCTACATCAATTGCATAATCAAGAAACCCAATAAACAATGTGACTATAATTGAGCTGGCTCTGGAGTCAACTCTAAACCCAGCTCTCAATCACTGGACATAATAATAAAAATAGCAGCAAAAGTAATAATCTGGACAGAGTAAATGCATATGCTTTAGTCATCATAACACAACTTTGCTCCACCCCACATGAAAGCATAATGAAAGAAACAAAACAAAAATGAAGGAATCATTTCTGAGAATTTTAAGTTGTAATAATTTAGATAGTTAACAAGCTCATCTATTCTCCTACAGACAATTGCATCCTCTGGATGAACTAACCTCCATTCATTCAGAACCTGACATTGGCACCGTGTACCAAACTCTCCACTGGGATCTGGCACCTTACAATCTGAGCAGTATCGGGCAAATTCCCTCCATGCCCTTTGTAGTCATTGTAATGAGGTCAGCCAGGTGACCTCATAGAATATGAGTTCCCTGATTGGGGCTGTTAATCTGGTCCAATCAGGGAGCCCTGCTGACAGATAAGAACAGAAGTGTCACTCTGAGATTTAGCTTGGAGGGAAATGAATCAGTGTCAAGGACTCTCTACCTGTAAATAAAGGGTGACTTGGTGATGGGATACTGGTCTCTATGGAGTTATTTCAGTGGTGATGAGAGAACAGCACACTTCTGAAGAAATTCACTCATAACAGTCACTTTTGAGTTGGGTTAAGCATTTTTGGCTTTCAAATTTGCCATTGAAAACTGAGCCAGTATGTGGAAAGAATATGTTTTTTTTCCCTTGGCAAATAACAGTAGGGCAGATGAAAAGCAATGAGTCATTCTCCTGACAGCTTGTGGACCCAGAGCTTTTTCAGTTATTAGGTGCCAGACTTTTCATGAGGTACCAGACACTAAAACCTTTCAAGAGTTGACAGATTTAGTTGAGGAATATTACAACCCCAACCCGAAGCCTCCTCTAATTCTAAGACACTATCTGATTTTCTCAGCAATTCAAGAACCTGTGGAATGCATATTGGGATTTTTGACTAGGTTAAGACAACTGGCAGAGCATTTCACTTTATGCTAAGCTTAATGAGATGCTGAAAGACCGTTTGGTATGTGGGATTAATGATGTAACCATACATGATCACAGAAATAGAACATGTGGTGTCCAGCAGCACAACAGAGGCCTTTAGGTCAGCAGCACTAGGGCGGATATATTTCATCAAAGATAATGCTATCTTGATTTAATTTTGTTAAGTTTCCATTCCAGTTCTGAAATTTCCATTGACCATTTGATTTAATTTGAAGGAAAGCAAAAATGGCATCATCTGGATCCTTGGAATTACCTGCTGGGTCGTATTTTACTCCCTTCATTCTGCATAGCTGTTGAAATTGCAGTCTATGTCTGATATTTGTTTTTTATTTGCACAGAAAACCATCAGCATTGAACTTGTGTGTTTGATTAAAAGAATAATTAAAATTTTCTTTATATTGGGACTGCAGTCAATTTCCGAAGTTGGAAAGCAGGCGTACATCCAGTTGCACAAAACCAAGTAGACATCACTTTCTCTTATTGCTAATAGATGCCCAAGTTCCTTTGTGGAAAAGGCTAATTAGTTATGTAGCTGCATAATATCCTGAAATAGAACATTCAAAATAAACTAATGACTTTGGAGAGTTGCAGTTATCTTTTCTTCCAGATCTGAATAACTTAAAGCTCATTGATAAGCTGCACAAAGGCTGCTTGTTTCTTTGACTTGTATCCATTTCTTAAGAGGAAAAAAATTACTCACTATCAATACATAAATTGGCATTGTTTAGTATTCCTAGGACCACATTTCTGTAACTGTCCAGACTTGGGAATAAACAAGCCGTTCATAATTAGAACAGGGATGTTTTATTTATTCCTTAGAGATTCACCTATTTCTGCATGAAAAATTCCATCACTTTGATTCAAACTATTGGTCATTTGCATAAAAACAATTTCTTATTTTCATGAACACTGAAAGCAGTTCCAATATTTTTTCACCAGCTTCAGTGATTGACGCCTCCTAATTTCCACTAGAAATCATTACTGTGATTGTTGCACTCAATGCCATTTTAGTTTCAATAGAACAATGGTCCTATTAAAGTTCAAGAAAGAAACGGTACACAATTCTGGCTAAAACAACTTTCTGACCTCATGTCATTAGGTGTTACACAAGGAGATTTTGAAATAGACATATTCATCAGCACACCTTTTACAAGCAAGTTAACTTTTGGCCATTACCCTTGACAAGAAATCACAGCCCAACTCCAGCCCTCGCATCAACTCTTGCCACTCTCAATAAATCTTCTCATCCTTGCAAACTATGGCTACTCCCTTTTCTCTGCCAAGGTCTACCAATCTCATGAACTGAAAACAAATGCTGGAGACCACAGCGGGTCAGACAGCATCCATGGAGAGCGAACAAGCTAACATTTTGAGTCAGATGACTCTTCATCAGACCTGAAGTAGTATTGTTTGCCAATCAGTGCACAGCTTATCCACAATTCTATATTTAAGTACCTCAAATCAGGTTTCAAGTCCAATCATAGCGTTGGAAACAGCATTTAAAAGTTAAATGACATTCTTTACAACTCTGAGCATGCAAAACTTTCTCTCCTGATCGTTACTGAACTGCTACAGATCTCAGTAGTTAACCACACAATCCTCCTCCAATGCCTGTCCTTTACCATGCAACTGAGTCAAATCCTCTTGCTTGGCACCTTTCGTATTCAAGTGTAAACAGACAATTATCTGCAATGGCCCATACTGTAAGCTTTAGAGATCCCCCTTCAAAGATCTCTCTTTAGTAGTCTTTTTATTTTTCATCGACATGTTATCCCTCAAGATGACATCATCAGGTTCCATGTTTATGCAGATGACATTCAGTTCTATCCCACTGATGACTCTTCGGACCACATATCTGTCTCTGATCTGTCCTTCTCCTTATCTCACATCCAATATAAGGTGAGCAGAAATTTTCAAAAACTTGCTTGCTGACCATCACTGGCTCCAGGGCCAAAAATACATCGGCACTGGTAGACATGCTTAGAAACTGGAATTACCTCCCAAACTCCCTCTTTCTGAGGGTCTCCTTAAACCTGCCTCATTGATCAAGCTTCTCATTTACCATGGTATCTCCTTCAGAAGCCAAGCTGTTTCACTTTCAATTTCACTGCTTTTGTCTTTAAACCCTTGAGCTTACTTTCTGTGTGTTCAGGTTTTTCATCAGCTCTTGCTTGTACTTCATGCCAATTTGGAGAATTTGACAGTTAATCCCTTAAATTCAGGGCAATCTTTTGTCACCACTGCTGCCTGAACATTTTATCGTTGGAAATTAAAAATCAATTTTGCTTGATTTAACATTCATTCTCGACTCAAAGCGCCGGGCTTAGAAAGCTCTTTACTGGCAATGCGAGCAACTCATATACCCAGAATTTCCATTAGCATGATGGACTGAATCCATTATCAGAACCTCAGGTGAAGCTTTCAGTATTAGTATCATTAATTCTGCACTCAGTGGGCCATTCTACTGCTACCGCCAACGCAAAAATGCACAACAAGCAGAAGTTAAGTCAGTTACAAGGAACAGAATTTTAGAATTTCCAACTATCAGAAATTCTGGAGATACAGTGACCAATACAGTCTGCGCATCTCATACTGTGCACATTTCAAACTAAAATATTCTCAAAGGAAGTGAAACTGGCAGCCTGCTTTGAGGGAGCGGAGAAACTTCAAAGCAGACTTTAAATCTGAGCTTCAAATGTCACATTACAAGTAGGAAAGACTAAATTTACAAGTACAGAATCAAGGTACTACTGCAATATTGCAAGAATGTTAAATTACAAATTTCCCAATTGATATCACCTTGATGCTCACCATCCTGGATTTTACACACTGCTTTGAAATTGTTTTGCTTTCATTTTGGGGACATATTAAATACTTCTCCCACTTTGATCAGAAAAAGAACAAAGAACAAAGAAAATTATAGCACAGGAACTGGCCCTTCGGCCCTCCAAGCTTGCACCAACATGCTGCCCATCACAACTAAAACCCGCTACCCTTCCGGGGACCATATCCCTCTATTGCCATCCTATTCATACATTTGTTAAGACGCCCTTTAAAAGTCACTATAGTACCTGCTTCCACTACATCCCCCAGCAGCGAGTTCCAGGCACCCACCACCCTTAAACCTTGCCCCTCGCACCTTAAACCCATGGCCCCTGGTAACTGACTCTTTCACCCTGGGAAAACACTTCTGACTGTTCACTCTGTCCATGCCCTTTATAATCTTGTAGACCTCGATCAGGTCACCGCTCAACCTCCATCGTTCCATTGAGAACAACACAAGTTGCTCCAACCTCTCCTCATAGCTAATGCCCACCATACCAGACAACATCCTGGTAAATCTTTTCTGTACTCTCTCCAAAGCCACCATATCCTTTTGGTAGTGTGGGGATCAGAATTGAACACAATATTCCACATGCGGCCTAACTAAGGTTCTATAAAGCTGCAACATTACCTGCCAATTTTTAAACTCAATGCCCCAGCCGATGAAGGCAAGCATGCCGTATGCCTTTTTGACTACTATCTCCACCCACGTTGCCACTTTCAGTGACCTATGTACCTGTACACTGAGATCCCTCTGCCTATCAGTACTCTTAAGGGTTCTGGCTTTTACTGTATATTTTCCATCTGGATTAGACCTTCCAAAATGCATTACCTCACATTTTTCTGGATTAAACTCCATCTGCCATCTCTCTGAACAAATCACCAACTTACCTATATCCTGCTGTATCCTTTGACGGTCCTCATCACTATCTGCAATTCCACCAACCACTGTGATATCAGCAAACTTACTAATCAGACCAATTACATTCTTCTCCAAATCATTGATATATATTACAAACATCAAAGGTCCCAATACTGATCCCTGAGGAATGCCACTAGTCACCGCTCTCCCAGAAACGCACCCTTCCACTGCTACCCTCTGTCTTCTATGACTCAGCCAGTTTTTTATCCATCTTGCAAGCTCATCTCTGACTCGGTGCGACTTTACCTTCTGTATCAGCCTGCCGTGAGGGACCTTGTCAAAGGCCTTACTGAAGTCCATGTAGACAACATCCACTGCCCTACCCTCATCGATCATCTTTGTCACTTCCTCAAAAAATTCAACCAAGTTAGTGAGACACGACCTCCCCTTCACAAAACCATGTTGCCTCTTGCTAATACGCCCACTTATTTCCAAGTGGGAGTAAATCCTGTCTTGAAGAATCCTCTCCACTAAAGAACAACAAGTTACACAAAGTTTATGTCAACCTGAAATTCATGGCTTTTGAAACTAATTAAAAACTGTGATCAACATAATGTACTTTGTTCACACTGTGGCCCTCATGTAAAAACTCATTATGTTCCTAATCAACACCTCAATCCATGTAAACAAATCTAAGAATATGCTTCAAACGCCACATGAACAAGGAGAATACAGGGTTATAGAATAGGTTGTCTTAGAAGTGCACTTGCAGTTTCTTAGGTAGGGTTTCCAGAAAAAATTATTTTCTCCACCCACAATAACAAACCCAAAAAGACTACTGGAGTAAATCTGCTAACTAAAATGAATCACAGAAGAGCTCTGACAACATGAAACAGTTTACAAAACTATGTATCAAAATACATGTTTTATCTTGCTACAACTAATGGTTTCAGGCATGTACAAAACTTAAATCCATTCAACAAAAACAAAATCCTTAGCACTACCAAAAAACTCATTATTTTAGCAGAGTCCATTTTTGGCTCATTAATGAAACTCATCTCTCGTAAAGGAAGCCTGTCTGCTCTTTGACACGAAATGGAATAAAAGCCCTTTTGTCCAAGAGCCCAGCAGAGTGGAACAAAGGCCCAGTTGCTCCATGGTGTGTGTGAATGACAGCAAACTCTCCCCTTTTCACTTCCATAACTAACAGTGTTTCCTGGCAAAGACCAGAAAGCATTTATTCATGATCAATGTTTCAAACAGTTAAATTTTGAGACATGCTTTTCTCCAATGAAAGGTAACCCAAAGCAGTGGCACCTTTGTGAAAGAGAGCCCGGTATATAATTTTTTTACCTATCTGCAGATATACACAGTGATGACAAATCACATATCATACAAAAATGATGCACAGGTCACCGCTGATCCCAGAGTACACGTTTCAGCAAAATCACATTTTCCATGAAGATTAAGTTCAATTTGGAAAGTTCAGCATGTCTTATTTTGAGCAATGACATAATCACTGAATTTACTAACAACTCCAGAGAGAGCAACATTCCTCCAAAAAATGAGTTTACTCCTCAAGGGAGTTTGACTAGCACTTGAAGGCAGCTACAGTATAATTGTTTAATCATTTGGGTAGTTTACATAATCACGTTATTGTTTATCGTCAATATTTATTTGATCAGCAAACAAAGTAGTAGCCTTTTAACCGCTAAGGATGTTTATTTAAGCTTATTATTTGTGCTAAGAGGATAAATTTTGAAGTATGGGCACAACTACTTATATGGCGTATACATTTCATCGTAAAACAGTGAGAGGAGAGGAAGATACATTAATATTCCTTAGAAACTGCTCCTTGTTCTGCATGCAATTGGTCTCTAGCATTTAAAGACAATTTTTTGAAGTGAAATTATTAAAATAAGATATAAATTACAATATAGTTGAAACAGTAGCTACACAAATGTAAAATCAACTCGCATTACATCAAAATATGGGACTTCATAAAATCAGAAAACTTGTCAAAGCAATTTTAATTTTTTTTTGCCAATTTCAGCAGCTGCATACAAAGCATATTCTTTGTACTTAAACTCATATGACCAAACAATTTTTTACTCATGAATGCAAATAGTACCACTGTCTATAATATTTAGACTTTACATCTGGCTTCAGAATAATAATACTCGAAGATACACTAGACTACCTGTTTAATGTGACATCTAGAGTGGCAAGGCCAATCTCACACAAAATCAAGCGGTTAACAATTACAACCTTTGCCTGATGTTTTCGAACCATGGCAAGGAGTGCCCACAGTTCAAAAAACTGCTCCCCATCAGAATTTGCTGCACCATTAGTTCATGCACTATTTTCTTTATGTACATAAATACTAGCTGCAATTCAAGTGAATTCAAAGACCAATCAGGTTACAGGAGTCGCAGCAGTCTGCGTTTATTAGCTTCTTAAGACATTCAGTCAATTTAGGCACAATTTACCGTGATAAGATGATCTGCAATCCATCCCAATGATGAATTTACATTCACGATCAAGCATAGGTCTCAAGCATGTATCTCTGTATCAGTAAACAGAGGTAGTGTTTGTCTGTTACGTGATAATTATGCAGCAATGAACCAAACTCCAAAAAGGTTATGAACTTTATCCTTCTAGAAAAAATGTTTTACATCACTGTTCCCAATTCTTAGGATAAACCAACTACTTGCTAAGTAATTCACAAAAAAGGATTATTATAATATGCAATTAAAAATGCCAGATTAATAAAGGGTAATAGAGCAGGGAAAGTTTGCAGTTAGCCAATATTTCATGTTTCTGTACTTTTGTTTTAATATGCCCAGTGTTAGAGATTTTGTTTTTCATACAACTGTGAATAATCAGAATTTAAAATCTATCTTGGATGGAGGAAGACTAGATGACATTTGTAAACATAAACAATGATTAAACTCAAAACAGCTTTTGATGATATTCAAAAGTACTACAAAATTTGTCTGCATAGGTCTGAAGCTTTGAGTCAGTTAACATCTTTCAAAGAAAGCATATGAAACTATTTTTTTTAAAACTGATTTTTAAATCAACCCCTTCTTAAAGAAGGAAAAACGGATTAAGAGAAATATTCAGTTTAAGATCATCACTTTCCTTCATTGAGCACAGCTCCCTATTGGAAAATCCACTATATATTCCCTCCAATCCTCTTACTTCAGCATTTATTTGCTCAAAGTGGTGGTGGTGCAAGTTGTATTAATTGTCTTCTACCATCCTGCTGCTCATGCCTCAACTAAATGGCCATTCTTCATACAAATACCAATGCCTAGTAGTCTATTTCAGGACAAGATTAATCACAATGAAACCCAGCCTTAGCTTCATACAATGTCCCACAATGCACTGTGCATGGAATCAATTATTCAAATTATTCATTTATTAATTCATTCCAAAGACCTTCACAGTCAATGAAGTTATTTTGAAGCATAGCCTAGCTCATTATTCATTATTTCAGAATGTAAGTTTGAGTTTTAGAAACTAAGGTAGTATTTAACTGCAGATAGTAGGGTAAATAAAGTTTAAACAATCTTGGAGTTCATTACACTCTACGGATTTGACTACATTGACTTCAGAAGTTACAGGCTAGAAAAGCATAAGAATGGTAGTCACTTAGCTGTGGTTACTTAGCAAAAGAACTGCAGACATGACAACTGCAATCCTTTCACTAAGGATAGATCAGAGAGATTTTTTTGGTGTCACAGCTAAATGAGTTTCGAAAAATTCACATTTTATGACCCTTGCAGGTCATAAAATTCAGGCTTATCATTTATTTCACCAGATCAAACAAGGAATTTTAAATGAGGAATGCCATAATGCCAAAGTATGCAGAGATGACTGTTTAAGGACAAATAGCACAGCATCATGAAAATACATAGAGATTTTGGAGATTGTCTGATTTCAATTTATTTGCATGTTCGCAAGGAGATGTCTGGACAGTTCATTGACAGAAGATCGCCAAAGTGAAAAACAGTTAGTGCAGCACCACTGTCAGCAGAAATAAAGCTAATTTCATCATTCATCATGTTGAGCGCAGGTTTAACATCAGTTTAAATGTTGCAATGGAACACCGCTCATTTTAAAGCCAGTAGAAAAATCTATTGTCGTCTTAACAGAGAAAACAATTAGCAGAATTAGCTGGAAAGCATTGACAATACAACCAGAACAAGGAACCAAGACACCCACAATAAAGAGACAGAAAACGAAACAAAAGCTGGAGCAGAGTGGAGTTCAAGTAGTTTCCAGGGGGCTGTGGCATACATTTGTGTAACCAGATAAAAGATACCATAAACTAGAACAGAATTGTAGTGGGAAATAAGAAGCAAAACTGAATGCATAGCCTCTGTAGTTATAAACCATATCTTTAAGGTAATGCTCCTTGATAAGTTCGTTTTAGTATAAAATCATGAAATCTTGTAGTGGAATTTTATTGATAAAAAGGAATGTTTGGATCTCTCTTAACATTAACATTTCATAACTGGACCATGATGTAGAACTTTTAGTAGCTAATCTGTATACAACAAGCCTCCATAAATAGCAGCGTGATAATGATCAGATAATCTATGTCCACGAGATTAGCAGTGGCTATGACATTGAAAACACCTCATGTGATCTTTGCCAAAAGATTGGCATTGCATTTTTACAAGGAAAGAGAAAACAGGGCTTTTGTTTACACCTTATCCAAAGAATAACCGAGGAATTAAAATGGAACCTTTATAACTGATCTGGCTCAGTGCCAGATCACACAGTAGATTTACTTAAAGTCGAAGTAGTTTAATTGAATCTTCAAAAACTTTAATACTGATAATGTTTGGAGGAGTTGCAATAGACAGTTAAGTTAGGCACATGATCTGAAGAGACTGGAACAAGCTTTTGAAACTCGCAATAACAAAAATGCCAATATGTTTAAAGCTGGAGGTTATCCATTTTTTAATGCATATTACGTAGCACTTTGTACAGCTAGTAACCACTTTCTGAAAGCCAAAAAAGTAACCGAGCCAGATGCCAATATCTTAATTAATTCAAGAAGATTTTAATAATACATACAGTCAAGTCTTAAGAAAAAAAAAATCAATTGATATTTAAAACCTAGCAACCAAAGCATAAAAAGATAAATTCAAATGTTACACAAAATAAAAAGCAAAGCCACTGAATCTGTTAGTGAAATTTCAGAATATATTGATTTATAGAAAAAGGAGAAATTATCACTCAAGGACAGTGAAAATCAAGACATATGATCTGGTCCTTGCCTCCAGCACACTCATGCTTTATTAACAGGTTTGACCAAATGAGAATCAAAATCTTGGGAAAGAACAGACAAAAACCAAGATGATCAACTATATGCAAGGTTCATTAAACAGAAAAGGTACAAAACCCTTATTCCATCTTTGGATTGTTGTTTAGCAGCACCAATTTGGAAATGCTATAAGGTTGCAAATATGCAGTTAACTGAAAAACCTTCAATCAGTTCATATCAATGATTTACTTAAGAAGGGAGAAAAGCACTCAATTTTGAATGCAACCACAACATGATTTTTTTTTAAAATTCTGTTTAACTCCATGCTTTGAAAGTAAACATTGAGCAAAAAATAATTAGCCAACAAAAGATCACAAGAAGTCACTTTGCTCAAATATCAGAATCGAATCAAGTGGCACACAATCCTATGCACCTTTTCTTTACCAGGACATCTGGCAATCTGTCAGTTACATTTTAACTTCAAAACTTCTACAGCATTTTCAGTCAAATGGGTGGCTGTGTGGGCTTCTGATGTTTTGGTTTGCACCACAATTCAGGCATACTTTCCATTCCGATCAATGCAACTTACTTTGAAACTCATTTCAATAATACTACCACAATACCCAAAATTACTTTACACATGCCATGTGATGAAGAAAAACAGAAAATGCACCCTCCAGAAACAAACTAAACTTAAGTCTTTAACTCAATTTCATTTAACAAATTTCTAGAATCTACACTTTCCCTTGCAGACTTTCTCCAAAATGCACTGTCAAAGGCTTCATTTCTCCAAGTAAAATAAACCATAGCCTACAATTTTAAATTACGTTAAATTCCAGGCTCCAATCAGACTCCAAAACATGCAACTGAAAACAGAGCTAAAGGAGAATTTCATTTCAAATTCAAACACACTCTTTTTCCCCAACTTGGAGTCTGATGTACACAAAGGTTGTTACGCTATAACCTATCCAGTCCAGAAAGTGGTCATCCTAAAAAACAAATATCTTTTTGGGCAGATATCATGTCTCACCACATGACTGCTTCAGCTTCAACAAATCAGGAAGGTGTGGGCTCAACTGATCTTCAGGTAGGAAAATGGTGAGTGATGGGGGAGGGACACAGTGTAGTGGGGGGAAACAGCTTGAGATTACAAAGCCACTTGATTTGTGTACTTATGCTGATTCAGTCTCTTCTGTTGGTCTACTTCTCCATCTCTGACTCTACCTCTCTCCATCAGACGCTCACACCATTTTTTCATCTCTCTCTTTCACTTCCTTTCTGTTTCTCCCCCTCCTCTTCCTTTGCAGTAATGTTTTGAGCAGACCCAAGCATTCCCAAAGCATGGTATTAAAACAAAAGCCTTCACCACTGCATCTAAGAGATGTGCAGCACAATGTAAGCAGGTTACAGACAATAAAAGGGAAAATCACAAAGAAATTAGATAAGGGTATTTTAGTGAAAAACCTGTAAGAGGTAGATGGTGTGGGTGTCTCAATAGCTAACAAGAATATGCAGCATGAGAAGGTCTGTGCGCAGTGCTAAGTCTGGTGACCATGATCGTATACTGTATGAATGGTTGTGACAATATAGTAATGAGAGGATCCCTATCTTAAGGGCAATGCCTGCGGGAAAAAGCCCAGCAATTTTACAATGATTTGAGAATTTATACTCAGAGTACCCCCAAGGTAGACAAAAGAATGTTGTCAAGGGATTCACTATTTAAAGTCTACAAACTGATAAAGCTAGTGGGCAAACGTTTACTGATAGAAAGGCTGCTAGAGATATCAAGTTAAAAATTTGAGGAACAGAGCCTTAAATAGGTATCATGCAGATGATAATGGCTTTTTGTTGAAGCCTCTGCCACAAACATACACCTGCTGATGCACAGTAGATGGCAGTACACTGTTACAAAGATCAAGAAAGGCTCACCACGCTCATACGTGCAAACGCTGGTCTTATTTTTAACGGTTTGAACAACATACTATTTCATCCTGAGTTAACGAAACCTGTGTGAATCACTCATTAGCTCATGAGTAACTGCTTCCACAATCATTTTCTCCCCAGTGGTTGTGCAACACTTTCAGAAGACTGGGTTGGCTACTGAGTGAAAAATTGTTTTATTTGGACAGTTCACCTCCTGTGGGACATTCAGATTGTGACAATGTCTTGCTACATATATATCTCCAATCACACATCTTAAATTCAACCAAAGGATATTAGATCAAGGAAACATCACTGCAGAAGGTAATGTGTTTGCTTGCAGTGCTGGGTGTGTTGATGCATTTAAGAATGTCTAGACTACCAAAAGGTTCTATTGTTGTTTGACCAATGCATGGATCAGTGATATTACAAGACCCTTACAAAATGTGAGGCACAAGTCATGAGCTTTTGGAAGTTTAATGATGAAGACGCAAAGGAAAACTTATAGGACTTTAATATACACAAAGCCAAGGAAGCTGACCTCTTGCGTTACACCAAACAAATGGAAACAGTGTAGGCATTAACTGAGACAGGGAAGACATTGTGACAAAGTGAACCTATGATGATATTGCTCCAGTTGTGCAACAAGTAACAGATTCAGAGATATTTAAGACAGTTTTACACCACAAGTCTGTGAAAAATGACAACCGTGAAGAAGCCAATGCTCCCTAAGAGAATACCTGTGAGAAAGGGAAAAATCTGACTTCCTGCTTCATTGGCTTTACATATCAACAAAGTTTTATCAGCTGACAAGATGCAATCCAAGCGCACATAATCCTAGAGAAATTAATAAAGGAGCATCCAAAATACAATAAATGAATGAAATTTCAGGGAATGTTTGGGGAAGAAGTCGTAAAATCCTGCGTGCGCAGACCATCAGCATCATCAAGCTTAATCCCATTAACCACCATACTGGACAAAATACAAAACCCTACTGTCGCTAATGATGATCACAACTTTCTTCTCTGCTGTATCTAACTGTTATTTAAATAAAGCAGTATATGGAGGTACCTACGTTTGTTTAATGCTAGGCCAGCATTCTTTTGCCCAGAGGGTAGTTAAGAGTCAATCACATTGCTATGATTGTGGAGTAACATGTCGGAGCCACCTTGTAAGGATGGCAGATTTCCTTCCCTGAAAAGACATGAGTGAACCGGGTTTGCTTTTATGACAATTAACAGCACCATCCTATGATTGCAGATTTTTAGTGAATTCAAATTTCACCAGCTGCCAGGCTCAGATTTTCATCCATGTCCCCAGAACATTAACCTGGAGTTCTGGATAATGAGTCCAGTGACATTACCACTGTACCACCACACTGCCTCAATGCAATTTGCACTATTTTAATAGAGATCTTTGGAAAACATAAACACTGTCAATAATTTTTATTACCGCTTTATAATGTTTTAGATTGATCTATGTTTCAAGTAAATATTTATTGCATGGTTCTTTCCTGTTCACGTATTATTGGTTAGGCATTTCAATGTCATTCTCTGTTCCAGAAATTTCTGAAATCCAAGAATAGCTTAGCACAAAGCATTCCAGACCACAGACATTGTGGTATACAAGTTTTGGGCAAAAGTTGATAAAAGCCAAGGCCTGGGGATCCCAAAAAGTGTATAATCATACTGGAGGTTAACCTTCAAAAATCTCACTGCTTGTAAAAGGTTCTCTGTCCAGAAAGGCAACTATCAATTACAGCATACAGTTGTCCGGAACCAAGTGGAAAGAATACATGCTTCTCAAAACTGATTATTCCTCTTAGAAGCATCAATAAGCTCCCATTAATTAATAAAATAAAAAGGACCATGTCAACCTTTCTGGCTAATTATTCTAATGCAATCAAAGTGACACCCAACAAATTCCACTTACCTAATTTGCCTTGGCCTATATTTGCAACCTTCACACCCATTGACATCCAGATGATAGTCACTAGCTAGGCATTACACAGTCATAGAGCTTGAAGTAGAAGATCAGACACTATCTCACTGAATGGTGGAGTGAACTCAAAGGGCTCAATGGCCTACCCATGCTTCTACTTCTTATGCACTTGTAAACATATCAAATGAATGAACAATTAAATTTACTTCCGATAGGTTTGGAAAAAGGCTAAACTCAAGAACATCTCAAAACATGCAGGACCATCAATGCAACATACCATGAGTAAACATATGGTTCCAGTTTAGAGCATACAGCAGCAACTACCTATCTCTTGCAACCAAGCTATAGTCAGCATCAAACAAGGAGTTAGAACCAAATCATGTTTATAGTGAGCCATGACGTATTACTATCCAACAGCTGCTATCAAGGTTTAAATTGCCTCATCAGCTGTGTGGCAGATGTGTCTTCCATATGTTTCATAGACTGATGTGCAATATCTTATGATATGCAGCTGCCTTAATGTTCTAGATAAGTACAACGTACTTGTATAAGGGCATTAAAAAAAAATGAACTGGAACAGGCCTATCAGTCTTTAAGCCTGCCTTACCATTCAATACAATCATGGTTGATCCGAGATTCCTCACATCAGTTTTCTTGTCCTTTCCCTGTAAACCTGATTCACCTACTGATCAAGAATTTATCTCAGCCTTAAATATACAAAAGGACTCTACCCCAACAGCTCTCTGCGGAAAAGAGTTCCAAGGCTTATAACCCTCTTAAAAAAAATTCCTCCTCATTTCAGTCTTAAATTGGTGCCCCTTTATTCCAAGAAAATGTCCTTTGGCCCTAGACTCCCGCATGAGGGGAAACACCATCTCAGAATTCAACCTGTCAAACCCCTTAAGAATCCTATAAGTTTCAATGAGATCACCTCTCATTCTTCTAAATTTCAGGGAGTAGAATCCCAACCGTTTTAACCTTTGCTGAGAAGACAATACTTCTATAGCAGGTATTATCCTAGTGAACCCTCTCTGAACTGCCTCTAATTAAATGATATTGTTTCTTAAATAATGGAACCAAAACTGCTCACAGTACTGTAGATGTGGTCTCACCAGCACCTTAAATAACTGAAGTAAGACTTCCCTACTCTTGTACTCCAACCTCCTCAAAATACGGTCCAGCATTCCATTAGCCTTACTGCTTACCTGCTGCAACTGCTCAATGCAGATTCTCACAGATACAGCTTCAACAAAGTGATGGATCTGTTGTGAGGTTAACTCTCCACTATGGATGCTCAGTGATGTCTTATGTCACCCAGACCCCTCTCACTGAACAAACTTCCTTTTCCAACCAGAAATTCACTTCACACCTTGGACCATGCACTATGTCACAGATAACTTACTGTCATCAACTTATAAAATATTTTGAAAAATTATTCAGGCACAGGTCATCTACAACAAACTTGACTAGCACCAGAACTGTTCAGTAACTGAAAAATAGACCAAAAACCACAAAACACTTAGATCATTCATTGAGGGCACAAAGAACTCTACCTGAGATCATATCAACATATATCTGAACTTCAAGTACCGACACAATATTTTGGGCGTATGCTACTTGTGTTTTTCACTCAATACCTTCAGGATTCATACTTCAACTATGAAAAACCAGAATACAAGATTAGATACACCCAGAACCATATTGCACTGTTCAGTTCACAACTGAAGATGGTCAGTAGAGATTCTTTCATTCTCAGATGAATTGAACAGTATAATATGCCTGTAACAGCAAAACCAGGTGCCGTTGTTCATTCAGAAATGTCTGAAATAGGCACTTTGAAGACGATCTTTTAAGATACCATCCAACATATTACTGAAGAAGACACCAAATAGAGACTGGTATAACAAGATGTAGAGCTGGATGAACACAGCAGGCCAAGCGGCATCATAGGAGCAGGAAAGCTTGACATTTCGGGCCTAGACCCTTCTTTTTCCGGAGGGAGGAGGGTAACTTCTTCAGGGTAGGCATCCTTAGAGGAGACTTCCCAGAGGGGCTAAAATTATTTCATAGATAGTAGGGACTGCAGATGCTGGAGAATCTGAGATAACAAGGTGTAGAGCTGGATGAACACAAGAGGCCAAGCAGCATCATAGGAGCAGGAAAGCTTGACGTTTCGGGCCCAGACCCTTCTTTCATAGATAGTAGGGACTGCAGATGCTGAAGAATCTGAGATAACAAGGTGTAGAGCTGGATGAACACAGCAGGCCAAGCAGCATCATAAGAACAGGAAAGCTTGAC
>JAHRHZ010000087.1:10045390-10102864 GCA_024137785.1 Ginglymostoma cirratum | reverse complement strand
GGGCAAGTTTTTAAAAGATCTCAGAATTGGAGTAAATAGTACTAAACATCTACCTACCCCATACAAAGGTGCCTCATAGGAACATTCATAAACAAAATATGACACCAAAATGTATGTTTTATGAATTATCTTAAAAACATGAAAATGAAGTAGAGGCAGAAAAGTGTAATATCCTGAGCCTGGGTCCGAAGCAAGTGAAATGTACAGGCACTAAATTTTGCAGCAATTATAATTGGAAATGCACAAGCAGCCAGAATTAAGGGAGCAGAGATATCTCGGAGGATTCTGGGGTTGAAGAAAATCACACGGATAGGAAGGGGCAAGGACATGGAAGGATCCAAAAACTAGAATGAGAATATTAAAGTAAGATTTTGTTTGGAACCAAGTGAGTTAGCTAGCATTGGGCTAAGTGAGACAGGCTGTGAATTAAGACAAGCGCAGCAGAATTCTGGATGTCAAGTTTACAGAGTGTAGAATGTGTGAGACCAGTCAGGTGTACTAAGAAGAGTTGAGTCCAGAACTATCAAAGCATGAATGAGGGTTTGAGGAGCAGTGTCATAGATGCAAAAAAAGGAGGCTTTAGTGATGATGTGAATGAGGTCAGAAGCTCTTCTTAGGATCAAATGTAACATCAATATCGCAATCATAATCTTACACTGTTGCCAGGGAGAGGAAGGTAGTTGAAAGCTGGTGAATGGAATTTGGATCTGGAGTTCATGTTTAATTTGGAAAATGGAAAACAATATTGCTTATTCAGTACTGGATATCAGTTTTATAATTTACCATCAGTGAAGGAATCAAGAGAGATTGTGGTGAGGTAGAGCCTGTGTTGGTGAGAAAAATAACTGTGCTTTCAGATGGAGTCACCAAGGGACAGCACTTAAATGAGAAATAGAATGAAGCTAGATCCTTGCGCAACACCAGAAGTAACGGCGAGATTGCAGGAATTGAAGCTATTTCAAGTGATTCTGTGTTTAAAACTGGGGAACTATAAACAGAAACCTCTAAGTGTTGCCCCACCTAGATAATCACAGTGCAGAGATTTTTAGAGAAGGATAGTTAGAGAGGGCAAATATGTCACAGTCTGTGGACTAGCCAAGAGGAACATGTGAAAAAGTCATCCTATGACCAAACTGTGAAAAGAGCAAAAACTTGATTGGAGGAATTCAAACACGGAATTCCAGAAAAAGGTAAGGGCAGGTTTGGCAAGTAACATGTTCAGAGTCTTCGGCAAGGAACAGAAGACTGGAGATAAGATGGCAGTCGGCAAAAATGGTGGGTCAAGAGTTGTTCTCCTTTAAACGGGAGCGCCATGGGGGCAGTAGGATTAAAATGCGGGATAACTGGAGAGACGATGTTCTGGGAGATGGGTTTTAAACAGTTTCTTAAAAAAGGATAAAGTGAGAAACGGACAGCATTCCAAAGCGCATTCCCAAAAAAAATCCAGTTTCTCTTTGAGGAATTGACGTGTCACAGTATTTGACAACCAACAGTAATAATACCAAGAGCTATGAAATCCACATTCACTCAGCCAACTGATGGAGAGAAAACGAGAACACAAGAGAGAAGGGAGAACACACGCTCCTTACATCCATTACACATCAGATTGGAAGTGAAATAGTACCCTGAGAATTGGAGGTCTGAAATCGGTTGGGGTTATGTAGCCGGAGATAATGTAAATTAAGTCAGGTTGATTTCTGTCCCAAAAGACTGCTGGAGGGGCTGCGGTAAATGCTCAGATGTTCAATCAGGAAGGACGCAGACGGATTTCCAGCGCCTTCCCCCTTCGCCTCATTGTGTCTGGAGACCGCGCGTTTGATTTTACACAAACCATATGGCACACCTTTCAGCTCGCAGCACGCCTTATCGGCAGCAAACGAACCTGCTAATAGACGTTGCCCTGTCTCAACAGGAAACCACAGAACAAGAAGTAGCTTAATTACATCAGAAATGAGGATGCCAGGCCATTTCAGAATCTCTATCCACAATGATCGAGTCGGTAAAATAGTTTAATTGAAAGGTAGAAAATTACAAATCTGTTATTTTAGTTTCGTAAAAATGTATTTACCACAATATTTGAAACTTTAATGTGCCATGGTTTGCCTCTATTCTTGAGTCTTCTGTAGCTGAAACACTGATTCCACGTTAATTATTCATATTGGTCCCACGTAACTTTCAGCGACAAAATTGATCGATTCCTCATTCTATTTGAGCCCATTGGCTGAGCTGGTACAACTCTAGTGCTTTAAAATTAACCAGACTGAAGTCCCACTTCCCCAAATTATAATTTCGAAGCCCTTTTAACAAAAGAAAGCTCTGCTGGCCCCAACAGTCAGAAAGCACATCAGCCTCCCGTAAAAGCTCTTTAAGTTGGGCATGGACAAGCTGGGCCGAAGGGCCTGTTTCCATGCTGTAAACCTCTATGACTCTTCTTGTCACCAAGTTTCAAATAACACTGATAGCAACAACGTCGGAGAAACAACGTATGAGTAGTCGAAAGGAAATCGCCTAATTTAACCACCTGAAATTAAACTGACGCTAATATTATGGTTGGCACACACGATGGTATATTAATTCCGATTGATTGATTTTACAATCGAGAACCGTACAAAACAACAGAATCTGAAAGGCAACACTTACAGACTTTAGAAATTTCAAGGACCCCACGTAGTCTCTCTCCGTTTTTAAAATCTCATTCATCACACAAACTCGTAAACGGAGCTGCCGATCCGTGTCCTTTCCACTCTCCACTCCATTTTCGGGGTGACTTTCTTCATCCATGTTCCTGCGCTCCAAGAAGTAAACAAGGAGCTGGTTTAAACAAAAACAGTCGAGAATGTAGATTTCGACCGCTGCACAGCTGGCGGTTTCTTTAAAACACTTCTGAATCAGCTTGGTTCCAATCCACTCTCATTTTGCGATATGTTTTCATCTGTATGGAAAATACTTGGTCGATTGGGCTGGCTTTCCGAATCAGTTCTGTTCAAAAAAGCGCCACAAACCATACGGGAGCAGAGCTCACTGTTGTTGCTGCTGCTTTGAGAAGTCTCAACTGCACGCCGTTACAAGTCACTTTTCAACGTGGAACTGATGAGTTATTGCACATTTGTTCTTAAACTTCGCCGAACTGGCCTCCAGCTGCCAGAAGAAAGCCAAAAAAAAACACCATAACACAATCCCGGAGAAAGGATGGGAGTGAAGAGCTGCGAATTGCCAAAATCTGCAGCCACCGCTACCGTCCGGCCAAATTCCGCTTTTCTTTTTACCAATGAGACAACAGGCACATGCTCAGGAAACCAAGTGGAGGGACCGTCGGCAAAAAAAAGAACTCGTGCAAAACTCAAGTGAATTCGCACAGTGGAAGGTCCCGAAAGCGACTCGGCTCAAATGACAACACAATCATATCCCAACATTCAGGATTTTCGAAATAAATTGTTTTCTACTTTTGTAAGATTCAAGGCATATCAAATCAAAAAGGCGCCGCTGTTATCAGGACAAACCTTTGCCCGGCTAAGCATGTGCTGAATTAGAAAGCTGCCAGTCAGTGTAAGGACTGGACTGAATTATTTAACCAGCTCATTGTCATACAAAGTTTCAGCAGTTGGCATTCTGGTCTTTTTTTCAAGTTAAAATGACTCCAGAGACAGGAAATACCTTTCAATACGTCTCTCTAAAATGTGGTATGTTGGAGATAGTCCCTTATTTTGAGAGATCACTTTGCCTGAAGATCTGCTGCTATGTTCTGCAACAAGACGATTCCTTTCTGTCAAAGAGAAATCGTGCATTAATATAAAGTGGAGTTAGAATTTCTGTTCTTTTTTTGGGACATACATTGAACATAGGGAAAAACTCGGATACATGGATATTAGGTATTTGTGAGACTATGTTCATTTACTGTAGAGGGCGATCTTTACAGATGAATGGAAGACCAAACTCAGGGACAGACTTGTATAAAATCTAGACAAAGTTCTGAATTTATTCGCCAAAAAAATGACAAAAGATTGACAAAATCAAAGAGATTCAAGTGTAGTAAACTGTCCAACTTCGACCCAAATACAAATTGATTTACTTCTTCCTCTGGTATTATAACGTGACTAAGATTGACACGAATGTCAAATAATTTGTAAACAAAATTTTAAAGACTCAAACCTTGGCAGGGAGGCAAATGAAAAAATTCGTGATAAACACAGAAGATCCTACGCGAATGATATTATTAAAACCCGGGAAAAAAAACTCGGAACATGATATAAACTGGTGAAGGATTCACGAATCAGTTCTGAAGAAGGATTATTGGACCGGAAACATTAACTCTGCTTTCTCTGCACTGATGCTGAGTTACTTCGTTTTCTATTTTTGTTAAGGCTTCGTGAATGATGTGAGAAAGCATTTCCCATCTGAAGAATGGGACATGGTACCTAGTGTGATCTTTTTGGTAGTTTTGTGGAAACAGAACTGCTGGAGTAAGTGAACAGCAAAGCAAATGCCCTATTTTAGATAGACCCGTGGGCTGACTCTCCGGTTTGTCTCAGAATCCCGACCGTGTGGAATGGGACCATTCTCCCCATCAAGTCCACACTAACCCTCTGAAGAGCACCTCACCCAGACACAGCCCCCTACCCTATCCCTGTAACCCTGCATTTCCCATGGCTAATCCACCTAACCTACTCATCCCTGTACTCTTTGGGTAATTTGGCATGGCCAATCCACCTAACCTGCACATCTTTAGACTGTGGGAGGAAACCGGAGCAGCCTCCTCCCCCGCCGTCTGCATGGGAAGTGCAAACTCCACACAGACAGTGGCCGGAGGCTGGAATTGAATTCAGGTCCCTGACACTGTCAGGCAGCAGTGCTAACCACTGAACTACCATGCTGCCCCCTTTTTTGATAAATTTAAGGAACACAATTACCCATTTAAAAAATTAGTATTAGAAAGGTGGAGATGAAGTCCCAACATCTTTGAATCTAAGCTAAAGTCAGATGCTTCCAGCTATAAAAATCTATAAAATCATTGAAAACAATGGTTGGAAACTTCCTTCATCCTTTGACGTCGTGTGGATGTTTGGTAAGGTAAGGCTTAGTGGGTAGGTAAGTGGCTGTAAAAAGTGATCTGCATCTGAAAAAGGTTCTGCTCCAAATAGAGTATGATTGCACAGAAACTTAGTATTTTTTCAGACAAATTAGTTTTGGTGTGGTGTTGGCTCAGAAGATCCTCATCTTGACTTCCTCATTGCCTCTGATATATCCTTGCTTTAAACACAGGCTGCCCCATTTTTGTTTGATTGCACAAGTTACAGAAAACCTATTCAAAACCTCTCCCAGGACTTGACATTTAGATCAAAACTCCCAAATGAAGCCTTCAGGCTATCCTTATAGAACTTCCTCTATCTGTCTTGATACCCCAAACTCAAGCTGTGGTGAGTGAGGGTCAGCCGGTCTGGTTACTTGGACAACCCAGCTCAGTTGTTACTGTCTCAGTGCAATATGGATACTTGGCATGCCAGCTTGAGCAATTACTTCAGTGACTGGCATTTTGTCCTCCCATTTGATTGTCAGATCTTCTATCACGACAAATGCCACCAAATATTGTATGATGGCCATAAATTTGTCAGGGTACCAATGATGAAGCATCTCCTGGCTGTGTGAATTAGGTGACCAAAAATAACTTTTTAGGAAAAATTGCAGCCAAAATTCAGGTAATGCTAAGTGGGATTTGAAGCATTGCATAGCAGTCAGTGCTGTGATAGAGAAAAAAAAGAGGCTGCTTATAATGTCAAACCAGATAGGAAAAGTGACTTTCCTCAACTGTATTTAGTTTTGGAGTAACCTGTTCAGCTTGAGCCATTTCACAAGACAATTTGACATTCCAGCTAATTGAACTATTCAGGTTGTTTGAATGAGGAAGAAATTAAAGAACCAAGTCAAATCATATTGCCTGTCTAAATTACTTAGGATAGAGTAGTATGAAAAGATGCAAGTGTGCAAACTAAATATCTATTTTCCTTTGCATTTATGGGATGTGAGCATCCCTGGTGGGGCATCACTCCAGGGGCTAGTATTTATTGTCAATCATTAGTTGCACTCTAGAAGGTGATAGTGAGCTTGAATACTGCAATCTTTGGGTGTAGGGACACCCACAATGCTGTCAGGGTGAGATTCAGGATTTTGACCCAGTGACACTGAAGGAATGACAATATCATTCCAAGTCAGGATGAAGGGTGGCTTGGAGAGGAGATTGCAGTTGGTAGTTTTCTTATGTATCTGTTGACTTTGTTTTTCTTAATGCTGGTGATCATGAGCTTGGAAGATGCTGTCTGAGGAGCCTTGATGAATTTTTACAGTGCATCATATACACTGCTGCTACTGAGCAGCAGTGGTGGAGGGAGTGAATGTGATGCCAGTCAAGCAGGCTACATTGTCCTGAATGGTGTCAAGCTTTTTGGTTGTTCTTGGAGCCACACTCCACACAAGTGGCGTGCATTCCTGACTTGTGCTTTGAAGATAATAGACAAGTGGTGGTGGTGATGCTGGTTGGGTGGGGGTGTGGTGGTCAAGAGGTGAGTTACTCACTGCAGGGTTCCTACCATTTGACCTGCTGTTGTAGCCACAATACATGTACGATTAGTCCAGATAAATCCCAAGAAACTAATATTAAGATAGTCAGCAATGGTAATGCTATTGGATGTCAAGGCATGGTGGCTAGGTTCTCTCTTGTTGCATGTGATCATTGCCTGGCATATATGTGGCATGAATAGTACTTGCCACTTGTCAGCCCAAACCTGGATATTATCCAGGTATTGCTACATTTGGAGATGGACTGCTCCAGCATGTGAGGAGGCACTAATTATATTGAATATTGTGCAATCACTGTGAAAATCTCCACCTCTGACCTTATGATGCATTGAAGGTCATTGATGATGCAGTTGATGGTGGTTGGGCCTAGGACACTGCCCTGAGGAATTCCTGCAGAGATGTTCTGGAGCTAAGAAGACTGACCTCTAACAACCACAATTTTCTTCCTTTATACCAAGAATGACTCCAACAAGTGAAGAATTTTCCCGGATTCCCATTACTCCAGTATTGCTAGGGCTCCTTAATGTCACACTCAGTCAAATGTAGCTTTGATGTAAAGTACAATCGCTCTTGCCTCAATCAGGAATTTTGCTTTTTATTCAATGTTTCAACCAAGGCTGTAATGAGATCAGGAGTTGAATGGCCCTAACACAATCAAAGCTGAGCACCGCTAAGCAGATTATTGCTATGCAAGTGCTGCTTGACGGTACCATTGATCACACTTTCCATCACTTTACTCAAGAGTAGACTGATGGGTGATAATTAGTCAGGCTCAATTTGCTGGCTGAACAATACCTGAACAATTTTCCACATTGTTGGGTAGATGCCAATGTAGTCGCTGGGCTGGGACAGCTTGGCTAGGGCACAGCAAGTTCTGGCGTACTTCTGTCTTCAGCACAATTGCTGGATTGTTGCCGGGGCCTTTGCCTTTGCAGTATTCAGTGCCTCCAGCTATTTCTTGAGATCACATGGAATCAGATTGGTTGAACACTGGCATCTGTGCTGCTAGGGACCCCTGGAAACGGCCGAGGTGGATCATCCACTCAGTATTTCTACTTGTATATTGTTGCAAATGCTTTAGCCTTATCAGCGTCACCTGATGTGCTGTGTTCCCCATCTGTACAGATGAATTATTTAATTGTCCACCACCGTCATAACGGGATTCTAATCTAAGATAACAAGCATGGGGCTGGATGAACACAGCAGGTCAAGCAGCATCATAGGAGCAGGAAAACTTGACGTTTCGGGCCTAAACCCTTCTAATCTATTCTGGATTATTTCTGAACACAGTGTTACTCTTCCAGATTTACACATCATCTGTTCCACTGATTTCAGGCGAGTTAAATTGCGCAATTTGGATTAATCCTGCACATTTGAAATAGGAATACGTAATTTAAGTACAAAGTTCCCAGAATTGAAAAAGAGGAGTGAAAGAAACTTTGAGCAAACGTTTTGCATTACTGCAGTTTCATAGAGACTGCAGACGAATTGTTCAGTAATTTTTTAATTCTTTTGAATGTACTAGTTGGCCCTCTACTAAGATTCACACGGTGTTTGCAAGTGAAATTCTGCAATTGTTTGAATGGCTGAAGGTGGGCACATACTTGGCAGTATACTTAGGTCTGTGGGTGCAATATTACATTGGTTTGAAACTAGTACCAATGATAACTATAGGAACATCTTTAGTTTCTATTCTATGAAGTTTCACAAGAGGTTACAAAACAAGTATATCACACAGCTGGCATCTGCTTCCACTGCAGGAGAAATGTAACCTTCCAACAACACACTTGCCACTCCCATTAGAAATGCCTTCAGCAAACACTGTCGACATATTACTCTATGTTCAGCCCAATAAATAACCCAGCATATAACTTTCTTTCTAAAACAAAAGTACTTAAAAATTATATCACCAGATTACTCAATTTGGTGCATCTTGGTTGACACACACAAGACACCACAAAAGCCATACTGCAGTATTAAATTCTTCAATTGTTACAGAGTTTACATTTCTACTGGTTTATCTAGAAGTCTAATCCATGTGCTGTTCATTTTCATCACCAAGCTCAAAGAAATGCAGCAATTTTTGGCTTGACTGACTAAACCTGAATCTGAGTTCTGTTTGGAACTCTCCCTGGACACTGGCTTTCCGAGCTTTGACAAGCATGTGAATTAGTATTGATATCTTTTGACTTTTAAGTTAGTCAATTGTCAGTTCCAAGTCCTTTTCTTTGCAGGCTTATGTCAGTGCATGTGTTGTGACAATCATGAACGGCTTGGAATGCATGAATAAACCATACTTCTGATTTGATCCAAAAGACAGTTTACTGCAAAATCAGAAATCTGAAGAAGTGTCACTGGACCCGAAACATTAACTCTGCTTCTTGCACAGATGCTGCCTGGCCTGCTTTGATTTTCCAGCAGTTGCTGATTTTGGTTCTGATTTCTAGCATTCAGAGTTCTCTGGTTTTTTGACAGTTTGCTGCAGCTCATTTTTAAAACTAGACTTCAGAAACAGAAGGTCTGGGGAAAAACATACCACAGCCTCTTTCAAAAGGAAAATTAAAACACTCGTGCTCATGGACAAGAAATGAGGAAAGTAAGAACGTACACTTCACTATCTTTCCCCTGTCGGTAAAAATATTATGGCTTATCAGACTCTTAATCACTTCATCAATCTGTTGACTACTTTATGCTATTCTTCAAGACTTCTTCCTGCACATAAATATATTGCTTCAGATTTTCTTTTTAAACAACATTCTAAGTCTCCTTTCACAGCCTGCCTGTCATTGGCAGAAATTTCTGACAAATGTAAATGTTTTCTGAAAACTGGAATTGAGGAACAGAAACTTCTTGAAAACAACTGTGAAAAATATTTAAAGGTGTAACTTCATTCTTCCCATGACAGGTAAGAGACGCATACATTCTTATCCAATCATTTAATTTTTGAAACCCAAGCTCATAAACATGCCAACTTTTGGTTTAACTATGACATGCTTATGGGTATGGTTTGAAAATCCCACTTTGGAAAGCTGGATCCATGATTTTAATATGGAAACAGACCTTCAACCATGTAAATTTAATGCCAAATGGCAGGGTTTCCCTATTTTCTAGGATACCCAGCACATAAAGCGAGGTGAGAGCTGACAACTATAGCAGGTATTTGTTTTCTTAATGCACTGTTCACTTGCCAGGAGGACCAAGAATATTTCTTCATCTCTCAAACAAATGTGTCACCATCTGTCTCATGTCATGTGACTTTCAGACCCTGGCTCATGATCTGCCAACCTCTTCTGATCTTCAGATCTCTGTTGAAATCTATTAACATTATGCCCAGAGGTATTTCTTCCTCCATTCTTAATGTCTTGCTTAGAGCCTTCTAACTGTAACTCATTTCTTCCTCACTCCATCACTGCTAAGCTCCAAAGCCTGACTGCAGAATTCTAATATGTCTTTCTTGCCTCTAACGCAGGTTTTCCTTTGGCCAAGAATTTGTTGCAAATATGTGATGAGCTCATGTATTTTAGAATATAACTTTTAGTTTTAGCTTTTAACTGTAGAGCCTTGGGTAAATGCAATTCAAACAAGCTTGGAGACTACTACACTTACAATTTTGGGACATGTTGGCTTAAGGGGTTAACAGCTAGAAAGGTAGAATCAAAAGACAGCAGCTGAGCAACTTAATGCATGATCTTTGAGATTTCTGGTGGAGATATGACATCTGCAATCATTTTAGTCAGGTTAATTCTGAGACATATTTTTGTTTTAGGAGGTATAGCTATTTTAGCTACAGGAAGTGGCCCTGAAAATATTGATTACATCAATGGTCATCTTCCAAAATTCTGTAGGCTCTGGGGCAGTTCCTACTGATTACAGGGTGGTAAATGTAACCCACTTTTTTTAAAAGGGAGAGAAAAGAAGGCTTACAGACCAATGAGCTTAACATCAGAAGTGGGGAAGATGCAAGAGTCCATTATAAAAGTCATGATTACAGAACATTTGAAAAGCATTAACAGGATTAGATAAAGTCCGTTTAAGAAAGGCAAATCATGATTAACAAATCTGCTGGAGTTTTTTCAGGATTTAAGTAGTAGAATAGATAAAGGAGAACCAGGGAATGTGATGCATGTGGATTTTCAGAAGGCTTTTCATAAGGTCTCTCATAAGAGATTAGTGGACGAAGTTAAAGCACATGGGATTGGAGGTAATATATTGGCATGGATCAAGAATGAGTTGACAGAAAGTGTGAATAACTGGGTCTTCTTTCTAAATGGAAGGCAGTGAGTAGTGGGGTACAGCAAGGATCAGCGCTTGGGCCCCAGCTATTCACAATACATATAAATGACCTGGACAAGAGAACCAAATGCTACATTTCCAAGTTTGCTGATGATACAAAACTGGCTGCAACTGAGTTGTGAAAAATATGTAAGGAGGCTTCAAGGTAGTTTAGATAATTTGAGTGAGTGGGCAAACACATGGCAGATACAGTATGGCATGGCTAAAGTGAGATTATACTCTTTGGTGTGAAAAACAGAAAGGAAGAATGTTTTAAAGAGTAGATATTGGGAAGTGTAGATATACAAAGTGAACTGGATGTCCTTACACATCAGGCAATTAAAGCAGACGGGCAGTTGCAGCAAGCAATTAGTAAGGCAAATGGTATATTGGCCTCCATTGCAAAAGGATTTGAGTTCAGAAGTAGGGATTTCTTACTGCAGTTATATAAGGCCTCGGTGAGACCACACCTGAAGTATTGTGTGTAATTTTGGTTTCCCTACCTAAGAAAGGATATATTTGCCATAGATGGATTGCAGTGGAAATTGTCTCAACTGATATTGAGGGTGGCAGGACTGTCCTTCTAGGAAGATTGATTTAACTGGACTTAATTTCACTGGAGTTTAGGAGAATGAGAGGGGTTCTGATTGATTTGTGTAAAATTCTAACAAGGATATACAGACTAGATGTAAGGCGGATGTTTTCCTGATTGGGGAATCTAGAATGAGGGACACAGTTTCAGGATAAGACCTTTTAGGACAGAGATGAAGTGAACCTGTGAAATTCTCCACCACAAAAGGCTGTGGAGGCCAAGTCACTGAATGTATTCAAGAAAAAGATAGATAATACTTTAGATTTAAGTGTCAAGGGGTATGGGAGGCGGGGGGAAAGCGGAAATATGAATTGAGATGGGGGATCAGCCCTGATCATACTGAATGACAGAGTAGGCCTGGAAGGCCAAAAGGCTTACTCCTGCTTCTGGTTTCTTTATTTCCATATTTGTATTTCTCTGAAGGGTGCAAAAACCTTTTCTTTCATAAAATCGATAAAGGGATGTTAAATAAGGGATATTTAACCTAAACGTCTGTTGAAGACATCTACAAACATGCTGGATCATCATGGAGATGAGTGGAGTTTAGGAAGTTTCTCAAGATTCAATTTTTTTGCGAGTATATTGAAAAGTTAGTTGCAGTTTAGATCTGGTATGTGCAGTTTATATCTCGTTGAGAGAAGATAGACAAAGTAAATGGCAGTTAGCTAGGTCTGCTCTATCAACAGAGAAAAAGTTAACTTCATCATTCATCACCTGGAAGATTAATAGGGTTAACCTCAGCTTGACTTTAATGAAGGAACAGAAGTGGCAACATTGCCTGGTTTGAAGCAATAGAATCTTTACTGTTCATCATAGAGTCTTAGGGCAAAAGAAAATAATTTGCGGAATTTGCTGTAAAACATTGAACAATGAGTTCAAAACAGCACTTACAACAAAGCATGTGACTTACTGACTAGTTAAGTTATCTGCTGAGATAATTGCTGAAGTGTTTACAAAGTTGACCTTTCAGGCCCTAATAAAAAGAGTAGCCAGTGAAGACAAGGATGTACAGTTCAGAAGAAGAAAAGATCCTTACCAGCATAGGTGTAGCTTAATTTTGGCACTATCCAGGCTATCAGAGCTGGAAAAAAGACAGTTCAATCAGGCTAGAAACAAGCCTCCAGCTTTTCTTAGAATTCAATAAGAAAACTCAGACAATTATTCTGTCTTTGTGTCTCTCAGAGATGTAAGGAGAATCATATCTGGTGAATGTGCAAAAATAAATTTAAACAAGGATGGGGACTGGTGCACTGCTTTTCGCCATTTATTTAAATGATTTGGATATGAATATAGGAGGTATGGTAAGTAAGTTTGCACATGACATCAAAACAAGTGGCACGGTGGCTCAGTGGTTAGCACTGCTGCCTCACAGCACCAGGAGCCTGGGTTCAATTTCACCCTCAGGTGACTGTCTGTGTGGAATGTGCACATTCTCCCTGTGTCTGCGTGGGTTTCCTCTGGGTGCTCTGGTTTCCTCCCACTGTCCAAAGATGTGCAGGCTAAGTGAGTTGACCATGCTAAATTACCTGTAGTGTTCAGGGATGTGTAGATTAGGTGGGTTACAGGGGGATAGGTCTGGGTGGGATGCTCTGAGGGTTGGTGTGGACTTGTTGGGCCAAAGGGCCTGTTTCCACACTGTAGGGATTCTATGGAGGTGGTGTAGTGGACAGTGAAGAAGACTATCTCAGACTATAACAGTACCTTGATCAGATGGAGTTTAATTTAGATAAATGTGAGGTGCTGCATTTTGTTAAGGCGTACCAGAGCAGGACTTACACAGTAAATGGTAGGGCCAGGGATTGTTGCCGAACAAAGAGACCTAGGGGTGCAGATATATAGTTTCTTGAAAGTGAAGTTGTAGGTAGACAGGGTGTTAAATATGGCATTTGGCATGCTTGCCTTCAATAGAACATAGAACATAGAACATTACAGCGCAGTACAGGCCCTTCAGCCCATGATGTTGCGCCGACCTGTGAAACCAATCTGAAGCCCATCTAACCTACACTATTCCATTATCATCCAAATGTTTATCCAATGACCATTTGAATGCCCTTAAAGTTGGCGAGTCTACTACTGTTGCAGGCAGGGCATTCCACGCCTTTACTACTTTCTGAGTAAAGAACCTACCTCTGACATCTGTCCTATATCTATCACCCCTCAGTTTAAAGCTATGTCCCCTTGTGCTAGCCATCACCATCTGAGGAAAAAGGCTCTCACAGTCCACCCTATCTAATCCTCTGATCATCTTGTATGTCTCTATTAAGTTACCTCTTAACCTTCTTCTCTCTAACGAAAACAGCCTCAAGTCCCTCAGCCTTTCCTCATCAGATCTTCCCTCCATACCAGGCAACATCCTGGTAAATCTCCTCTGCACCCTTTCCAATGCTTCCACATCCTTCCTATAATGCGACCGCCAGAACTGTACGCAATACTCCAAGTGCAACCGCACCAGAATTTTGTATAGCTGCAACATGACCTCATGGCTCCAAAATTCAATCCCTCTACCAATAAAACCTAACACACCGTACGCCTTCCTAACAACCCTGTCAACCTGGGAGGCAACTTTCAGGGATCTATGCACATGGACACCGAGATCTCTCTGCTCATCCACACTACCAAGAACCTGACCATTAGCCCAGTACTCTGTATTCCTGTTACTCCTTCCAAAGTGAATCACCTCACACTTTTCCGCATTAAACTCCATTTGCCACCTCTCAGCCCAGCTCTGCAGCTTATCTATGTCCCTCTGTAACCTGCAACATCCTTCCGCACTATCCATAACTCCACCGACTTTAGTGTCATCTGCAAATTTACTAACCCATCCTTCTAGCCCTCATCGGGTCATTTATAAAAATGACAAACAGCAGTGGCCCCAAAACAGATCCTTGCGGTACACCACTAGTAACTGAACTCCAGGAAGAACATTTCCCATCAACCACCACCCTCTGTCTTCTTACAGCTAGCCAATTTCTGATCCAAACCGCTAAATCACCCTCAATCCCATGCCTCCATATTTTCTGCAATAGCCTACCATGAGGAACCTTATCAAACGCTTTACTGAAATCCATATACACTACATCAACCGCTTTACCCTCATCCACCTGTTTGGTCACCTTCTCAAAGAACTCAATAAGGTTTGTGAGGCACAACCTACCCTTCACAAAACCGTGTTGACTATCCCTAATCAAATTATTCCTTTCTAGATGATTATAAATCCTATCTCTTATAATCTTTCCAACACTTTACCTACAACCGAAGTAAGGCTCACTGGTCTATAATTACCAGGGTTGTCCCTACTCCCCTTCTTGAACAAGAGGACAACATTTGCTACCCTCCAGTCTTCTGGCACTATTCCTGTAGACAATGATGACATAAAGATCAAAGCCAAAGGCTCTGCAATCTCATCCCTGGCTTCCCAGAGAATCCTAGGATAAATCCCATCTGGCCCAGGGGACTTACCTATTTTCACACTTTCCAGAATTGCTAACACCTCCTCCTTATGAACCTCAATCCCATCTAGTCTAATAGCCTGTAGTCAGAACATTGAGTATAGGAGTTGGGACCTCATGTTGCAACTGTACAGAACATTGGTGAGGCCACTTTTAGAATACTGTGTTCAATTCTGATTGCCCTTCTTTAGGAAGGACATTGTTAAACTTGAGCAGGTGTAGAACAGACTTACAAGAATGTTGCTGGGACTAGACAGTTTGAGTTAGAGGAAGAAGCTGAATAGGCTGGGGCTTTTTCCCCTTGAGATTCAGAGGCTGAGGTATGACCTTATAGAGGCTTAAAATCATGAGGGACATGGATCATGAGGTGAATAGCCAAGGTCTTTCTCATAGGCTGGCGGAGACCAAAACTAGAGGGCATAGGTTTAAGGTGAGAGGGGAAAAATTTATAAATGACTTGAGGTGGAGCATTTTCCTCCACAGGATGATACATGTATGGAACAAGCTGCCACAGGAAGTGATAGAGGTAGATACAATTACAACACTTAAAAGGCATCTGGATAGGTATACAAATAGGAAGGGTTTAGAGGATATGGGTCAAACACCGGCAAATGGAACTAGATCAGATTTGGATATCTAGTCAGCACAGACAAGTTGAACTGAAGGGTCTGTTTCCGTGCTGTATGACTCTATGACTCTAAAGTGATGATTGGAGTGATACTTCACTGCACTTGAGTGTCTGTAAAGGATTTTAGTAGAATTTTCTTTTTTGCTGTTTACGGCAAGAGGTTTCAAATTTGTCATCTATATAGCTTTGGTTCTTTCTTATGCAATAAACTTACATTCTTTTGTTAAATTTGACAGCCTCAAATGTGCGTGAACACATGACTAGTTTTCTCTAACAGCCTTATGGCAGAGAATATATTAACACATATATATTTAAATACTGTAAAGCTAAACTAAAGAGGTAATGTTTCACACTTCATCAAAAGACTCCAGCGGTTTTTACCAAACTCTCTCCAGACCCAACCATAATATAACCACCTTTCAAATCTAGATCATGGTACTTCTTGGTAAATTTTAGTGCTGAGATATTTTGTTAACAGTTCACTCAAGGAACCATCCATTAGGATCTACCATCTCTTTATGTTGAGATTACCTGATGGACTAGTGGTCAAAATGTGTTTTTATTTTGGCACTAAAGTTTCCACAAAGGACAGATGGGGTGGCTGAAATTCAACTGAATGGACTGTTCTGTGGCAATTGGCAAAGATCTTTCCTTTGCATTACGTAGGGTGATAGAACCACAGTACTGATGCATGTTGTTTCCATATCAAGAGTCTATGCATAGTTGGATGCAGTCACATACTAAGGTGGCCATCTGCATGAAGTTGACAGGCTTTCCCCCTTAGAGATTTGTGCATAACGACCTAGTGAGCAAGATGAAGGGAGAGGCTGATTAGGTGATTTCTATTGCATAGGAATGAGGTTTGAGTTAATCTGTGCCAAATACAGCAACACAGAGAGCACCATTCATCTGACAATAGGTTCCTATCTACAAAGGAGAGGGAATGTCTCTCCATATGCCCACTTTCTGCTTGCTTTATAGGCTAGATGCCCTTCCCAGTTGTCAGCACATGCCCTGGCCTCTCTGTACCATATCCTCAGGAACATAAGGTAACTGACCTGACAGTAAAGATGACAAACAAACAGTCAACCCAGTACCCAGAACTAAACTTTGTTTCATGAGGCCTATTCAGACTGGTTGCTGATACTATCCAATTTTTGTACAGACGGTGGATTTAAAGATGGCAATGTTGTCCATGTACAGGAAGGCTTTGGCCTGCACACATTCACTGATTGTCACCACTAGTGTGCCCGCTACCTACCTGATTCCTTTGGCAAAGGATTCAGTATAGTACACGAACAAGACAGAAAATAGAGTGCAATCTTGCCTAACACCAGATTGGACCAAAATGCTTTTCAATTTCCTGCTGTTGACTGAAACTGAAGTATTGATGTTTGCATAGTTAAGCACTGTGTCCTGAAACATCATTTTGGAAAGTATGTCCATTTTGTCAGTATGAACTATTCCAAAGTCTTTCTCCTGATCAAAACTGAACAAGCACATGTCCAAGCTCCTGTCCTGCATGCTCATGTTGCTGAGTAGCCCAAGGCTATGAGCAATCTTCCTGTTAGATACAGCACTAGTCTAACGAGGATGGATCATGAACTCCAGAGCGGACTTGACCCAGCTAGCAAAGGCCATGGTCAGAATCTTGTAATTCAGTGAAACGGAGTGCTAATTAATGATTTCTTTCCTCTCCCCACTTCCACTTGTAGATGAATGTAATGAGGCCTGTCCTCATCAGCTCTAACTTGCTGCCAGCCAGAACCGTACTCTCATGCACTTCCAGCAGGTCTGCATGGATGCATTCCCATCAAGCTGTATATAACTTGTCAGATAAACCATCACTTCCAGGGCTTTTCCTCATCTCGAAGGCCTGATCGCCTCTCAGTTTGTCCAGAGTTGGTGGTTTTTCCAGACACTTCTGCTTTATGTCATTTAAGACAGCAAAGTGTATATCATAATAATATTTAAATACAGTGCATTACAAAGGTGTAATTAGCCCTTAAACCCAAATTACACCAACAATCTGCTGAAATGTTCTTAAATATTTAACAGCATGATAAGAGGAATTGAATGCTAAACTAGAGAGTGAGATTATAAAGCTGATTGGAGAAAACTGTGGGGGTTTAGAAAAGTTTTTAAAGAATGGAGAAGTGAAGAGACAGAAGGATTTAGGGAGATAGCTGCAGATAGTGATGGCAAGGAAAGAAAAATCTGCATTTCATTATGCATTTCTCAACCAAGGATGTTGAATGGAAATCGTTAAACATAGAAACAATCCTTCAAAGAGGAAATGAGGGGTCAAGGAAAAGCATGAATCTTCTAATACCTCTCAGATAAATTTTTTAAAAATTATAACCAATGCTTAGATTTCATGGCCTTGCGAATTCTGAAATCAAATTCCAAAGCCTCCCATTTCACTCTTCACATCCCTGGAACTAGACCCTGCTGTCATTTGCTTCCACACTTCCACATCCAAATCTATTTTTTCTGACAAATGTCTTGCTCCTCAGTACCCAATATTTCTCTCCTCCTCGCACACATTCCTGTATCTTCCAAATATGCTGATACCTGTTATGTCACACTTCTTAAAATGGAAAGATAGAAACTACGGGCAGAACTGGGCTATTCAGCCTCTCCAGCTTGTTCTGTCAGTCAATAGGATCATGGCTGATCTTTTATCTCAATGCCATATTCCCAAATTTCCCCATACACTTTGATGAATTTAGAATCTAAAAATTTATCTCTCTTAAATATATTCAGTAGCTTGACCTCCACTGTCCTCAGTGTAGAGAATTCTACAGTTACACTACCCTTTGAGTAAAAGAATCTTTCCTCATCTCAGTCCTGAATAGTCCACACCATATCCTGACACTGTGTCCTGTGGTTCTAGACTCTGAGACATAAAAAATCTAGAGTCTAGAACCACAGGACACAGTGTCAGGATATGGTGTGGACTATTCCGGACTAAAAAGTATTTATGGCATGCATTTCTACGCCACTCAAATTCATTTAGCTAACTTCTTCCCCTCACAACTATATGGGTAGCATGGTGGCTCAATAGTTAGCACTACTGTCTTACAACACCAGGGACCAGGTTCAATCCCAAGCTTGGGTGATTGTCTGTGTGGAGTTTGCATATTCTGCGTGGGTTTCCTACAGGTGCTCTGCTTTTCTCCCACAATCCAAAAGACGAGCAGGTTAGGTGGATTGGCTATGCTAAGTCATCCATAGTGTCTAGGGACATGTAAAGGTGGATTAGCCATGGGAAATGCAGTGATAGGGTGAGGGGGTGGGTCTGGGTGGGATGCTCTTCAGAGGGTCATTGTGGACTCAATGGTCCGAATGCCCTGCTTCTACACTGTAGGGATTCTATATATGCCAGAAGAATTGTACTTTGAAGTGTTTTCTCAACACTAGGAACAGAAGGCTATTGCTAAGAGTTCTCAGCTGTTTCTGAGACAGTACAGATAATGGAATCAAACCTAAGAATTAAATTAAAGACAGCTTTACATCTGCTCACTATAAATCAAAATCCTTTTGAGCTAATGCAGGTGTGCAGCACACAAATGGAGGTCTATCACATGTACCAAAAATATTTCCCAGGTTGCTTATTAAAACCTGCTGGTATATCTTTTTGGATTTGTAACTGAGTACCTCCTCACTGCACTCATCTATATATCAAAATACTCATGTTAATTGTATCATCATTGTTTTGATCTTCAAAACATGCATATTTTAAATCAACATTTTAGTTAGTCCAATATTCCAACTTGAAAGAGTGTTGAAGTAACTGTGGAAGCAATGTATTTTAAAAGCAACATCTTCATATTCTACAGCTGTAATTTGAACAGTCTCTTGTAATGATGAGTAGTCCTTAGCTGATTGGCTTCCAGCACAGAACAGGAATGAACCATTTTATTCAAATGGAAATAAACCAGACTTTCACTGATGCAATAGAAGGGAATCCTTGCCAAGTCTGTAGCAAAACCAAATACATAGAAATCAGTGATAACAAGGTGTGGGGCTGGATGAACACAGCAGGCCAAGCAGCATCAGAGGAGCGGGAAAACTTGACGTTTCGGGCCTAAACCCTTCATCAGAAATGGGGGAGGGGAAGAGGGTTCTGAAATAAATAGGGAGAGAGGGGGAGGCGGACAGAGGATGGATAGAGGAGAGGATAGGTGGAGAGGAGGCAGACAAGTCGAAGAGGCGGGGATGGAGCCAGTAAGGGTGAGTGTAGGTGGGGGGTAGGGAGGAGATAGGTCAGTCCAGGGAGGACGGACAGGTCAAGGGGGCGGGATGAGGTTAGTAGATAGGAGATGGGGCTTGAGGTGGGAGGAGGGGATAGGTGAGAGGAAAAACAGGTTAGGGAGGTGGAGATGAGTTGGGCTGGTTTTGGGATGCGGTTGGGGGAGGGGAGATTTTGAAGCTTGTGAAATCCACATTGGTACTAATGGGCTGCAGGGTTCCCAGGCTGAATATGATTTGCTGTTCCTGCAGCCTTCGGGTGGCATCACTGTGGCATTGCAGGAGGCCCAGGATGGACATGTCATCTGAGTACCACCCCACCAACCTCCGGATCCAACGCATCATCCTCTGACACTTCCGCCATCTGCAATCAGACCCCACCACCAAAGACATTTTTCCCTCCCCACCCTTATCTGCCTTCCGGAGGGACCACTCCCTCCACGACTCCCTTGTCCGCTCCACACTCCCCTCCAGCCCCACCACACCCGGCACTTTTCCCTGCAACCGCAGGAAGTGCTACACCTGCCCCCACACCTCCTCCCTCACCCCAATCCCAGGCCCCAAGAAGACTTTCAACATCAGGCAGATGTTCACCTACACATCTGCCAATGTGGTATACTGCATCCGCTGTACCCGTTGTGGCTTCCTCTACATCGGGGAAACTAAGCGGAGGCTTGGGGACCGCTTTGCAGAACACCTGCGCTCAGTTCGCAACAAACAACTGCACCTCCCAGTCGCAAACCATTTCAACTCCCCCTCCCATTCCTCAGACGACATGTCCATCCTGGGCCTCCTGCAATGCCACAGTGATGCCACCCGAAGGCTGCAGGAACAGCAAATCATATTCAGCCTGGGAACCCTGCAGCCCATTGGTACCAATGTGGATTTCACAAGCTTCAAAATCTCCCCTCCCCCAACCGCATCCCAAAACCAGCCCAGCTCATCTCCACCTCCCTAACCTGTTTTTCCTCTCACCCATCCCCTCCTGCCACCTCAAGCCCCATCTCCTATCTACTAACCTCATCCCGCCCCCTTGACCTGTCCTTCCTCCCTGGACTGACCTATGTCCTCCCTACCCCCCCACCTACACTCACCTTTACTGGCTCCATCCCCGCCTCTTTGACTTGTCTGCCTCCTCTCCACCTATCCTCTCCTCTACCCATCCTCTATCCACCTCCCCCGCTCTCCCTATTTATTTCAGAACCCTCTTCCCCTCCCCCATTTCTGATGAAGGGTCTAGGCCCGAAACGTCAAGTTTTTCTGCTCCTATGGTGCTGCTTGGCCTGCTGTGTTCATCCAGCCCCACGCCTTGTTATCTTGGATTCTCCAGCATCTGCAGTACCTTTTATCTCTCACATAGAAATCAGTATTACCCAGGCAGTTCCGGTCATTGTGTTGCCACAGGAATCTGCTTTAATTATTCACCTACAAATTATTTTGAACGATATACAATGAACTTCATTTGCATGAAACGTGAAATGGTTGTGGCCATTCACAAAACTCCAAGCATCAGTTAATGGTATAATGGAGCTCAAAATAACCTTCATTTCTTTTTAAAACTCTGACCAATTCAAGAATATTTTGCAGCAATGCTTGGAATTCCAACAAAAAACAGCAGGGAGTACCAGTATTTAAGACAATTGTATAGATTTACCAGGTAGTGAGTTTCAAGGCATGGTCATTTAATCAGGCTATAGAGTGCTTGTTGGGCATTGCACTGACTTCCTGCCTCCAGCAAGCCATTAACACTTGTGACAAGCCATTGTCTGTAGGCCTCTTGGTTACTCCTTCATTTAAAGAACTTCGATGTTTAATGGAGGTAGCTGTTATAGAGACATATAGCATGGAAATAGATCCTTTGGTCCAACCAGTCCATGTCAACCATAATTCCAAACTAAACCAGTCCCACCTAGCTGTGCTTAGCCATGTCCCTCCAAACATTTCTTATTCATGTGCTTATCCAAATGTCTTTTAAACTTTGTAACTGTACCTGCATGCGCCACTTCCCCAGGAAGTTTATTCCATACACACAAACCATGCTGTAAAAAAGTTGCCCCTTGTGATTTTTTTAAACCTTTCTCTTCTCACCTTAAAAATATGCCCCAAGTCTTGAAATCCCCTATGCTGGAAAAAAGACACCTGCCATTCACCTTATCTATACCTCTCATGATTTTATAAATGTCTTTAAGGTCACCCCTCAACCTCCTATGCTTCAATGGAAAAAGTCCCAGCCTATCTAGCCTCTCCTTATAAGTGAAACACTCCATTCCCAGCAACATTCTGATAAATCTTTTCTGAACCCTCTCTATCTCCCTCATCCCCCAGTGAGCTACCACTGAAAGCTGAGACTGCTGGTGGTATTATGTCTTCCAGAAGCTTAGGAAAATGGATAAATGAGTGAGGATGGGATGAGGGTTGCCATCTAGGGGATGTGAGTCACAAGAAAGGGCACAGGAGTTACTCTCTGGTCTTTCCCCTCTACTTCTCAAAGAAATGTAGACAAAGTGGTTAAGAAAGCATTTCCAGTGGTTGGAGTCATACCTGACACATAGGAAGATGGTCGTGGTTGTCGGAGGTCAATAATCTTAGCTCCAGGACATCTCTGCAGGAGTTCCTCGGGGTAGTGTCCTCGGTACAACCATCTTCATCTGCTTCATCAATGACCTTCCCTCCATCATAAAGTCAGAAGTGGGGATGTTCGCTGATGATTGCACAATGTTCAGCACCATTTGTGACTCCTCAGATACTGAAGCAGTCTGTGTTCAAATGCAACAAAATCTGGACAGTATCCAGGCTTGGGCTGACAAGTGGCAAGTGACATTCACACCACACAAATGCCAGGCTGTGATCATCACCAGTAAGAGACAATCTAACTTCCATTCCTTAACATTCAGTGGTATTACCATCACTGAATCCCCCACTATCAATATCCAGGGGGTTAGCATTGACCAGGAACTCAACTGGACTCACCACATAAACACAGTAGCTACAAGAGCAGGTCAGAATCTAGGAATAATGCGGTGAGTAACTCACCTCCTGTCTCCTCATCTACAAGGCACAAGTCAGTAGTGTGACAGAATACTCCCCACTTGCCTGGATGAGTGCAGCCCCAACAACACTCAAGAATCTTGACACCATCCAGCACAAAGCAGCCTGCTCGATTGGCACTACATCCACAAGCATCCACTCCCTCCACCACTGATGCTCAGTAGCAGCAGTGTGTACTATCTCCAAGATGCACTGTAGAAATTCACCAAAAATCCTCAGACAGCACCTTCCAAACCCACACCCACTTTCATGTAGAAGGACAAGGGCAGCAGACATATGGGAACACCACCAACTCCAAGTTCCCCTCCAAGCCACTCACCACCCTGACTTGGAAATATATTGCCATTCCATCACTGTTGCAGGGTCAAAATGCTGGAATTCCCTCCCTAATGACATTGTGGGTCTACCTACAGCAGGTGGACTGCAGCGGTTCAAGAATACAGCTTACCACCACCTTCTCGAGGCCAACTAGGGATGGGCAAGAAATGCTGGCCAGCCAAAAACTCCCACATCACACAAATGAATAGGAAAAAAAAATCCTTTCTACAACAGGGCAGCCAGAACTGGACACTCTACTCCAGAGGATGACTCACCAATGTCCTGTACAACCTCAACATGATGTCCCGACTCCTTTACTCAAAGGTCTGAGCAATGAAGGCAAGTGTGCTAAATGCCTTCTTAACCACCCTGTCTACATTTCTTTGGGAAGTAGAGGAGAAAGACTAGAAAGTAACTCCTGTGCCCTTTCTTGTGATCCACATCCCCCAGAAAGTAACCCTCATCCCATCCTGACTCATTTATCCACTTTTCTAAGCTTCTGGAAGATATAATACCACCAGCAATCTCAGCTTTCAGTGGTACCGATGGGTAAAGGCTGGCAGCTCAGTGGGGGATGGGGCAGGGGGTAGCACAGAGGGGTGGCACAAGCAATTTCTGCCCTCAAAGTCTTATATGCAGGGGGAGAATCAGTGTTAGTCAGTCAAGAAGGCCTTTGATAAGGTGCCACACAGGAGTCTGCTGAGTAAGATAAGGGCCCACGGTGTTAGAGGCAAGGTGCTAGCATGGATAGAAGATTGGCTCTCTGGCAGAAAGCAGAGAGTGGGGATAAAGATGTCTTTCTCAGGATGGCAGCCGGTGACGAGTGATGTTCCGCAAGGGTCAGTGCTGGGACCACAACTTTTCACTTTGTACATTAACGTTCTAGATGAAGGAACTGTGGGCATTCTGGCTAAGTTTGCAGATGATACAAAGATAGGTGGAGGGACAGGTAGTATTGAGGAGGTGGCAAGGCTTCAGAAGGATTTGGCCAAGTTAGGAGAGTGGGCAAAGAAGTGGCAGATGGAGTACAATGTGGGAAAGTATGAGGTCATGCACTTTGGTAGAAGAATAAAGGCATGGACTATTTTCTAAATGGGGAGAAAATTCAGAAATCTGAAGTGCAGAGAGACTTGGGAGTTCTAGTCCAGGATTCTGTCAAGGTAAACTTGCAGGTTTAGTCAGTAGTCAGGAAGGCAAAAGCAATGTTGGCATTTATTTTGAGAGGACTTGAATATAAAAGCAGGGATGTACTACTGAGGCTTTATAAGGTTGTGGTCAGGCCACATTTGGAGTATTGTGTGCAGTTTTGGGCCCCATATCTCAAGAAAGATGTACTGGCCCTGGAGCAGGTTCAGAGGAGGTTCACGAGAATGGTCCCAGGAATGGAAAGCTTAACGTATGAGGAACGTATAAGGACTCTGGGACTATACTCATTGGAGTTTAGAAGGATGAGGGGGGATCTAATTGAAACTTTCAGAATACTGAATGGCCTGGACAAAATGGATGTTGGGAAGATGCTTCCATTGGTAGGCCAGTCTAGGACCCGAAGGCACTACTCTAAGACCTTTTAGAATGGAGATAAGGAGAAACTTCTTCAGCCAGAATCTATGGAATCTATGGTGAATCTATGGAATTCACTGCCACAGAAGGCTGTGGAGGCCAGGTCACTGAGTACATTTAAGACTGAGATAGACAGGTTCTTGATTATCAAGGGGCTCAAGGGTTACCGGGAGAAAGCAGGAGAATGGCGTTCAGGAACTTATCAGCCATGATTGAATGGTGGAGCAGACTTGATAGGCCGAACGGCCTAATTTTCTGTTCCTATGTCTTCTGGTCTTAAGTGCTGATGGTCACTTAATTCCGGTGGATCTGACCCTGTGGAGGCAAAGCAGGGCATCAGTGCATTCTCGAGCCCGTATGCAAGAACTGCCACAGCCAGGATAAATTTCCATCCACTCAGTGTGAAACACAAAGAGGGTATGTCTGCATCCAAAAGCACCCAGAAGGTAACAGATGGAAAGTAAGCTTGTCAAAAGACTTGTTAGCAGCCAGGATATTAGGAACAGAGAAAAAGCAAAATAAATGATGGGATTGCATTTTTTTATTCACTTGTGGGACGTAGGCATTGCTGGCTGGCCAGCATTTACTGCCCATCCCTGGCTGCCATTGAAAAGGTGGCAATGAGCTGCCTTCTTGAATCACTCACAGTCCATGCAGTGTAGGTTGATCCATAATGCCGTTAGGGAATGAATTCCATGATTTTGAACCAGCAACAGCTTAGGAACATCAATACATTGCTACGTAAGGACTGAGAGTGGCTTGGAGGTGGTGGTGTTTCCATATTTCATGTGGCTACAATTATCCCAGGTCAGTTTCTAATGTTATTTTTAATGTATTCAAGAACAACTTGCATTTATCTTGCATCATTAGCCATTGTAAAAGGACCCAAGGTGCTTTACAGCAGTGTATTCACATTGGATTTGAGACCAAGCCATGCCAGGAGATTTTTAGGTAAGTGTGGCTGGTTTTAAATAGTTATTTTATTTGTTCATTGAAGTGGGGGTTGCTAACTTGGCCAGCATTTATTGCCCATCCACAACTACGCATTGGACAGTTAAGAGTTAACCACATTGCTATGGGCCTGGAGCCACACCCTTGCCAGATCAGCTGAGGAAGGCAGATTTCCTTCCCTGAAGAATATTGGTGAATCAGAGGGCTCTTATCGACAGTGGTTACATGGTTGCCATTGTGCTAGCTTTTTATTCTGGGTTTTATTCAATTCAAAATTCACCATCTGCCACAGAAGAATTAAAGCACACATCTCCAGAACACTAGCATGGTGTTATGGATTACTAGCCCAGCAACATAACCAACACTACTGCATTCTCAAGAAAGAACTAGAAACTTTCAGGAAGGAAATTTTAGAACTTAGGCTATATACAGCTAAAGACATAGCTATCAATTGTGGAGCGATGAAAAATGGGGATGCACTAAAGTGAGATGTAAAGGTATGCAGGTGTTTAACAAGCATGCTGCACAGGCAGTAAATTCTTATGTCTCGTTCCACCTAGATTCCCCAAAGCCTAACAACCCATCCACATCAGAATGTTGAATCATCAAAGCCCACCTTCTGCAAGGGAGACTTGTTGCAGGAGGTGGGCTTTGACATTTCATTGTAACATTTCAACATGCAATTGGCCACCATTACATAAGAATTCGGAAGGTTTGAGGTCAGTATGCTTCCTGTTCCAGATTTTTTAAGTATTAAACTTTGCCCAAACATTTACCAGTCATTTTTGGAAATTAAGATTCAATCCATCGAATCTCTTCATGCTCTAAGCCTTCATTTGTTAGAGTTGCATTAGAAAGCAAAGCAGTACCAAGATAAGTTGATAAATAAATTCTTTTCTTAAATAAGCTTAATTACTCATTCCTCTATTTTACTGCAAGAAAAGGTTTAATGTAAAATAAATTGGTTTTATCCTACTTCCACTTGTGAAATATTTCTCAAATGTACAAAAAACAAATAACTACATGCTCCAGTGAAACCTGTACAGTCAGTCAGTTATGGAAATGTATGTGGCCCTTCTGGGCATAAAAATGGTATTCCAATAAGTCAAGAACTTAATTTCACAATCATATCTAGTTCTTGAGTTGTAAATATTTTACCCTTTGTGGATTGTATATAATGACCCAATCACAATAGACACCAGTAGAATTGATCTATACAGGGAAGAAATTTGTGTTCTTGTCATTCTCTGTCAGTCGTTGAGTATAACTGGTGTACGATAATCAAGTGAAGAGGATATTCAGTTGAGTTAGCCCTTTGCTATGCTGTGTTGATTACATTATTACAATCACAGCTCTTTGATATTGTTTTGCCTGCAAAGTTGATGCTCTGCAAGTGCAAAGCTGAGAAAGTAAAATCTCTGGCTTCCATTTCACTACAGAGGCTTCTGACCAATCCACATTTAATAACCTGCTTGAAAAACTCTCTGTTCACATTTTGATAGCTGTGATAAATTGCAACACAGCAGCTGGAAAAAAATCCATAACATTCTATAACAATCAACAATATTCTACATAAAGTAACTCACAACAATCGAAAAACAAAATGTCAAGTTATCCACTACCACAGACTAGCAAACGGGTGAAATTATTCCCTCCACTCACCTTCAGTGGCAGAGGTATTAACATTTTCTGAGTTAACAGTTAAAAACCATTATACCAGGAAGTGGGTGACTCAGATTAGAAACCTAGCCCAACTGCTACATGTCAAATTGTTTCAACCAAGGTAGATTCAGGTAAGTAACCCTACTTAGCTGGAAGGAAGGAAGAAAATTAATGTAGGTTTCACTTCAACTTCCACTTCAGCACCTTCTGTTAACTAGCCACAGATCATTACAGGCAAAAATCAGCATTGCTGTGGTTTTCTTCTACTTCTTAGTCATGCTCCCTCATACATGGCCTCAAGGTTATTGGAGGGGTAAGTGCAGAGAAAAGTAAATTCTTATTTTATAATGATACACAAAATGCCAAGGTTTTTTTTGTTGTATTAAGCAACTTGACTGAAAAAAATTTGTGGTGATTGTTATAAACAAAGAACAAAGAACAAAACAGCACAGGAACAGGCTCTTCAACCTTCCATGCCTGCGCTGACACATTTTGCCCTTCCATATTAAAATTGTCTTCACTTACATGATCCATATCCCTCTATTCCCTCCCTATTCGTGTATTCATCTGTGTGTTTCTTGAATGCTGCTATAAAACCAAAAAAGTCTGGTAGAGAAGTTTTAAAGAAACGAGGAACACAAAGACATTTTACAAAGTCTGATGCGTAGTGTCCTATTCTGCACACTACACTTTTTTTAACCACACTAGGTACTCTATAATGGTGTGGTTTGTTGCAGACTCAGTTTGGGTTCAAGACTAACTGGTCAAGGAGAAGGCAGAGTCAAGAATGGTTTTCAGGTTTAGACTACAAAATAACACTTATACTTTCATATTAAACGCCACTGTACATGGAATGCATAGATACACCAGGCTTTGATGTTAGTGTCATGTTCGGTAAGAACTAATCGTCTTTGTGTGTACTTGTCATGTGCTCTTAAGATCCTCTAAAGTTCTAATCTAATGTAGTATGGCTAATTTTTCTCAAGTGTTGTAACTTCACCCATACTGTGTTATTTATGCTTGGTGATGCACACCTCCATAACATCATTTAAAGATCACTCCTGAGCTCTGCTCTGTGTTACAATGTCTTAAGTTTCACTGCCGTCATCTTGACAACACAGTCCATATCACCCTCTTAATTCTACATATCAATTTATAAGACATGGGTTAACTCAACAGGTACAATGAAAGTTCCAATACGGTTGTATTGTTAGTTCCCCGTCTCAGTGGGTGGGGCTGAGCACAGGGAGGCGATGACATATGCTAACATCACCAGTCTAGTAATCCAGAACATCAGGCCAATGTTCTGAAACATGGATTTGAAGCTCCCTGTGGCAGACAGTGAAATTTGAATTGAATTGAAATCAGGAGTTAAAAAGCTGGCCATTGAACTGTAACCACTATTTATTGTCCTAAAAACCTATCTGGTTCTTTGGGGAAGGGAATCTGCCAACCTTATGAGATCTATAACTCCAAATCCACAGCAATGTGGTTGACTCTTAGGGCAATTAGGGTTGGGCAATAAATGCTAATCTAGGCACTCATCCTATGAATGAAGCAAAAAGATCAAAAACTTCCTCATATAGAGAATATGAGGACTGATGATTCTATTAGGTATCTAACTATGTGGAATTCAGTATTGACAACGACCTTGGAGTTAGTTATCCTCTAGGGTCTGCCTTTTGAAAATTAATTTATAATTGGACAGGCGAGAGCAAACGTGGATCAGAAGAAATGCGGCGGGGATGTTGAAAATGACGTGATGACAATATTCTGATGGTGAAAGGACTTTGACCTGAAACATTAATTCTGTTTCTCTCCAATATGCTGTCTGACCTTAAAGTTTTTCAGCTTGTTTTTGTCCTTATTATGAAAATATACATGGGAATTCTGTAATAAATGCTAAAGTATGATGATATGAAGTTTGAAATTTTCTATAAAGGTGGTTAAATTAAGAATGCTGTCCCTTTCATTTGGATTAAGTAGAAACCTCACAAGCAAGACAAGGCTTGCTCCCCAATTAAAACCGAAAATATATTTTACCTGACAGTTTCTTTCACTGGCTAGAATATTTTTATATTCTAAAAATGTGAATCAATACAAAACAAAATCATCCAGGTGTTTCCTAGCCCAAGCTGAGCTCAGTAAATTACTGTTTTCATCTGATTTTTACCAGATGTGCTACAGGATGTGCACAATGTTTGCAGCATAAAAAGAGACTCATAGCTTAAGCCTGATCATTTTCAAAGATTGGGTTTAATTATAACTTTAATCTATTTAAATTTAAAGCACCACTCCATTTACAGCTTACTCATCTTGCTCAATTAATAAGACAGATTAAAGATGCACAATTGGTTCAAGTATTATTGTTGAAGATGTAAATGATCATACAATTTCAAACTTGAAAGCTCGGGAAAGAATCGTTGTTACCTAAGTTGGTCTTTTCGTTGTTGTTACAAAGTCATGTTCTGGAACATAGTTAGAGAAATTCACCATTTGCCACTCAATGTTTCACCAGTTAAATTATGGATGATATGAATTTCAACTTCATTTATCTACTGTTGCTCTATTTGCTGAACAGCCTCATATAAAGCAGCTCTATTAGCAGATAGCCAGCTGCTTCCCACGAATTTTCAGCCATTTTGCTTGGGAAGTCAGCAAGTAGCATGCAAATACCTCATTCATGAAATCACCTAGACCTCAGTGATATCCTTGATACTTTTGGGGCTCTTGAAGTTTCTGCACTCACATTAAAATTGGCATTAATAATCTTTGTCATAAAAAATTGAGAAACATTTGAAAAAGTACAATACCATGCATGAGTTTGAAAGAACAGAGTTTGGCATGAAGAATTAGCATTGGAACAGCAAAATGGGTAGATTTGCCGATGTCTATGTTGCCAGTTCTATAATTCTGTAATCCCAGTCAAGCGATCAACAGAAATGATGAATGGGAAAAGTGAAAGAATTAGGAGAATATTCTATGGACTACTCATCTATCTATTCAGGAGCTGCTTGCCAAATAAACCTAATACAGTGCTAGCAACAAGATGCTATCTTGGTTTGACTTCTCTGTTACATTGAAAAGTAAAAGGAAATAAAATATTTTTTTTAAAAATTGGATTATACACCATATGGCTTCATTGTAACATCTGTGCCAGGTGCAACAGCTACTTCACAGTCTGCAAAGCAAATAAATGGGACAGTTTAAAAAAAAGCCTATAAAGATAGAGTCATGTTACGAGTAACCAATTCAAAACACAAAGCCTATTAAAAAAAAATTCAGAGAGGAGCTGTTCCTTAAATATTTATTTCCCAACAATTAACAATTTTTATCTTTCATCTTCTGTGGAAAATTAAGTACCAAAGTGATTATTTTTGATTTACGTGGAACTAGTTATTCATTGCTGTGGACAGATTGTTCGCAGGCCCTTGTCACTAGATGATGATGTTACACTGCTTGCTGCTGGCTATGGGAAACTATAAATCTTAATACAGGATGTTTCTTTTATTACCTTTTTTTATAGAAACAAAACTTTAGATGCAACAAGACCAAAGAAGAGTTTTCTGCACATTAGTGATTATCTTGTGTTTTGGTGAATGAATAAAGCAAAGGCCAGATTTCCTAGACTTCCATTTAATTTTGGTGATTGACTGTGCAGTGTTATGAATTGGTAACAAAATCTGCACCACAATCAACTTCAAAAAGTGGATTCTTGTCTTTACCATGTAGCTAGATTGAATTAGGCAGATGTGGGATAAATAGCTTGTGATGCCTAGGATTTCTTTTTATCTTAAAAATCTTTTCAGTTCTGATTTATGCCTCTTTTAAAAAGAAATATTGTAATGTCTGGTGACCTCAGCTAGAGAGAACTATGAAGGGAGTCAAACACTGGGGAAGATAGAGATACCAAGGATGAAATCACTGCGTCTGGAGGTAGGAAATAACCTTAATCAAGAAGGATGATGGCAAACCCAAACCTGCCACCTGCCACCTTCCACCCTCTGCTTGATTAAATTCTGGGGGAGAAGGTGCAAGCTCCGCCCTCTCACCCCACCATCAATTGAGACTCATAAATGATCAATAAGTCAAAGTTCTTCACATCACCTGGGGCTGCAATTTTAGCTTGAGGTGGGATGTGGAAGAGTTGGCCTATCCTCTTGATTAGCCAAAGCAGTCACTTTGAAAGAGGCACACAGGAGGGAATACTTTGACTTGCCCTAATATATGCACAATTGAGGAACAATAAAGAGGACAGAATCACTGCTGAGAGCCATCTCTTAACTTGCTTCTTGCCCATTGTACATTTCTTCCCATGATTCTCACCTCATAAGATCCCCTCAAAACAACACTTAGCTTTCATATGGGTGAGTCCCTGAGAGTCTGTGTTGTCCCACTAGCAGCATGGGCTCACCATGGCACTATCAATTTCTGGAACTGCTAGCCTCTGACTGGGCACTTACTTTCAGCAAAATACACACTGGCGTCAATTAGCTACCTGACTGACAGAAGATCTGGAAAGTTCTCTCAATTTTGTACAGCATAGATTTCCTTCCAGCAAACTCTCGCATTTTGATTTGATTTATAATTGTCATATATACCTAAGTATAGTGAAAAGTTTTGTTTTGCATGCAGTGTAGCAGATCAAAATGTACAAAGACACAAGTTCTTAGGGTGATTGAACAGAGTGATGAATACAAAGTTACAGCTGCAAAGAAGGTGCACAAAAAGCAAAGCCAACATTAACATGGTGGCTCAGTGGTTAGCACTGCTGGCTCACAGTGGCTGGGACCTGGGTTCAATCCAGCCTTGGGAAACCGTCTGTATGGAGTTTGCACATTCTCCCCACGTCTGCATTGATTTTTCTCTGGGTGCACTAATTTTCTCCCGCTGTCTGAAGATGTGCAGATTAGGCGGACTGGCTATTCTAAATTGCACATAGTGTCCAGGGATGTGCAAGCAAGGTGGATTAGCCATGGGATATGCAGGGATGGGGTAGGTCTGGGTGGGTTGCTCTTCGGAGGGTTGGTGTGGACTCGATGGGCTGAATGGCCTGCTTCCACACTGTTGGAATTTTATTGTATGAACATTAGATTTGAACTTTTCGAGGTCCATTCAGAAATCTAATAACAGAGGGGAAGAAGATTTTCTTGAACCTGTTGGTACACGTGTTTAAGCTTTTGTATGTTCTGCCTGATGGAAGAAGTTGGAAGAGATTATAACCGGGTTGGGAGAAGTCTTTAATGATGTTGGTTGCCTTTCCGCTGCAACAAGAATTGTAGATGGAATCAATGGATGGAACGTTGGCTTGTGTGTTGATCTGGGCTGTGTTCACGACTTTCTGTATTTTCTTACGGTCCTGGGCAGACCACTTGCCGTACCAAGCCATAATGCACTCAGATGCTTTCTAATGGTGCATCTGCAATATTTGGTGAGGGTCCTTATGGACATGCCAAATTTCCTTACCCTCCTGAGGCTGAAGAGTCATTGTTTTGCTTTCTTGACCATTGCACCAACGTGGGTGGTAGAGGACAGATTGTTGGTGATCGTCATTCCCACGAACTTGACACTGTCGACCATCTCCACCTCACTTCCATTGATGTAGATAAGGGCGTGTCCTTCTCCTTCCTTCCTGAAGTCAATGATCAGCTCTTTAGTTTTGCTGACATTGAGGCACCACATCTCCAAGCATTCTCTATCATTCCTTTATTCTGTCTCAAAATTGTTTGATATCCAGCCTACAACAGTGGTGTTATCAGAAAACTTGTAAATGGAGTTCAGACAAAATTTGGCCACACAGTCATGAATGTACAGGGAGTACAGAAGGGGACTGAGTACGCATCCTTGCAGGGTCCCAATGTTAAGGATTGTCATAGAGAACCTGCTGTTGCCTATCTTCACTGATTGCAGTCTGTCGGTCAGGAGTTTGAGGATTCTAGTTGCAGAGGGCAGATCAGAGGCCTAAGTCTCAGAGTCTGGAAATGAACTTGTTTAGGAGTTTTGAACTTAGTCAAAAATGGGAAGATCTCTGCTAAAGTTTAATTCAGAAATCTGTCATTTCAACATGATGTTAACTTATTTTCTCATCGCTCATTGCCCACAAAACTCTATTTTTTTAAAAACTGCTTGAGAAAACAATATTTTTGTTGCACAGACCTTTGTAACTCTTTTATTAAATGGTCAAAGATGATCTATCTGGCAAAACATTTGTTTCAGTTCAGGGCACTTTATATTAGGATACCAATGTGTTTAATTTGCTCTTGGTACATTGACAGTTTTAAGTTAAAGAACATTCAGTGTATCGATCTAATTAGAACATGAACTGAGTAAGGAAGGCATGCTGAACAGTTTGTTTCAAAGGTAAGACTTTGCAGATCACTGTAACTAATAGTAAGAGGTGGTGTAGTATTTTCTGTAGGACAGAGGTGCAATCCAGCAAGGAAGGGAAGGAAACAAGTAGATAATAATCCCTTGCTTTTGAAAGGAGTGTGGCAAAAAGAGTCTGATTTGAAGCATTGTACCATGGTAAGCAAGGAGAAACAATACCAATACGTCACCCTGCCATGTATGGGTATAACTGTAATATAAATGATATTTTGCTACATATGATTACAGCAATAATCAATAAAGAGTAGAAATCAGAATGTGAAGTTTGTAGTCATTAAGTATATGATGTACTTAGTGAGAACAAATAAAACAATAGGACACACCATACAGGATAGGGTTCTGAAAAGTCCAGAGGAACAGAAGGACTTTAGAATTTATATCTACAAAAGTTAGCAAGATAGCTACATAAGGTGGGTCAAAAAGGAATAAAAAAGCATGGTGATTATGTTAGAGCTGTACAAAACACTAATCGGATCGCAGGTGTGGTACTTTATACAATTCTGGTTGTGGTGCCTTAAGCTAGAGGACAAGGATGAGGAGTTGGAGGGTAGATTAGATTAGATAGCTATTTCTGAATGGCCTCCCTCTGTGCTATATTGAAAACTTCCTGTCTATTTTCACAGAAAATCAATGTTCATTTGAATTTATTCAGTGTCTTACTGGAGGTCAAGCACAAGTTTAAGTACTGAGGATATTTCATAAGTATGAGAACACGCTACAAAAAGGAAACATCTTACCAGCACACAATAAATGTTGTTATGATATTGTTTTATGCACAGACAGAGATGACCACTGAAGCTATTTACTTTGGTAAATTATTGATATTTTATACCACTGGGCTAAGCAATAAATATGCTGCTTCATTCTAAACATTTCATTTCAGGTATTGCACAATGTTTCAGAGAAGAAAATCAATATTTAACTGGTCCTGTTGTGTTAAGCAAAAAAATAAGAGTGTCACCTGTGTGACTATGACATTCATGAGAATGATAATGCTCCTTATTTGCACAATGAGAACCAATTGTGTTAATTCTAGTAATGATTTTTGCTTTCATCAAGCTCTAACTGTTAGTATCTCAACATACTTGCATCTGCAATAAATAACTGTATACATAATAATGTGCTTGTTTCAGCCTAGGCCACTTCTTTTTCCCTGAACTGTCAGATGAAACTAGTAATGTTGGGTTCTCTCAATCACCTTAGGATCCTACCCATATTATTCGGAGCAAATGCCAGCTCAGTCACACTAGGAAAGTACTCTTCATTTTGAGGAAGGAAAACAAGACAATTAATTTACTACACATGAAAAAGGAACACAAGAAACAGTTAAAAATGAGTGGTTGTTGATCTGTAGAAGTACAGCGTAGTTACAATCCCTGATATGGGATTCTCAAAAGCGGGAGTAATGAAATTAAGATTTTGAATTCATGAATTGACAAACAGGCCACTTGACCCAGTGCACAAGTAGCTGGAAGTCAGTCTGTGTGCATTCATTGTGAATCCCACTCAGTGATGATTGTATTGACGGCAGAGTCAATTAACTGTGCAGAACTGGACAGTGGATACATGTCTACTGTATGTGGAGTAGACTGGCTAAAAGCTACCTAGACTCTGAGTAAAAAGGATTGGGACAAAGTTGAGAAATTTAAGAGTTCCACCAGTTTAAGATACAGTAATGAAAACACACAAATCTTTGACAAGAGTGGTTATTTCTTGTAGATTATCTGGGATCAGTGATTTTATTAGCATGGATGTAGTATCCAGATGGGATAAAGAAAAACATTTTCATTTTACATCTTACAGATTTGGCAACCAGATTTTGGCAGTCAGCAATAATACATAGCACTAACTGTGCTTTAGCTTTATTGTCATATGTTCTCAAATGAGTACAATGAAAAGTTTAAGTCACCACTCAGGCACTATCATAGATACAAGGTACCTAGGTACAATCCTAATCCTTAGTTACAGAATAGAGGAGTGAAGAACAACGTCACATTACAGCTGTACACAGCATAACCATAGGTCATAAAAACGAGAAGCAAAGTTAAAAAGATGAACATCACAGTCTCTCTCTCTACCCCCTCTCTCTCTCTAGCACAGGGGCCTCCATACAGTCTGATTCCTGGCTGCCATCACGTTCCGCACTGGACCCCTACCACCAGACTCGGCATTGGGCCGCTGGCATTCCTGCTCTGGGCCGCTGGTCACTGGTCGCTGGCATCCCTGCTCCGGGTTGCTGGTCACTGGCATCCCTGCTCTGTGCCGCTGGCATCCCTGTTCCGGGCTGCTTGTCACTAGCGTCCCCGTTTTGGGCCTCAGGCATCTCTGCCAACCCCACTTCAGAGGCTAGGGCTGGGTATCCGAGACGGAGAGAAAAAAAGAAAAAGAGCGGACAGAGCAGCGGAACTCCAGCTTGAGCGTCCTACTCTGCTGTGGATAAGGTAATGGAAAAAATGGGTAAGGAATGGACTTGGACCAGCAGCAACATTTCTCATTAATAATGGGGGAGAGATTGCTAAATATGAATTCAAAGATATTTGTGTGAATATGAACATAATAGTTATCAACACAGCACAAGAAAGACTTTCTACCATTGGGTTATGTGAAAAGAATCATGTAGTAGTAAAGGAAATGGTTCATAAAATTTTGGCAGATCAGTCAAAACTATCATCTGAACTAGCATGGGCTGTACATGCTAAGAATGAATTTCACATCGTGGAAGTTTATAATTTATATCAGTTAGTTTTTGGTAGGAATCCTAAAGTTACATCAGTAATAAGTGATGACACCTCAGCTTGGTAATTAGTTACAATTAGTTCTACTTTTTCAGAGCACTGGAATGCACTGAATGCAGGCAGAGAGGCTTTACAGCTGAAAGCTCAGAAATAACTCAGCAAGCCTTAAGATATAAGGTAACGGCATTGCCTCAGTGGCTTGCATTGCTGCCTCACAGCACTAGGGACCTGGGTTCAATTCCAGCCTCGGGTGACTGTCCGTATGGAATTTGCACGTACTGTGTCTGCATGAGTTTCCTCCCACAATCCAAAGGTGTGCAGGTTAGGTGGATTGGCCATGCTAAATTGCTCATTGGATGTACAGGTCAGATGGATTGGCCTTGGGAAATGTAGGGTTCAAGGTATAGGGTAGGAGGGTGGGTCTGGGTGGAATGTTCTTCGGAGGATCGGTGTGGCCAAATGGCCTGCTTCCACACTGTAGAGAATTCTATGGTGAGTCCATCCAAAACAACCTGAGAGATATGGTTTATCATAAGAAAGTGGGAATTAAGGCTAAAACAGGGACTGCGGCAAGGGGTTTTGAAGAAAAACTGGGGTACCAAGATGCAAAGTGGTTTTACCAAAGGTGGGAAAAGCAATTTTGGAAATTTTTGGCTTAGTCAGCAATAGATGCTTGGGAGTATAAGTCAACTGCTATCAAAATCGCATTTCTGCAGGGAGATCAGCTTAAAAGGGAAGCGTTTCTTTGCCCTTTAAATGCAGTGAGGACACTCTGGAAGTTAAATACATGGAAATATAGATTAAATGATGCCTCTGGTGTGAGGCAGTTTTCAGTAAGGTTTGTGTTACTAAAATTAGATTGTCATCACTTAAAAGCAAATACTGCAGTGCTGTACTGGCATCATAAAGGCAGCCTTTTTTTGGTGGAGTGAGAAGCAATGAATTATAAAGCATTATTGTAAATGGGCATTCAAAACTGGAAGTCTGGCTTCTAGAGACTTTTACATTGGATTGGAAATCAGGAAGAATGGATCAAGTATCACTTTGCATCGGCAATCTTATTTGGAAAATGTTAGCCCAACTGATATTAGTCAAAATAGTGGGGTTTCCACAGAGAAGTGGTTCCTAAAACTGAAATGCAGGAATTATGAAGTCTAATTACACAGCTAAATTGGCTGGGCACCCAAATAAGACCAGATGCCAGGTAAGTATTAGAGTTGAATACAACTATGAAAAATCACAAGGTGGAATGATGCTAGTTGGGCAATTGAAACATTGAAAAATAATTAAGAATGCAGCATTGTGTTTTGAAATGTCCATCGTTGGAAGATGGCAGGAACATGAAACTAGTTACTTGTTGTAATGCTTCTTATGCATATATCTGTGATGAGTTCTCGAGTATGAAAGGTTGATAACTTTTCTTGTGGGGAAGGAAGGCAAATATTGCCTTTTAGTTTGGGAAGTTAATAAGGTCAGAGGACCAGTAAAATGTATCTTAGTAGCAGAGAAACTTGCTCTTTTTGAGGCTGTAGATATAGAATTTTTTGTTAGTGAAAACATTGGAAGAAATTCTTGAAAGGGATTCATCAGCAATACCCAATGAGTGCTGCATTGACAATAAGTCACTATGGTATAATGTGTACTCAATGAAATGTGAGAGCAAAGAAAAACCGAGGATCACTTGTAGTTTTAAAATAGATGGTGGAGAATGGAGAGATCTCCAAATTGAAATGGGTGGATAGCAGCAGTCAGCTGACTGCCTTACAAAGGAAGTAGCAAGTTCTGAGAAACTATAGGAAATATTTGTAAAAGGAATCTTGAAATTTTATGTGCAAAGAAAAAAAGGGAATATCATTTTGTATATTCTTTTTCCTTTTAATTATAGATTGGTTAATCTAGAAAAAAGGGCATCTCTTATCATCCAATATGGTCTGAAGACCAAATGGAATGAGGGAACTTCTGATGGATATATTAATTTAGAATTAATTGGATTTGTATTGTTGTATGAATATGGATAGCTTGGAATCAGTGGAGGTGGGTTTTATGGAGTGGAGCTAACTGAAGTTCTCACATAAACGTGTAGGCTTAAAAGTCTTCTTAAGTACAGTTGTCTTTTTGAGTTTAACATAGTTACTACTGGGAACATGACAGCTAATTTCTATACAGCATTGTCCCAAAAACAGCAATGAAGGAAATGAATGGATAATCTGAGTGAGTTATGTTGATTGAGAGCCACAGTGCGACAATGTGCATCATAAATGGAACCCTTCACTTGACACTCCTTCCCTTGCTTCCTGTCATCTCAGAAATCACTCCCCCACAAATCCATGCTAACGAAATAAACCCACAAGCTGGATGAAATCATATACCATTTCATGGTGATATGCTCAATCCACCTGCTGCCCACCTTTCATGTTGACACATTGAGATGGAGTAACCTCCTTAAACAAGATCTACTAGAAGACATCCTTTGGATCAAGGAATTAGAAAACACAGGAAGTCATGAAAAAGAGACAAACTCCATCTGTTGAATGGCAGGTTTTGAACTGCCAGGGTGAGAGTGGTCCTTGCTAAACAATTAATAGACAGGCTAGGACTTCTGCCAGGGCCTCCGTTCAAACAAGTTATATATTTGAGTGACAAAATCAATGCTGCACATTGCTGAAGAGTGGTAAAGCACTCCCTAAGTTCTGAACCGGATCATTAATTTAAAGCATGTGCTCAATTCTCTGGCATGAGCCATGATCTTCAGTTGCAAGAATGCTACCACTGAGTTGAGGATGACAATAAAGCACACAGATTTCCCATGGCAGAATGAGGCAGTGATTTTACATGCCAAACTAGCTGTGTAATGAACAGGGATAAAAATCCCTTATCTATGTTATTTTTTGCAAACTTGTCGTGTTGCTACATGGCATGTAAGGAAGTCTTACCTACATTATTATTCCAAAACACAAAAGGTAAGCATTAATTTTGCATCTGAATGTCTACATATCTTTCAAATTAAGTTTGCCAACAATCCATAAAAATGAATTTTATCCGCATTATTTTTATGGGCCAAGATGATGCTCCTTTGTCCAAGCCATTTGTTGCTTGTTGTTCCTTCTATGCCTTGGTTTAACTGGGATAACTGCTCACTGATACCTAGTTTGGGTTCGACCAGGTGCATTCTGTTCCTGACCTCATTACAGCCTTGGTTCAAATATGGATAAAAGAGCTGAATTCTGGAGGTGAGGCGAGAACATCGACCCTTGACATCAAAGCTGCATTCAACCAAGTGTGGCATCAAGGAACACGAGCAATACCAAATCAGGGCAACTCTCTGCCGGTTGGAGTCATTTCTGGCACATAGGAAAATAGTTGTGGTTGTTGGAATGCTGTCATCTCAGCTCCAGGACATCTCTGCAGGAGTTCCTCAGGGTAGTGTCCTGAATCTAAACATCTTGGAGTTGCTTCATAAATGATCTTCACTCCATCATAAGGTCAGATGTGGGGATGTTCGCTAATGATTGCACAGTGTTCAGCATCATTTGTGACTCCACAGATACTAAAGCAGTCTTTGTTCAAATGCAACAAAATCTGGACAATATCCAGGCTTGGGCTGACAAGTGGTAAGTAACATTTGCATCGCACAAATGCCAGTCAATGATCATCTCCAATAAGAGTTAGAGTTAATCTAACCACCACCCTTTCATATTCAATGGCATTATTATCAGTGAATCCCCCAATATCAACACCCTAGAGGTTATCATCAACCTGAAGCTCAACTGGACTTGCTATAATAAATCCAGTGGCCACAAGAGCAGGTCAAAGGCTAGGAATGCAGCAGCAAGTAACTCACCTCTTGACTCTCCAAAGCCTGTGTACCATCCACAAGATACAAGGCAGGAGTGTGATGGAATACTTCCCACTTGGGTGCAGCTCCAACAACACTCAAGATGCTAGACTTCCAGGACAAAGCAGATATTTAATTGGCACCACATCCACAAGCATGCACCCCCTCAATCGTCAAGGGTCAATAGCAGCAGAGCGTTCTATCTACAAGAGGCACTGCAGAAATTCACCGACAATACTTAGGCGACACCTTCCGAACCCAAAACCACGCACACCTAGAAGGCCAAGGGCAGCAGACACATGGGAACGCCACCATCTGCAAGTTCCCCTCCAATCCACTCACCATCCTAACTCGGAAATATATCGCTATACCATTACTGTAACTGAGTCAATATCTTGGCATTCCCTCCTTAATGGCATTGTGGGTCTACCCACAGCACATGGACTTCAACGGTTCAAGAAAGCAGCTCACCATCACCGTCACAAGAGCAAATAGGGACATAAAATAAATGCTGGCCAGCCAGCAATGACTACGTCTCACAGGCAAATAAAAGAAAAATAACATTCAATGTATGCAGCTACTACATCCGAAGCAGATGGAGGCCTGGAAGAGAGCTACATATTTAGGTTCAATGGCTATAAGTTTAGCTTATAGCACTGTCTCAAACGATGTGCTGCAGACAGCTGAATAACCATATGGTCCTTTAATGGTAATATTCCCATTCAAAATTTTTGGGTTTCTAAAATTTGTTGCCATGCTGTTGCAGTAGCTGTTCATGGCAAGAAAATGACATCTGGCAAGTCATAAGAACATAGGAAATAGGAGCAGAAAGCTTCTATTTAACTCTACAATTCTGTTCTGTCATTCATGTTTACTTGCTTATTTCAAAATGGTTCTCCTCGCCAAAGACCAAGCAGTGATAACATTCACTAAATGACTTAATTCTCATATATTTGTAATCCAGGGATAATTTGTTAAATCCACATCAGGTTGGATTGACTATAATTATCACATGATTGAATTCCAATGAAATATAACACATTTTTAAGGGGCTTGACCGAGTCGATACAGGAGCAAATGTTTCCCAGTAGAGAAGTCTCACCAAGAAATCACAGTCACCAAGAAATCAATAAAGGGTCGTTCAACTAGCATTGTGATGTTCAGTCAAAGGGTTGTAAATTTCTGCTCCAGAGTCTTGTGAATGTTGAATCATTGAAAATTATTTAAAGCAAATCAATAATCTTGCGGATAGCTAGAGAATCAAGAGTTTTGGAGATAATGTGGAAAGGTAGCATTCTGGTGGATCAGTCATGCCCTCATTAATCCTGCCCTGTCTTTCAAAGAGTTAGCCGGCCAACCTCTGTGATTCACCTGTGATTTGTTCCAAAGGTTAAAAACCTTTGTAAATTATGAAAATGCATGAAAACAGTTCTAACGCTATAGGTACATGAACACAGGTTATGTTAAATATAAATTGATCTGTTTTGGTTTCAGCCATCAAGCTTTGCCACATTGGATTTTAAGGAGTCAAAGTGAGTTGCCAGGAAATGCATTGTTGGCAGGATATCCTTCCCCGTGCTGTATGTGCCTGTCCTCAACAGAATGAGGTGCAAGTTGTTAACACAAAAAATAACATTTAAAAAGTCAAAAATAGCACGATAAGGTAAAATTGCAGTCAGTCAAATTATAGCAGCCTGCCACAAATTTGTGTTAAGTCGAGTTTCAGATAGCCTGATTTGCCTACAAATGCACTCCATGTCAAAAAAAGAACGAAAACAGTGATATAGTAAGCAAAAAGTATTCTTTTTCAATTTGGTCAAACCTTATAATGCAGTAAAATGCATTGAAAATCATTGCAAGTTAGCTCTGGTAAATGTCTGTAACCTTTCTCTCCTTATTGTCCTAGTTTTGGTACACCCGCCATACAGCTTCAGGATGTGGGCAAGATGATTTTGCAGACATCAGTGCAATCTTACCCATGATTTTGTCCTCTAGTGCGGACTAACTCCGTTCCGATTGATTGGTGCATTCAACTGACCAGAAATACAGATCTAGAACTTCAGCTCAGCACACATATCCCTTGATTGGATTTCCTATTCTGGTCGTGGGAATGGTTGACAACTTTGCAACACCTGCTGTTTTGGGCTGTCCGAATTTAATTTATCACAATTTCGCTGTATTGTAATTTAACTGCAATATTTTGATTTAATATCTTTCCAGTTCTCCTCAGAGCTATAAGCTCCATTAGCTGGCAAGACTCTCAAATTCCTTCACCACCTCTTAATTCACTTGTGACCACCAGGTTTTGCTGAATATTAATGTGTTTAATTAAGGGAACAGGTTTTCCAAATTTGAACTCTTTTCATGTCCCACTACCAACATTATGCTACCCTGAACAACGTTGATAAATTAATATCATTACTTCTGGGTTACTAAGGGTACCTATGCAATTTCAGTCCTGATTTCTAGATTTTTGGCACTTTAAAGAAAAAGAAAGAATAGTAATGACCGCAGCTCTTTTTCTCTATAATGGTACACAGTCTTGGACTCTAACCTGACTTTAGAATGTATGTAACATTTAGGAATGATTGCAAACAACACATAAGCAACCTGTTCAGGTTTGAAATTATACATTGAACAGAATTAATTGTTTTTGCCTCAATTATTTTGGTTTTATATATTGCAACTTTGTTAGCACCATACAATATGCATACTTAGTGGATAGCAATTCAAATGGAAAATACAATACTTTGATAGAGATTATCATATTATAGCAGCATTAATTACACTGCCTCTGAACCATCCTTCATTCATAAACTACATTTGATTTTGAGTACATGTACACAATGCCACATGGAACCAACCAGTAAATATGAGAAAAAAATTGGTTCAGAGATCGTAATAGTAAAGTAAAATATGCTTATATGAATTGGCTTACCAGTTGCAAGAGCTGGCATGCTTGACTTGTCCTCTTTGTTAGTTCCAGCCCATTTATTACAGGCAGTATAATCATTCTAGAAAATAATTGCTGTGCTAATTGGTCTTAAATAACAGCAAGTTAAATTCAGTAAAAGCTGTTAGTCATATTGATAATTGAAGAAATCACATTGTTTCTATTTGATTTGAATGCTTGACTGGTCACCCTAAACCAACAATGAAACAATGAAACTGTTCTTGTAACACTGTTAATTTAAGTAAGCGTTGTGAGGGCGGATCCAGTTGGACTTAAAATAATCGGAAAATGCCACAAGGATTATCTCAGTTTCTCAAGATAAATTAGGCAGAAGACCTGAACAACTTCAAAACCAACATCACACAGCATATCAATTTACCCAATTCCCTGAGGGCTCTACAGTTATGCCATATTACAACAAATGACTGAAAGATCCTCCGTGAAATTTCAGGGTCCCTATCCTGGCATTGACTCTGGTTGGATGTATTCCTGGAGGTTTCAAATGGACAATCTCTTCCCTCGAATTGCCTTACACCCACACCACATACATATCAAGCACATCAATGCTCTTGGCACTCTGCCTCCTTCAGTCAACTGGAAAGTGATAACACAATCGGATGATTTTTCATTGTAAGTTAAATATCATAAGATCATAAGAAATGCGAATAGTCCTTTGATCCTGCTCCGCCATTAAACATGACTAATCTGACACTCCTCATGTCCACTTTCTCATCTCATCCCCATGACCCTTGATACACCTGTCGATCAAGAATCTATCTCAGCTTTGTATATGCATAAGGATTCTGCTCCCACAGCTATCTGAGGTAAAGAGTTCCAAAGAATCTTAATCCTCACGGCAGAAATTCCTCATCACCTCAGTCTTCTCTTGGAGCTCTTTATTCGAAGATTGTGCCTTCTGGTCCTAGGCTCTCCCATGGGGTAAACATCTCCTCAGCATTTAACCAGTCAAGTCCCTTAAGAATCCTCTACGTTTGAATTAGATCACCCCTCATTCTTCTAAATTTCAACATCATTTTACTAATTTCCATTACTTTCACAAATATTGACTATAAATGTTCAAAAAATGAAAAGAATGTTTTGCCCCATGATCTTCTTTCAGTGTTGTACACAGAATTGCCCTGGAGATTGAATTCCACTCTAAAGTGAGGATACAACAGGGTATTTTCTAAATGGTGAAATGCTACAGAAACAGAGGAGGCCCATAAAGAGACTTAGGGGAAAGGCAGAAGATTGCCACAGGATAAGGTTGTAGACTTGCTCGCCAAGCCGGCATGTTTGATTGCAGACGTTTCATCACCCTGCTAGGTAACATAGCCAGCGTGCCTCCGGTGAAGCATTGGTGTTCTGTCCCGTTTGTTATTTATATGCCTCAGTTTGCTGGGGTGGTTGGCATTACGTCCAGTTCTGTTTACCAATGGTTTGTATATCGGGTCCAGTTCAATGTGTTGGTTGATGGAGTTCCAGTTGGAATGCCAGGCCTCCAGGAATTCCCTGGCATGTCTCTGTTTGCCTTGTGTTATTATGGATGTGTTGTCCCAGTCGAATTTCTGTCCTTCTTTGTCCATGTGTATTGAAACCAGTGAGAATTGGTTGTGCCTCTTGGTGGCTAGTTAGTGTTCATTTATCTTTATTGTCAGTCTTCTTCCAGTTTGGCCTATGTAATGTTTCTCACAGTCCTTGCATGGTATTTTGTACATTACGTTAGTTTTACTGGTTGTGGGTATGGAATCTTTTACTTTGATCAGTGGCTGTCACAGGGTGGGTTATTGGTTGGTGGGCTACCCTGATACCTAGGGATGTGAGTAGTCTTGTAGTCATCTCTAATATGTTTCTGATGTACGGTAGGGTGAGTAATGTGTCTGTCTGTGTTGTGTCTTCTTGTTATGGTCTGTCGCGGAAGTAATGGCAGATTGTGCATTTTGGGTATCAATTCCTTTTAAAAACTCCGTACATGTGCTCCTGTTCTGCTTTGTGCAATTCTGGGTTGCTGCAGTATGTTGTGGCCCTTTTGAATAAAGTACTGATACAGATCCGTTTATAGGTGTTGGGGTGGTTACTGGAGGAATTAAGTATGTGGTCCATATGTGTGGTCTTTTTGTATATGCTAGTCTAGAGTTCCCCCTTGTTCTTACGTTCTGCCATTATGTCTAGGAAGGGTGATTGGTTATCGTTCTCTTCTTCTTTTGTGAATTTTATTCTGGTGAGGATGTTGTTTATGTGTCGGTGGGTTTCTTCTAGTCTTCTGCGTTTAATAATCACAAAGGTGTCATCTACATAGCGGAACCAGTTTGAGTTGTATACTGGGGGGTCCTGTTCATTCTAACCTTTGCATTACCACTTCTGCAATCAGTCCTAATATTGGGGATCCCATTGGTGTTCCATTAATGTTGTTTGACATTGTTTGAATATACGGTTGTTGAAGGTGAAGTGGGTTGAGAGGCACAGACCCAGCAGTTTCAAGGTGCCGTCCTTGTTGATGCTGTTGGTGTCCTGGGGTGCCAGACTTCCTGATTCATCCAGCAATGTGACAATTGTGTCTTTCACTAGGTCAATGTTTACGGATGTAAATAATGCTGTTATGTCAAAGGATATCATTATCTTGTCCTCTTCTATTCTGGTGTCCTTAATGATGTTGAAGAATTCTTGGGAGGAGTGGATGGAGTTGGTAGTGGTGTCAAATAAGTATTTCAGTTTCCGTTGTACTACTTTGGCTAGTCTATATGTTGGCATGCCTGGTAGTGAGCCAATGGGTCTGAGGGGGGCCTCTGGCTTGTGTACTTTGGGGAGTCCATAGAAGAGGGGTGTGTTGGATCCCTCTGGCATCATTTTTTGGTAGTCTGTCTTGCTAATATCTATTGATTTGTGTAATTTCTTCAGAGTTGTTTTGATCTGGTTCTCTAACTGTGGGTATATCGCCATCTGTTGGCAGGTCTCGGTATCTGTTAATAGTGCACTGGCTTTCTCGATGTAATGGGCTCTGTTAAGGATGACTGTCATGCATCCTTTGTCCACCGGTAAGATTACAATGTTCCGGTCTTTCTTGAGTCTTTCCAGGGCTTTCTTCTCTTCTGCGTTGAACTTACCTTTTCTGCTCAGTGTTGTGACTAAGTCAGATGGTCTGTTGTATTTCCTCCTTGACTCTGTTGCTCTTTATTGTCAATTCCAGTGCAGCCAAGAAGTCAGTTTTTTTGGCGTCTCTGTACTTATAATTCAGTCCGCGTACTAGTACGGTCTTCTCAGTGTCTGTAAGTGGCTGGTCCAAGATGTTTATAATCCTTGTTTCTGGATTGTCCGTGTCGTTGTTCTTGATGAGTTTGGATCGTTTTCCTTGTAGGGCTATTCTTTTCTTTGTTCTGGTCTTTTGTTGTTGTCTGCTGATAGCTTTTTCCAGTGTGGTTGTCCGTTCTTGGTTGGTTGCACTAGAGTACCCATTGTCTCACTACCAGGTATGCCAACATATAGACTAGCCAAAGAACTACAATGAAAATTGAAATACTTAGTTGACAACACTACCTACTCCATCCACTCCTCCCAAGAATTCCTCAACATCATCAAGAAAACCAGAATAGAAGAGGATGAGATAATGATTTCCTTCGACGTAACAGCACTATTTACATCCTTAAACATCGACCTAGTGAAAGAGACAATTGCCACACTATTGGACGAATCAGGAAGGCTGGCACCCCACAACACCAATGGCATCAATAAGGACACCACCATGAAACTTCTAGAGTCCCACCAGAGTTAAGTTTGGGGCAGCATGGTAGCTCAGTGGTTAGCACTGCTGCCTCACAGCACCAGGCACCCGGGTTCAATTCCACCCTCAGGCGACTGACTGTGTGGAGTTTGCACATTCTCCCCCTGTTTGTGTGGATTTCCTCCGGGTGCTCCAGTTTTCTCCCACAGTCCAAAGATGTGCAGACTAGGTGGATTGGCCATGCTAAATTGTCCGTAGTGTTCAGGGATGTGTAGATTAGGGGGATGGGTTGTGGATCAGTGTGGACTTGTTGGGCTAAAAGGCCTGTTTCCATACTGTAGGGATTCTATGATTCTATGATCTGTGCCTCACATCCCACTTCACCTTTAACCACCGTATATTCAAACAAATTAATGGAATACCAATGGGATCCCCAATATCAGGACTGATTGCAGAAGTGGTCATACAAAGGATAGAACGAACAGTGCTCCCCATTATACAACTCAAACTGGGTCCGCTATGTAGATGACACCTTCGTGATTATCAAACGCACAAGACTAGAAGAAACCCACCGACACAAAAACAACATTCTCACCGGAATAAAATTCACAAAACAAGAAGAGAGCGATAACCAACTACCCTTCCTCGACATAATGATAGAATGTAAGAACAATGGGAAACTCCAGACTAGCGTGTACAAAAAGATCACACATACGAAGCACATACTTAATTCCACCAGTAACCACCCCAACACCCATAAACGGATCTGCATCAGGACATTTTTCAAACATGCCACAACACACTGCAGCAACCCGGAATTGCACAAAGCAGAACAGGAGCACATATACGGAATTTTTAAAAGGAATTGATATCCAAAAAGCATAATCCGCCATTACCTCGGCAATAGACCACAACAGGAAGACACAACACAGCCAGACTCACTAATCACCCTACCATACATCAGAGACGTATCAGAGATGACCACAAGACTACTCACATCCCTAGGTATCAGGGTAGCCCACAAACCAACAACCCACCCTGTGACAGCTACTGACAAACATAAAGGACCCCATACCCACAACCAATAAAACTAATGCAAGATACAAAATACCATGCAAGGACTGTGAGAAACATTACATAGGCCAAACTGGAAGAAGACTGACAATAAAGATACACAAATACCAACTAGCCACCAAGAGACACAACCAGTTCTCACTGGTCTCAATACACACAGACAAAGTAGGACACGAATTTGACTGGGACAACACATCCGTAATAGCACAAGGCAAATGGAGACATGCCAGGGAATTCCTGGAGGCCTGGCATTCCAACTGGAACTCCATCAACAAACACATTTAGCTGGACCTGATTATACAAACCATTGGTAAACAGAACTGGACGTAATGCCAACCACCCCAGCAAACCGAGGCATATAAATAACAAGCGGGACAGAATACCAACACTTCACCGGAGGCGCACAGATGATACTACCTATCAGGGTGATGAAACGTCTGCAGTCAAACACACCAGCTCAGCAAGCAAGTCTACAACCTCATCCACAACCCAAGCTACAAATCTTCTCAAAAACATTTGCCACGGGCTATCAGAAATAGTGCAGACATGAAGTGCTGAATGGCCTCCTTCTGCAAGATAATAGTTCTGGTGATTCTATGGCAACTGTAGTATCCTTTTAACATACTCCCTTTATTTCCTGTTTTAAACTTCATCTTACAGTGAGGCAAATCTTTTGGGCCCAGTTAGATTACTTCCATTCGTGACCTCTTGCCTTTGCTATTCCTTAATTCTATCCAAACTGATTCCAATCACAATCTACTGCACTGATGTCACTAGTTATCACTGCATTATATACCTTTCTTTATTAACAAAGCTACCCCATATCCATTTCCTTTTTTGCCTGTTCCACCGGAATGCTGAATACCCTTGGATATTAAGTTCTTAGTGTTGGTCACCCTTCAGCAACATCTCCGTTATAGATATTACATCATATTCATTTATTTCTATTTGTGCTGTCAACTCATCTATCTTGTTACAAATGCTGTGTGCATTCAAGGGTCTTAAGCTTTGACTTTTTACTATTACTTACACTGCTTCTAATTTGTGCTGCACTCTTCTGCATATATTTTCTACCTCTTTCTGTCACACTTTGATTATCATTTGCCACTTCATTACCTGAACTTCTATTCCCTCGTCTTATCTAACACTGTAAACCAAATATAGCCTTGTTCTTTGCATCCAGTTGTTCCTAAAGTTCACATTCCGTCCCAATGTCTAGGCTCTTCACCTCGAGTCACACTTGCTGTCTGTGGGCAATATTGCTTCTAAGCACTCAATGCAATGAAAATGATGAAATATTCCCAAGAGCTGAATGCCATATAAGTATGGCATTAAAAAGCATAAATGTAATTAATTACAGCAACAGGAGAAGTGAAATTATTGTGGGGCTTTTGTGATGCAGTGGTGGTGTTCCTATCTCTGAGCCAGGAGGCCTGGGTTCAAGTCCCACTATTCCAGTAATGTGTAATTGCATCTCCGAAAGGGTTGATTCAGAACATATCACAGAATATTGTGAGATTAGTATTGGCACAGAAAAAGGGGCTTAAGCATTTGAGTAAAAGTTTCCTGATGAAAGTTGGTGACACAAAATGTTTACATAAATGTTTCTTAAATAAGCCAGATAAAGTGTATTTTCCAATACCATGTATATTCCAATACAGGGATTAACATTATTATGTGTCAAGATTATACTGAACTTTAACAAGTAAGTATAAAAATATCTTGAGTGGGATTCAAAATAATCCACTCATTAAAACAAAGCAAGCAGTAATACTTACCTTGCCTTTTTTCTTCTGAATTAATCCTTTAGTTTTTGATGATTGATGTAGCCTTATTCAAAGTACATTGCTGCATGAATTATTTAAGAAACAGGGATAAAAGGCACTATTTTATATAATTAACAAGAAGCACTTTGTCATTCATACTGTTACACTGCCCTCAGGTGGTCTTCTATCAGCAAGCAATATTCATTCTTATTCAATGTCAAAGCAGACAGATTTCCTAAAATTTCACAAAATATTAGTTTTTAATTTATGCATTCCCAGGATTTGGCCATCATTGGCTCGGGCAGCATATATTGCCCAGTGCTAATTGCCCTCATTAGGGCAATGGCGAGCCACCTTTCTGAACTATAGTTTAAAGAGTCATAAAGCATGGAAACAGACCCTTTGGTCCGGACATTCCAATCTGATCTAGTCCCACTTGCCAGTATTTGGCCCATATCCCTCTAAACCCTTCCTATTCATATGCCCATCCAGATGCCTTTTAAATGTTGGAATTGTAACAGCCTCCACTTCCTCTGGCAGCCTGTTCCATACCCATACATACACCACCCACTGCATGAAAAGGTTGCCCCTTAGGTCCCTTTTAAATCTTTCCCCTCTCACTTTAAACCTATGCTCTCTAGTTCTGGATTTCCCCACCCCAGGGAAAAGACCTTGGCTATTCACCCTATTCAGGCCCTTCATGGTTTTACGAACCTCTATATGGTCACTCTCAGTCTCAGACGCACCAGGGAATAAAGCCCCAGCCTATTCTGCCTCTCCCTATAGCTTAAACCATCCAGTCCCAGCAACATCCTTGTAGATCTTTTCTGCATCCTCTCAAGTTTAACAACATCCTTCCTACAGAAGGGCGACCAAAATTGCATGCAATATTCTAAAAGTGGCCTCACCAATATCCTGTACAGCTGCAACATGACATCCCAACGCCTATACTCAATGTTCTGAACAATGAAGGCAAGTGTGCCAAATGCCTTCTTCACCACACTGTCTACCTAGGACTCCATTTTCAAGGAAATACGCACCTGCACCTCTAGGTGCTGTTATAAAGGGACTTTGATCCAGTAACGGTGATGGAGTGATGATATGGTCCAAAATCAGGATGGTGTGTGCCTTGGAGGGGAACTTAGAGATGGTGATGTTCTTGTGCAGCTGCTGCCCTTGACCTTCTACTTGGTTGTGGGTTTAGAATTGACTCATAAATCTTTATTGACATGTAACTTTCAATGAAAGGCTTTGTTAGTTATGAGGAAAGTGCATAATAAACAAAATAAATGCAAGGCACACATTCTTTTCCTGAAGCGAAAGAAAATTAGCTGACTCTAAATGAGTTCAGAGGACAATAGGCACAGGGGTTCCACTGTGACAACTTCAAATAAACACTGCAAATGTTAGATTTAAATTAAAAGTTAAATTAGTAATTGTCTTGAAGTCTGCAAGTTACATTGAGTATCTATAAATTATTTTAAAATTTCTACCTGCATACACTTTCTATCTACAAAATCTTAATTCCTGCCATTATGGTTTCTGTCACACCTTTGCCATTATACAATCCTACAGTCCATAGGGTCTATGGGACCCGAAGGAAAAAGTTAGGGTCTAGGCTATCTCCTTGTCAGGTTTTGAGAGGATTTGGTCATGTCCAGAACAATTGAAACTGTTCAAACAATGTATGCAGTTTTATTTTATACATCAAGCAAAACATGATCCTGAAAAAGAGCTCTAAAAATCATGCTTGTCATTAGCAAGAAGTGTTTCTGCAGAATTAACAAATCTGGTCTTTCCATGGCTGATTGGAAAGATCCGGGAAAGATCTGGAAGATTCTTGAAGACAAGCTCAGTGTAAGAATTAACTTCAAAATTCACAGACTCCAACGCATGACATGGTCAGCAACCTCAAGATCCTACTGTCCAATTTGTTGGGAGTTGGTGCAGCAAAACACATCAGTGTGACTTTTCAAAAGAGGATCTGTCAGACAGGGTCACAAGAGTTAGTCATTGCCTTTACACCAATTGAAGCCTTCAGGAAGAATCTTCTGCACAAGAGAAAAAGGCATACAGTTGAGGCATTACTTGAGATACACATGCATATGAAGCCATAGTGGTAGCCAACAGCATCTACATGTCTTAGGTACAGCCACATCTATCACTATGATCAGTAAAGTACACCAGACCAAAAAATCCTAAAACAGACCAGTTTGTTGCACCAATCCAGTTCTTCTTAAATCTTTAAAACATATAAGACAAGGGATATTTGGCACACATCTGCAGGAAATCTAGTTCCAAAGACCAAATCAGACAATAGAATAAAACACAGGTGACGGATAACACAGTACAATGGCACAATGCTGAAAGCCAGGAAGGTGTTAAGAATGCACACAAATGCACGCATGTCAATTAAGTTCAGCCTTAACCAGGCAAAAGGTAAAGATGACCAAACATTCCATTTTATTAATCTCAAACATCACGTTGATTGTACAAGATGATCAAAAGCCATTACAACCATTAATATCACATGCCCAGAAAAGGCAGAAAGACACACATCGTAAAATAAAATTGATACAGGAGCAATCGCCAACATATTACCACTGCAGCCTGGACGCCACGTATATCAACAAATATCACTCCATGCTATAGCCTAAGAAAAACAGTTTCACGGTGTATGCTAGATTACCAATTTGGTGTCTATGAAGTATCACCGCATTGCCAAAATACAGTGCATCTTGGCTTCCCAAAATCTTTTAACTGGTAGATACCTACAGTCCAGTAGTGACAGGAAAACCAATATGTGCAGATGCTGGTAACATCACAATTCACGAAATCCAAACCACACCAAATTTGGCAGAACAGGTCAAATAAGATGGGATGATATGACTTTGAAGTGAGATAAATGCCTGGTACCAGGATAATTACATCTGACAGACTGTGCAGATTACTCAACCCCAAAAAGTAAAGATATTTCTCTTGATCTATGCATCTATGCTCTTGACAACAAGGTTGATCTGCTACATTTTGGCAAGAGTTAGTTTGCAGAGTTTCATTGGCAACTGCCAAGGATGAGAAACTATAAGAGTTGTAAGAGATTATTATCCAGGAGTGGTGTGGCTGTACTGAGGAAGTATTTGAGAAAATTTTTCATTTTGGCCAGAGACGAACTTGATAGATCACAACAATCCATTTTCAAGGCCAAACAAGTTCTAATACCAGATGCCAAGATGTGTTGTACCAGAGACACGGTATTAAATGCACAAAATGGTTAGCACATAAATTTGTGTGCATTCAACAACTTGTGTATACGTGTGATGCATGCAAAACATATTGATCCCAGTAGCGAAGGGACCTTCTACATCCTCCCAATGTTCCACACACTCCCTGGATGAAAATGGCTACAGACCTCTACACAGTGCATGTGGAACTTACATCATTGTGACAGATAACTTCTCTTTATTTCCCCTTACTGATGACTTAGCAACACTATAGGTGTGACTGTTTCTGACACAATGAGGATAAATTTCTGTTTATTCAATGCATTATGTCATACAGTGCCTAATAATGGACTGCAGTACACTGGTAAACTGTTTCAAGTTTTGTGCTGTTACAAAGATGTTTTGTATTTAACATTGCATGGAGAATTCAAGTTTTGAAGGATTTAGGAAAAAGAATGGATACGCTTTGAGTACTTCCTTTAAAAGAGGTCATTGAAGGTTTATTATGGGCTTGAGTTTTTTTTTTAAATACTGCTTCCTATTAATCACTCGTCTGGAGATAACTGCTTGCTTTGTTAACAGCCTTGCTGGAGCTGGTTTTGAACACTGACCGGCTTATTCTTGTTTTAACCAGCTGAATTGGCAGGAAGCCTGCTAACCAATAGCTGATTTGGAGGAAGGCTTACTAAGAACAAGCTGAGTTGGAGGGATGCCCGCTAAGAACAAACTGAATTAAAAGAAAGTTTGTAACAAACTGTCCAGCTCTCCCATTTTACAAAAGCCTGTTACATGAGTTCAGGGTAATATGTGTTCATTTGAAAAAGTGATTGAAAGGCAGATCTCCAGATTGTAAATCTGTAAGACCTCAGACACAACTACACATGACTAGTGCGTTGATCACATGCCAGAGCAAGACTCCAAAATATCCTGTGCTCTTTTGCTTTCATGAGTAACCCATTGGCCAAATTTTTTTTTCCAGAAAGTGAATCTGTGCAGAGAATTTGGTTTATTTTTTCTTTTTTTCCTGAAAAGAGACATGCAGAGACACAGAGTGAGTGAGTGAGAGTGAGTGGCATTTTCTGGAGGAATAAGCAATTCTTTATGACTGACTGTGTATGTTAAGCAAATCATTTTAATAGTTTTTTTTGATAGTAAACCAATCACTTTGATAATTAAGAAACCTAGTTGACAGATATTATTGTTTAAAGCCTGAAGCAACCGTAAAAAGTAACATTATGACACATGGAATAGCGGAATGAGAGGGACAGTGCACTCCTCCAGTTTTAGTTGTAACAGAACTAAGTGTTGAATGACCACATAACATCGTCAGCCTAGTATTCATGTCAGTGTAGCACAGCATTTGATACACACTATTAAATCAATTATTACATATTCAGCAACAAAGCAGGGCTTTGGATTGTATTGCTGCATTTCATGCAACATAAATGGAGACAGAATTACTATTCCCAGCGCAAATTATGTTTATGAAGGAAAGTGCAAAAAGCCTTGCTCAGCAACTAACTGTGCATCTATTCCAGGACACAGGATATTCTTCAAAGGCAGGGGAGATTAAAGAGATACCTGGTGAGTGAGCCAGTAAAAAAAACACACTAAAACTGTGTGCAGGACAGACAAATTAGAAATACAAACACAGATACCATCAATGGTTTTTAAAATATACAGCCAGTCCAAATCATACAAAATCATTACTAATCATAATGCTACATTTCAAAGGAACAGAATCCAGTTCAGACCAATGTCTGCCACATCCATTTTGGACAAAGAGAGTGAGGAAGAACACTCAGATGATGATGATTAAATCAACAAGACAATGAAGTTACCAACAAGTAGAGGGAACAGATCTACCTTTCCAGACAGGTATTCAGTCAGGTTCAGGCAGGTTTGTTGTCAAACCCATAGTATTACATTGACATTTGAGGTGTTGGTTTGTAAACTCCGTTTTATCTGTTTGTATAACTGTCCAATTGACAAGATGTGCCAATATAGACACAAGTATATCTGTTTGAGATAAGGTTTTATCTTTCGAGAAAGTGGGATGATGTATTATGTTTCATGAACAGAATGCCAATGTGCCTTTAAGAGACAGAAACGGAAACTGCTGGAAAAGCTCAGCAGATCTGGCAGCATCTGTGGACAGAAAACAGAATTAGTGTTTCAGGTTCAGTGATCCTTCCTCAGAACGGTTCCAAAGAAGGATCACTGGAGCTGAAATGTTAACTCTGTTTTTCTCTCCACAGATGGTGCCAGACCTGCTGAGCTATTCCAGCAATTTCTATTTTTTGTTTCTGATTTCCAGCGTCTGCAGCTATTTTGGTTTTTATTAGGTGCCTTTAAGAGACATGCTCATAATATCATCACTGCATCATAGCATGTGACTTGAAGGTATAAAAATCTCATACTCTATGTTACCTCAGATTACTTGGAAGATGACACCGTACTAGAAATAAGCTCTTCTTTTGTAAACTACCAGCTTAATATTTGCCAAGACGCTTGGTTGCCTGAGGAATGTAACGTTTTACAAACCTAGCCCTGTGTGACGGTTTTGGCCCAGTTTTACAGCGTAACCCTAACCCAGGAATTGGTAATTGAACTGTAATGAACTTTTACTTTGTTTTCCTTTTTATTTATGACTTCTGCCATTAATTTAGGCAGCACGGCATGGTGACTTATGAAACTTCTCATTGTATTGTTTTGTAAAAATACACGTGACAATAAGTTGCTATTCTATTCTAGGTGTAATAAGTCTCTAATAGTTAATTGGTGGTACAGAACATGGATATTGCTGAAAAAGACATTTTCTATAAAGCTTTTCACCTTGCACTCCTCATGATAATTTGAAAGAGTACCAATTTAAGGAGAAAGTCAACCTTTCAACATAAAATCAATGTAAACGTTGGTTTCCTCCTCAATTTGGTATTTTTTGCAAATTATCCTGATGAGTGCAACGTAAGAGCTTTGAAAATTGGGCCTTTTTTCAGCAACAATAAATGGCTCTTGGATTCTTCAATACCACAATATCCATGCCAGGTTTCTTACACCAAGGAATAGTAAACTCACACCACAGATGGCTGATAAGTTGAATCTTATTTACATTTATATATTTTTACATATACAGTGCAGCATGTAAGCACAGAATGCACAAAAATCCCAGCAGAGAGATATTTTGTTTCAATGGTATCAAAGCTATAAATACATTAGTGGAAAAGCTTATCTTAAAGAAACAAACTCTTCTTACAATGAACACATTTGCTCAACACTACAAACACCATGAAATATTTGAGAACTTGACTTCTTATCTTGAATCAGCAATGCTATTGACTTATTTCTTAAACAATAGGAGCCAATGTGACTTGAGTTTCACAGGGATAAAAGGTACTGCAGATGCTGGAGAATCCGAGATAACAAGCATGGGGCTGGATGAACACAGCAGGTCAAGCAGCATCATAGGAGCAGGAAAACTTGACGTTTCGGGCCTAAACCCTTCATCAGAAATGGGGGAGGGGAAGAGGGTTCTGAAATAAATAGGGAGAGAGGGGGAGGCGGATAGAGGAGAGGATAGGTGGAGAGGAGGCAGACAAGTCGAAGAGGCGGGGATGGAGCCAGTAAAGGTGAGTGTAGGTAGGGGGGTGAGGAGGAGATTGTTCAGTCCAGGGAGGACGGACAGGTCAAGGGGGCGGGATGATGTTAGTAGATAGGAGATGGGGGTGTGGCTTGAGGTGAGAGGAAAAACAGGTTAGGGAGGTGGAGATGAGCTGGGTGGAGATGAGCTAAACCCCACCTCTTCCTCCGTTACATTGATGACTGCATCGGCGCCGCCTCGTGCTCCCACGAGGAGCTCGAACAGTTCATCCAATTCACCAACACTTTCCACCCCAACCTGAAGTTCACCTGGACCATCTCCAACACTTCTCTCTCCTTCCTGGACCTCTCTGTCTCCATCTCGGGCAACCACCTAGAGACAGATGTCCATTTCAAACCCACTGACTCCCACAGCTACCTGGAATACACCTCCTCCCACCCACCCTCCTGCAAAAATGCCATCCCCTATTCCCAATTCCTTCGCCTCCGCCGCATCTGCTCCCAGGATGAGACATTCCAATCCCGCACATCTCAAATGTCCTCATTCTTCAAGGACCGCAACTTCCCCCCCACAGTGGTCGAGAACGCCCTCGACCGTGTCTCCCGCATTTCCCGGAACACATCCCTCACGCCCCGTCCCCGCAACAATAACCAAAAAAGAATCCCCCTCGTCCTCACATACCACCCCACCAACCTCCGGATCCAACGCATCATCCTCCGACACTTCCGCCATCTGCAGTCAGACCCCACCACCAAAGACATCTTTCCCTCCCCACCCTTATCTGCCTTCCAGAGGGACCACTCCCTCCGCGACTCCCTTGTCCGCTCCACACTCCCCTCCAGCCCCACCACACCCGGCACTTTTCCTTGTAACCGCAGGA
>JAHRHZ010000087.1:9945534-10044990 GCA_024137785.1 Ginglymostoma cirratum | reverse complement strand
CATCTCCTATCTACTAACATCATCCCGCCCCCTTGACCTGTCCGTCCACCCTGGACTGACCTATCTCCTCCCTACCCCCCTACCTACACTCACCTTTACTGGCTCCATCCCCGCCTCTTCGACTTGTCTGCCTCCTCTCCACCTATCCTCTCCTCTATCCATCCTCTATCCGCCTCCCCCTCTCTCCCTATTTATTTCAGAACCCTCTTCCCCTCCCCCATTTCTGATGAAGGGTTTAGGCCCGAAACGTCAAGTTTTCCTGCTCCTATGATGCTGCTTGGCCTGCTGTGTTCATCCAGCCCCATGCTTGTTATCTCTGAGTTTCACAGGGTGCTGGAACCTATTTACTTCCTACTCAAAAATTTTGCAGGCTGGGATTGAACTAAAATTAGATTTAGAGAGTAGCATCAAAATAAAATTAATGGAGCTGGCGTACTCTTTGCTAGTTATCCTTGTCCACATGTGTCCTATTTACCATTCAAGCCACAAAAGCTATCTTCAGCTTCTCAGGGATCCTCAAACTCAGCAAGGGGGAGGTGGAATTAATGTACTCTCCAGATCCACCATTTGGGTCCTATCAACTGAACTACTCCAGGTCCATTCATCCGATCTCTAGATAACAAGTCAGGCCTCAGGCTGATTTTTTTCCAGCCACTGTTCCGGCTCCAGCTTGCTTTGCACGACCTCTGGCTGCAGCCAAAATCTGCCAAGGTCATTGCTTGGTGCCTGGCACTCTCCCCCAGCATTGACACCTGCTGGTGGAGGTCCCACTACATGTATATATTTATTTTATTTTTAAAGTTGTATAATTTATGAATGTAAGAATTTAGAAATGTACAGAAGTTCAATTTGCAGAATGACGTTTTCATTCAGAGGAAAAATGTACAATATGAACCAAAATCATAGTTTGAATGTTAGTTGTCATGTCAAAATTTGATTTGATTAATATTGTGCTTAAAGTCACAATTTTCAGGAACAAAATGACAAAGTTATGTGAAAAATTGCTTGCCAAACAGTCCAGGTTAACTCATTGCACTGTAATTGCACCCTCCACCAGCAGTAGCACTGTAAACCTCAGGTTTACATTTGCCACCTCATCACTCTAAACTGGAGAGAAATTGATGCTCCAACATACTTCCAAATGACATCAGGCTTTTCTATCTCACCATGTAAAATAGGATTTAAATAGGATTGCTTGCTAGACCTTCCAGAATTTCATCTCGGATCACAATTTTTTCTAATTATGAAGGATTATTTCATTCTAGAAAATAACCTTAAATCAGGACTGAGGCTGACAATTGGAAAGTAACATAGGTATTATTTAAAATGTAAACAATGATAATCTTCAACAACAAATACCTGAGTCGCTTCCTAACCAATCACTGTCAGATTCCCACTTTGGTCACATTTTTTTCTGCTAGTACTGAGCCTCACAACACGTGCTGGGAATTCCAATCGTGGCTTCTCTGTGAAATCAACACAGTTCCTATTTTTGTAGCAATCAGCATGCCGCATTCTGAGATTTAAATGTCCAGGAGCACGGCCAGATACTTGGAAAGTTACAATGAAAGGATAAGTTTAAGATAATTGTGGGGTTATGGTGGCAGTTGGTTAAGTAGTTATGGTGTAATGTGGGAAGGATACCAGGTAAGTGATGAAATGCTTAAGGAGGTGTTTTGGGGCTGGCACTGGCAAGGTGGGAGTGTCAGGGCCAGCGAACAAAGGATTGCCCAGTCCTGGGGATGCAGACCAGTAACCAGGGCGAGGTTTCAGGCTGGTGGGTGTTCAAGCTGGTTTTCAGAGATTTGGGGGTTGAAGGGATCGTGGGAAGAAAGCATGTGATAAGTCGGGGGGACGGTCAGCATGGTAGTTATGCAGGAGTCAATGATTTTAATCATCTAACTTATCAATGACATTCCCCTCATCTAACGGTCAAAAGTAGGGTTGTTGCTTGATGACTGAAGTGTGAGTCCAAAACTAGAGGGCACAGGTTTAAGGTTAGAGGGAAAGATTTAAAAAGGGACCTAAGGGGCAACGTTTTCATGCAGAGGGTAGTGTGTGTATAGAATGAGCTGCCAGAGGAAATGGTGGAGGCTGGTACAATTACAGCATTTAAAAGGCATTTGGATGGGTAAATGAATAGGAAGGGTTAGAGGGATATGGGCCAAATGTTGGCAAACGGGATGAGATTAATTTAGAATATCTGGTCGGCATGGACGAGTTGAACCGAAGGGTCTGAATCAGTGCTGTACAACTTTATGACTCTATGAAAAATTGAAGCAGTCCATGTCCAAATGCAGTAAGACCTGAAAAATTTCCAGCTTTTTACAGATTAGCAGTAACATTCATGACACACAAGTGTTGGACAGTGACCATTCCCAACAGGAAAGAATCTAACCATCACCCATTTTCATTCTATGGTAGTACTATCATCAACACCCTGAGGCTCACCATTGACCAGAAACTGAACTGGACTAGTTAGATAACTATTGTGGCTACAAAAACAGGTCAGTGGCCAGACATTTTGCAGCAAGTAACTCACTTACTGACTCCCCAGAATCTGTCCACCATCTGCAAGACATAAGTCAGGAGTGCGATCGAATACTCCCCACTTACTCGGATGCTTGCAGCTCCAACAACTTCCACCCTCACCCCTTACCTCCCACAACAATAATCGGGTCCCCTTTGTCCTCACTTTCCAACCCACCAGCCTCTGCATCCAAACGATCATAAAATGTCTTTTTCGCCACCACCAGTGGACACATATTCCCCTCCCATTCCTTGTCAGCATTCTGCAGGAACCTTTCCCTCCAGGACACCCTCATCCATTATTCCTCTACTCCCAACACCTTCCAACATTTCCATGACACTTTCCCATGCAATCGCAGAGGGTGCAACATTTGTTGTTTCCCTCCTTCCTCCTCACCAAGCAGGCCCCGACACAACTTTCAGGTGAAACAGTGATTTAACTTCATTCTATCTCGTCTACCATATTCACCAATCACAGTGTGGTCTCCTCTAAACTGGGGAGACAAAACAGACTGGGTGACTGTTTTGTGGAACACCTATGTTTTGTCTGTAACATCACTGAGTTTCCACTTACCTGCCACTTCGATATGCCATTGTGTTCCCGTACCAACATTTCTGTCTCAAGCTTGTTGCAGCACTCGAGTGAAACTCAATGCAAGCTGGAGGAACAATAACTTATTTTACACTTGGGCACCTTACAGCCTTCAGGTCTCAACATCAAGTTTAACAATTTAAGAGCATGACCAGCACCTTCCTTGACTGTTAGCTATCCCTGTTACCTCAGGTCCTGTCATGAAATGGCTTGCTTTCAGTCCAGCAATCGATTTTCAACTACTCATAATACCCATTATCACTTGATCATCATAGAATACCTACAGTGCGAAAGCAGGCCATTCAGCCCATCAAGTCCTCATCGATTGTCCAAAGAGCATCCCTCCCAGACCCACCACTTACCCTATCCCTGCATTTCCCACCCTAGACACAATCAGCAATTTAGCATAGCCAATCCACCTAACCTGCACATCTTTTGACTGCGGGAGGAAACAGCTTCTCATCTTCCCTCGGTTACTATGAAGAATTCTTTCATCTGCCTACCCTTTTTCCTTTTTTTTTTGGGCTCCATCTCCATCTGTCCAGTCACTCCTTTTCCTCCCCACTCCCGTCATCAGCTTAAAGTAGTACCTTTTCCAAGCCACTTCTAGTTTGGAAGGGTCACAGGACTCAAAATTTTTTTATTAACTCTGTTGTCTCTCAACAGATGCTGCCAGACCTGCTGAGGTTTCCAGCAATTTCTGTTTTTATTTGTTTCAGATCTCCAGTACCCAAAGTTTTATGTTACTGATCATATTACTCTGCCCTGTATACCAACTCATCAATGTAGGTATTAAAGAAATGGAGTGATCTTTGTGGTCGTCCAGTAGTTCAGCTTTTTAGATCCTAAAAAGGCCCATTAATTCTGACACTGTCTCCTGAGTGTTAAGTAATCTCCAAGCCAAGGTAATACAATACCATCATATCTTGAGATATAACATTTTATATGGCACCTTATCAAATGCCTTCTGGGCATCCAAATATGCTACAGCTACTAGTTTCCCTTTAAAATCTCTGCGTGTTATATCCCCAAAGAACTCTTATCAAATATGATTTCCCTTTCACAAAATCATGTGCAATCTGTTTTGTTGCATTAAGCTTCTCTCAGTGCCTCACCACCTCTTCCTAAATATTGGATCTACCATTTTTCCAATTACAGATGTTAGTCTAACTGGACTACAGTTTCCAGTTTTCTGACTTCCTCCCTTTGTGGACAGGGGCATCACATTACTGGTTTTCCAATCCGCTAGGACCCTCCCAGAATCCACAGAATTCAGGAGTATTTTGACAAATGCCTCCATTATCTCTGCAGCCACTTCCTTTAGAACCTTGAATGCAGACCATTAGCTCCTGCGACCTGTCTGCCTCTGGTCCCTTTAGTTTGTCAAACACTGTCCCTTGTGATAAATACAATTTGAAGTTTATTGATCTGTTATTTTTGAGATGTTAATACCGTCCTCCACTATGAAGTCTGATGCAAAATATTGCTTTAGATTATCTGCCATTTCTCTATTGCCTGTCATAAATTTTCCAGTTGCATCCTCTGAGAGTGCCATACTTATGTTAGCTACTTTCTTTTTATATGTATCCATAGGAGCTCTTGCTGTTTGTTGCTCGTTCTTGTCAATTTGCTTTATAATGGTGGGTTGGTTAGCTCAATTGGCTGGAATGCGGATTTGTAATGCAAAGTGATACCAACAGCGTAGTTTCAAATTCCTGCACCGGCTGAGGATACCACAGAGTCCTCTGTTTCTCAATGTCTTCCCTCATCTGAGGAGTGGTGACCCTCAGGTTAAACTAACATCAGTCATCCCCCTCTAATGAGAGAGTAGCCCTATATTATAGGACAATGGTGACTTCATTTTTTTTCCATTGTCATAGTTAAGTTTTTCTTTACCAGCTTTTTAGTCATCTGTTGCTTATTCCTAAAAAACTTCCCTATCCTCTCCTACAATTAGTTTTTACTGTTTTGTATTCCTTAGCTTTTGGATCTAATTTAGAATCATCATCATAGAATCCCTACAGTGTGGAAACAGGCCCTTTGGCCCAACTAGTCTACACCAACACACGGCGCATCCCACCCAGACCCAGTTCTGGGAGTCAGAAAGAAGACAGGCAGGTGAGGCAAAAATGGATCAGGATGCTTGATTGTCTCTAGCACTCATATTTACAAGCAGTAAGTAGTCATAAGTTGGGCAATAAAGTAGGTGGAATATCCATATCTGGCTGAGGAGACAAGGTAGGTCTCACCTCCTAATTTTCATGCTATTTCCTCTTTTATCTCAGATAGTGTATCATCATTTAAAAGAGAGTTAGATAAGCATTTTCGAAAGAATACCTCACAGTAGAAGAAATGGAATTGGAATGAAGAATACCATTTGAAGAACTAACCCCAGCGCAAGTATAATTTCATCCATGCTGCAAATTATACAATGTACCTTTTTTCTCTGTTCTCTTTCCATTAGGACTCAAAAATCATATCAGACAAAAGATGAGCAAATAAAGATGTTATAAATTTCCCTATTTTAACAGGTCTTTCAGTTCATTTATCTGAGGGTTGATACCTTAGTTAAAGCTGTAATTTTAAAAATTAATGTTTTATTTGTTTAGTTACCTCAGGACCCACAACACCAGGATGAAAGGAAGTTATCCTCAGTTGCAAAGAACTGCGAAGAAGAAAATTGTGGAATAGAGAATTCAGTACAAAAATATTAATTAGATATGAATTTCAATACAGTAATTTAAAGCGTTACTGCTACTTCACCATCCACCATGTTTGCCATTTTTAATTTCCTCTTGACTTTCCACAACAAAAACAGATATAATGTAATTTGAGTCACATTAACGTGTTTATCATTTCTTTGCTTCCTGACAGAGTGGGACAACAAAATTTTATTGTTAGGATGAACCTGTCTGGGCAGCCTTGTGCTTACTCTCATACATATATTGTAATCTTTGTTAAAGTATATCAGAGTACCAAATCAGGTAATATCAGTTTCACCTCTAGAGTTGATTATTTCTACATAATCTCAGGCATTTTGCTTATTAGCCATTAACTCAAGTAGTCAGGCATGTCCTGCAAAGTAAACATAAGCAGAAGTACTGACGCATGAATGATGTTGTGGGCTTTAGACACACAATGGATGGTGGAATGATATAAATACTCATGCCAAGCTCTTGCATTAGGCCTTGGAAAAAGCAAAATTAAAAAAATAGTTCAGTATGAGGATTTTCAACCTCATAGCCATAGCAGTGTGAATGTGACACACAAAATGTTCAGTGAAACGATAAGGCTGGTAATATGAATAACAAAAAGCTAAGAACAGACCATTGCATGAGATAGCTGTTACTCCTTTAAAATGAGTCAAAGTAGTTTGTAACTGTCTTTGGGATTGGGCAGTATTTTCTTCTGGGCTTCTGAGTCCCACTGGACTCAAATGGAGGTCAGAAGCTTTACCGCAGCAGGAACAGTTACTCATCCGTGAGTGCCCCAAATTGATCAACTGGTTAGCAAAAGACAATAGACAATAGACAATAGGTGCAGGAGTAGGCCATTCGGCCCTTCGAGCCAGCAGGTAGACTCACTGTCTAATTAAGAACTATGGGGAGGGCCAATAGAAAGCCTTTCAGCATGAAAGTAGCAGACGGTTGCCAGGGCAAAATAGAGGTGTCACAAAAGGGTAAATCCCGACTGTCTGGATTCAGCAGTAGGAGTATTTGTGCATCCCTTCTGTCTATTGCTCAAAGACTGCCTCCAACAATTAAACAGTCCATCAATACCTGCTGGACCCAGAGGCCAGCTGGAAAAGTTGTTATCCTTCTTCAATATGTCTCAGTTAAATGACTTAAGTTAGCTACTTAGCACTTGTGGACAAGAGTCCTACTGTCCATCATCCCTGCGCTATTTCTGAGAAAGTGGATGGAATGCGGCCTGCGGATCGAACATTTTGGTCGTTCTCATCTGCCCCTGTTTGTCATCCCTGCTGTGTCTAAAAATCCTGTCCAAGTATCAGATATTACATGTAATCATGCTTATTCTAAACCAAAATCAAACTTAATGCAAGTCAAGTATATTTTTCAAATGTGTTTTGAAGTGTCTGTTGTCGTCTAAATTACACATTTCTGAACCTGGAGCTTGTTTCATTTTCCCTGCAAAAGATCAAAAATAATCAATTATTTGAAACTCTTTGAATGTAAGCCCAAGAAACAATCACAAGAGAATCACCAAGTGGGCAAAGCATAGAGAAAAAACTACAGCTAAATGAAGAGGTTTTTGTAAAAGTGTGAGTTGTTGCACTGCATGTTTGATTTTGTGCGTTCTCAGAACACAGATACTAAACTGTTTAATTCCACTCTACTTACTGAATTTTTAAAATTTTTCCAATGTTTTTAAATCACCATGGTGCCAACATCACATGGAGTTCACCAATTAATTGTTCTTTAAGAAATCATTGAATTGTTGGAATGCAATGAAAAGGCCCATTTTTAAGGATTTTCAGAATTAACCAGTTTGAGTTACTCCAAGACCAGAACAATCTACCACACTTATCAGTTTCCAATGCAATTGTTCTTGTCAACCACATTAATGTAATAATGAAGTTTACCCTGAATATATCTTCAATTATTTTGAAAAGTATTCAACATTCCCTGTTCTACTCATTTTATAAATTTTTTAACCCTTAGAATTATGTAACAGTTATTTTTCAAAATATGGCTCATTGTCTATACCAAGTATTGTATCAATATTGAAAGTGACTAACCTTGACAATATGGCCATGTTTTAAAATCACATGATTACTCATTTCTTTCTGCCCCATATAGTCATAGAGATGTACAGCATGGAAACAGACCCTTCAGTCTAACTCATCCATGCCGACCAGATATCCTAAATTGATCCAGTCCCACTTGCCGGCATTTTACCATATCCCTCTAAACCCTTCCTATTCAGATATCCATCCATATGCCTTTTTTAATGTTGCAATTGTTCCAGGCTCTAGCACTTCCGCTGGCAGCTCATGCCACATACGCACCACCCTCTGTGTGAAAAGTTTTCCCCTTAGGTCCTGTTTACATTTTTCCCCTCTCACCTTAAACCTATGCCGTCTAGTTTTGGACTCCCCTACCCCGGGTAAAAGACCTTGACTATCCACTCTATCCATGCACCTCATGACTTTATAGACCTCTATAAGGCCACCCCTCAGCCTCTGACAGTCAGGGAAAATAGCTCCAGCCTATTCAGCCTCTCCCTTTAGCTCAAACACTCCACACCTGGCAACATCCTTGAAAATCTTTTCTGAACCCTTTCTAGTTTCACAACTTCTTCCTATTGGAGGGAGACCAGAATTGCATGCAGCATTCCAAAAGTGGCCTAACCAATGTCCTGCACAGCTACAACACGACCTCCCAACTACTATACTCAATGCGCTGACCAATAAAGGCAAGCGTACCAAACACCCTCTTCATTATGAGAGATAGTAAGAACTGCCGATGCTGAAGTCAGAGGTAACACAGTGTGGAGCTGGAGGAACACCGCAGGCCAGGCAGCATCAGAGGAGCAGGAAAGTTGATGTTTCTAAAGAACCGAAGAACTCCATTTCTGGAGAAGGGTCCCGACCTGAAACGTCAACTATCCTGCTCCTCTGATGCTACCTGGTGTGCTGTGTTCCTCCAGCTTCACACTGTGTTATCTCCAGTTTCTTTTGATTATCCTTTCTACCTGCGACTCCACCTGCAAGGAACTATGAACCTGCACTCCAAGGTCTCTTTCTTTGGCAACAGGACCTTACCATTAAGTGTATAAGTCCTGTCTGGATTTGCCCTACCAAAATGTAGCATCTCACATTTATGTAAACTCCTGTTCACATTTATAATGTAAATGCAGGTGTAAATTTATTCTGATTAGAGATTATTCTGTAACAGTTATGTGAGATGTTGCGCCAGGTTGTCTGCAACATTGTTTGATTCATTTTTTTGTTTTATCATTTAAACTTAATAGTAAATTTAAAACTGAATATATTGATTGAATTTAATTCTCTTTTAATTCACTGCTGGGTTGTGGGTATCACTGGCTGGCCAGAATTTATTGCCTGTTCCAACTTGCCTTGAGAAGGCAGTGTCGAGCTGCTTTGTTGTACCACTGCAGTCTATGCACTGTTGTGAGAATCATAATGCCATTAAGGATGGAATTCAAGAATTTTAACTGAGCAACAGTGAAGAAACTGCAATATATTTCCAAGTCAGGATGCTGGGTGGCTTGAATGCGAACTTGCAGTTGCTGGTCTTCCCATTTTTCTGCTGCTTTTGTCCTTCTAGATGGTAGTGGTCAGGGCTTTGGAAGCTGCTGTCTCACAATCTTTGTTCACTTTCGCCAGTGCATCTGTAGACAGTATACACTGCTTCAAAGGGTTTATTTTGATTTGTCTTTTCAGATTTCCAGTCTTGCCTTACTTGATCTTGTATGCTATGGATTGTTAACCCCAGATTTCCCAGAGGAATTTTGAAGTAAAACATGGATCTCCAGTGTTGCTGTAGATTGCCTGAGATCAAAGCATTTTAAATTTCACTCTTCACTATGGCTTGACTATGTAGAAAAGATGGAAAAGCGTTTCATGGGATTGAGGGAACAGAAACAAGGATCAGAACTCAGCGGGAATGAGTGCTTATGGTGAAGGTACCATGGATTGGGGAAAGAAGAAAAAAGAAATGAGGACAGCAGTTTGAGAGGGAGAACAGATATTGTTCAGAGGGAACCAAGGTATTTTCTGGATTGGGAACATTGTTCTCAAGCGTATTAGTTACGTAAGTAAAAGGTTAATGAGCTGTTGTCAGAGCTTCTGTGATGGGAGGTTAGCAAATTATGAGAAATGCTGCTTTATGGAAGAGAGTACAAAAACTGGATAGCAAGTTGTTTCTATTTATAATTTTAGACATTCAGCTCACAATAGAAAATACAAACATAAGGACAGAACTAATAACTTCAAAATTCAGAATGAGTTAGACTTGTCATGCCAAATTCTATTGTTATCCAATTATCCATCTACCTCCAACAACATTTCTCATGAAAACAACATTTGATCTTGACTCCCTACATATAGTACCTCAGGAGACTGACGTGCAAAATTGGTGATAATATCTGTGGTCTCAATGTATAGATAGATGATCAATGAATGAACTGGTCATAGAGTCATCAAGCTATACAGCAAGCGAGCAGACCCTTCAGTCCAACTCATCCATACTGACCACATATCCTGAATAAATCTAGTCCCATTTGCCAGCATTTTACCAATATCCCTCTAAACCCTTCCTATCATGTACCCACCCAGATGCCTTTCAAAGTTGTAATTGTATCAGCCTCCACCACTTCTTCTAGCAGCTCATTCCATAGATACACCACCCTTTGTGTTAAAATGTTGCCCCTTAGGTCCCTTTTAAATCTTGCTCCTCTCACCCTAAACCTATAATGACTAGTTTGGGACTTTATCACTTTGGGGAAAAGACCTTGTCTATTTACCCTATCCACGCCGGTTATGATTTTATAAACCACTATAAGGTTACCCCTCAACGTCCGACACTCCATGGAAAACAGCCCCAGGCTATTTAGCCTCTCCCGATAACTCAAGCTCTCCAACTCTGGCAACATCCTTGTAGATGTTTTCTGAATCATTTCAAGTTTCACAACATCCTTTCTACAGCAAGGAGACCAGAATTGCACGCAGTATTTGAATAGCGGCCTAACCAATGTCCTGTACAGCCACAGCATGACCTCCCAACTCCTATACTCAACACACTTACCAATAAAGGCAAGCATAACAAATGCCTTATTCACTATCCTGTTTACCTGTGACTCCACTTTCAAGGAACTATGAAATTGCACTCCAAAGTCTCTTTGTTCAGCAACACTCCCCAGGACTTTACCATTAAGTGTACAAGTCCTACCCTTATTTGCCTTTCCAAAATGCAGTACTCACATTTACCTAAATTAAACTCCATCTGCCATTCCTTGGCCTATTGGCCCATCTGATCAAAATCTCATTGTTCTGAGGTAACCTTCTTTGCTGTCCACTACACCTCCAATTTTGGTATCATCTGCAAACTTACTAACCATACTTCCTATGTTCACATCCAAATCATTTATATGAAGGTGGACCCAGCACCGATCCTTGTGGCACACGGCTGGTCACAGGCCTCCAGTCAGAAAACCAACCCTCCACCACCAAACTTAATCTTCTACCTTTGAGCCAATTCTGGTGAATGCTAGCCTGAATTATCTACAATGTTTACCTTACTCAAACCTTCTATGAGATGTTGCCTTATTGTGGTTTGTTCACATCAGTCTCTTCCTGTTTGACATAAATTGATTTTAGAACCCACAAAATACTTAACAGAATTCATAGCAAGATTTTATGACGACTGACAATGTAAGGATGATAATGCCTTACTTGCTTTCTCCTTATCTTTATTCATATCATGCAATTTTAAAGACTTCCAATTATTTCCTCTCCAATATTCTTCAGAATTTCCCTTCATAATGGAAGACTTCAATGTATCTTTAGTAAGATAAATCTGCAAACAAAAAAAAGACTGCAGAAATATATAGCTTATTTTGTTGCCAAAATCTTCCTTCATTAATTACTGGGTTAAATTTTAATTGGAGATAAGTGCAGATCACATGAAAGCAGATACGGACAGACCATTGCTTGTGTCAATGCAATAGGCTATTTAAGCATGTACTATTTACATTACCCATAATAGGCTTTTAAGAGTCTATGTGACTTATAATCAGTCATTATACAAACAATACATTTGGTGGTGACACAATCACTGCTAGACACACATGGAGAGCAAGTAAACCTCAAATTACCCCTACTCAGTTTTAGGTTGAGAACCTTTATTTCAAAAAAGTGACGCATTATAATTGTCTATACACCAGATAATGATCAATTTGGATTTAAATGCATTTTTGCCTTCAAAGAAAAGTGCAAGATTGGGAGCCAGGGTGGTGGTGGTGATGAAGAAAGTTACATAGATAAGGAGGAAGGAGTCCATGAAACAATCGAAATACAAGAATCAAAATTTTACATTTGATTCATTAGGAAATCAAGAATCAAAGAAGATCAATAAGGGCAGGTGATGAGGGAGCGAAACTTAAGAGTGATAACAGAATATGGAGACCAGATTCAAATAAACAACAAGTATTTCAATTTTCAGCATATACATTTCACTGGACTGTCTCCTTTAGAGTCGGTTAAAATAAACAGGATTCATTTGGATAAACATTGTTACTGCCGTTCCCAGCTTTTATTATCTTACAAGTTGTCTTACAAGTTCTGAAGAAGGGTCTAGGCCCGAAACGTCAGCCTTCCTGCTCCTCTGATGCTGCTTGGCCTGCTGTGTTCATCCAGCTCTACACCTTGTCATCTCAGGATCATGTGTCTTGTTGAAATTGATATTGGCCTTTCAGTCAGGGTGGCTGCAAGTGTTATTCTGTGTACCCCTTGCAGCCTGAGATAACACAGGAAAGTGGAACTAATGGAACGATATCATTTGACAGAACTTCTAATAAACCTATTTTCTTTTTCACAGTGAACTGTCCACTGACAAGATACATATTGTAATTTTGCACAACAAAGTTGGGACCCACTAGAGATCCAGACCAGTTTCATGGCTTGGGAATACTTCAAGACTATTCACCGGGATATCGGTTAAATTTACCATCTGAAAAAAGGAATTGATTTCAAATGTTTTCCACAAGACGGCAGTGACAGTTGAATTTGGAAAGTTCCATCTGGAACTTAACAAAATAAAACTAGCTCCTTGTCCATGCCACCAATAAGATGTGCGGTCAACTTGTCAAAATTGCTGTTTTATAAAGTGAGGGTTATAATTTCAGGAAACAGAATTAGGACAGGAAAGAAACAAGAACAGTGCAGCAAACAGGAACATTGAGGAATTAAGATTTTGAAAGGAAATTAGTGCAACACACCACCATTCATGGAAAACTTAATTATTATGCAGCAATTTTTAACAACATTTGTGTGACAAGGCAAATTACTGACATTTATTGCCCACCTTTTATTGTCCTGTGTTGATGGGCCTTTTTGAGCTACTGCTGGCAGTTTGGTGTAATGGAGTGACTTGCTTGCATTTCCTGAGCTTGAAGGAAATTGTAGGTGATTAAAGTTTAGAGGAGGTGATGGGCTAGTTGTATTAATAATAGACTATTAATCCAGAGACCCAGGTAATGTTCTAGAGACTCTAGTTCATATTCCACCATGAATTTAAAAACCCGAATTTATGATGACCATGAAACCATTGCCAACTGTTTTAAAAGTCCATCTGGTTCACTAATGTCCTTTAGGGAAGGAATCTTACCTGGTCTGACCTACATGTGACTCCAGACCCACAGCAATGTGGTTGACTCTCAAATGTCCTTTAGGAATTAGAGATGGCAATGAATGCTGGCATGGTCAGTAATGCCTACATTATGTGCATTAAAAAAAAGTTTTCACTTTTATTTTGATTACTATTAACATCATGAGACAACGCTGTTGGTGTCAGTCATTGTCAGCACTGTGGAGCAAAGAAATCTCAGGCAGTGTCCAGCTATTTCAAGAGAATGCTTTATCTGTAACATAGGTCATTTTCAAAAAAATGTACCAAAGTGGGACACAGGTACAGAGTAGCAAGAAGCCAAGTAGCTGCTCACAAAAGTAGTTAGTGAGGTCAGACAAGCAACATAAAAAAATCCAAAAGCTCTCCTAGGCAAATAGGCAATCCAGACCTAGCCTTTTTAGCAGAAGACTTTAATATCAATAGACATCTAATTAATTTTAAATTCGATATGGGCCGAGTATCACTGTTATCAGATATACCACGGTTGAAGAAACACTGTCACCAGCTGACATCAGTGCGATGATATGGTGCCAGAAGTATAGCACTTAAGATATTATACAAACAACTCTTCATCACAAGGAGCGTATGGTAGTAGAGAACTTAGACGTATTTCACGATGAAGAATTCTCATTCTTGAGCATGAATGGCAAAAAGAGTCAAACTAGTATTGTTAAAACAAAACTGGTCCAGGAACAACTAGCCATGGAACAACAGGTCAAGGTACATTATGTTACTCACCAACCAGTTGTGTAACGACTGATCAAAGAACAACTGGTTGAAGATTTCATAACACTCCCTAGATTCAAAGCAAAACCCAAGCGGAAAAGAGGAACCATAAGGTTAGCTATGCTGGCATAATAGAGTTGTTCAATGTTATAATCGAGATGAAAGTTTCCAACTACACGGAATTGGCAGAAATGTTTTCCACTGTTACAAATACTGAAAGAAGTTCTGATTGCAATAATCAGCAAGGTTTGTAAGGAAACAAGTAATCAGATAGCCAATGAATAGCATTGATGAATCAATCATATGAGTTTATTGATGAATTTTTAATTGATTTAATTCACAGCGCACGTCATCGTAATGAAAAAGTAATAGTGACAGATTTAAATTTGACATCATATGCTGTGGTGATTTGGAAAATGCAAGTTTAAACAGAGAATTTAATCTCCTTTATCTTCCCAGGAAAAATCCTCTCAGTAACCGGGTCAGAAATTAAGCCAACCACGAAGTACTCCACAAATATCAGAACTGTGGAATTGAACATAATACTAAGTTTCACTAGTGTTGCAATCACTGACAGTGAATGCAGGCATCTAACCTAATTAACAAGTTGAAGTAAAAAGCCTACATACTTCAAAACAGATTGACTGGCAGATTAAACACAAAAGTTTGCTGACACAGATTGAAAATGTGGTACAAACTCCAAGGAAGCCACAACTAAGAAGGGAGATTGGATTCAGGTTATGGTCAAGGAGAAATTATCTTCTTGAGATCCCGGATACTGCAAAAAAGGAAGTGCCTGTTTCAACAGGCCAGCCATCTTCCACAAAGGAAATTCATGAGATTAAAGGTCCTATGGATACCACAATAGTGCAATACTTTTCCACAGTAATTTTCTGTTTCAGTCAGACAAGGCATCCTCCACAAAGGAAATCTAAGAAACAAACAGTTCGCCCGTTTAAAAGGGACTTACAAAGTTAACGTTAATAACGGGAAAAAGCTTTGGGAGGGAAACATTCTGGGGTCTGAAAAGATTAATGCTGAGGTGAGTACCTTGAGCACCACCCATGTCATAGGGAATTGGTGAAAGAACAGCTTAAATTCTCATGGGAATAAGACCTACAGTCAGGTTCTTCCTCATAACATTTGTAAACAATGTTTACCTTATTAATGTAACTTGTACCTAGATACTAGCATGCAATAAACTACATCATATTTAAAACAGGAGACTTCTCATTAGATTATAAAATGACTGTCCTTTACTACACTTAACCAGGCAGGTCCAGTAGCTCCCAACCTAAAATTAAATGGAGGCAGCAAATCTACCTTATAATGGGCAATGCTAGAGAGCTCATACAACATGATGAACAAAGTAGAAATTGTTCATACAACACACTCCATGTACAGCTGATTGATAACATTGTTGCTCAGTACATTGACTGTCATACTCACAAGTGATGTGACATTTTGGATACTCACATATGCATACGCAAGAACACATCACTCTTAAAATCATATTGGAATTATATTAGCTGGGACTGTAAGATGTTGATGAATCATGTAGGATTTTACAATAACAAAAACAGAAGTTGCTGGAAAAGCTCAGCAGGTGTCGCAGCACCTGCGAAGAGAAATGAAGCTGAGCTTTTCCAGCAACTTCTGTTTTTGTTTCTGATTTACAGAATCCGCAATTCTTTTGGTTTTTCTTTGGTTTGTACAATAACCCAAAGACTTTCCAGTTACTATCAATGGTACCAACATTTTCCAACCAGATTTTTTAAAACCGCTGCGTTCAGATACGAATCCCGATTACATAGGCCGCTGCTAGGTAAGAAAAACATTTTTTGAAAAATGAAGGTGATAATCTGAAATGGAAAACAAAGTGGCAACTCATGAAAGTGAGTGGGAACAGATGGAAGATAACTAGAGATGTGATAAAAACGAGAGGTTATAAATCTCTAACGGGGTGGATTTTTGAAAAAAAATGTGCACACAAATAATGTCCAAAATAATTGGAGCGATTCACTGAAAACAAGTGAGGGTTTATTGCTTCAATTGTGACAATATTTCCCGTTGCATTTGGAAAATAATTCACCTCAATCGGTAATAACGTAGACGAGCGATCAGCCTTCTACCAGTCCCTCGCTCCATCAGTCATTCCTTCTCCTCGGGACTAAAGGGAAGCCCTCGCTCACCCTCCTTAGGGAAGAGCAGAGCCTCCCGTTTCCATGACGACAACAGCCGGTCGTGGGGTGGGGGGGCGGTCGAGGGTTAAGTGGCGGGTCACGTGTCAGCTCGCCAACATGGCGGCGCTAGATCTTTAGGAGGAGTTTGCGTCAGCTGCTGCCATCTCTGCGATTTCTGCCACCGACAGCTGAAAAATCATGCACGAGGGCAGCAGAACGAAGAATATGTTTTTGACTCGAGCGCTTGAGAAGATCCTCGCCGATAAAGACGTAAGGAAAACTCACCATACCCAGCTCCGCAAAGCCTGCGAGGTGGCCTTGGGTGAGTTTCCTGGTTCGGTTGTGAGAGAGGAGAGACTTGCAGGAGTGAAAATTGAGCCTCGAAATCTGCTAAACTGCTTTAGTTTGCTTTGCCGAGGCATGGATTTGACTGGCAATAATCTCAACTGCAGGGTCGTAGAACTGTCTAACTTAACCAGGCTAAGGCCTTCCACCGGTTTGTTCGAGAATTTCCCCTTCTACTTCCGCGATTAAACCGTATTGATTGGCATCTAATTGAGACATCAGTTTGGAAAGTTGCCAGCATGAATGAGATATATAATATGTTGCAACTGATTACAATTAATCCGATTCAAGCTTTTCTGACACTTAAAACATTGGCAGATAAGTGTATTTGGCGTGAGACCCTTTTTTGTTTTCAGGTTTTGACCCATGTTGATTAATATCTTATTGAGAGTCAGAATAGGTCTTTTAGAGTTGATGCTTAATTTACAAAAAACTGAAGTAGTGCTTGAGAAATTAAAGTTAATTTTTTTCTACCTGGTAAATGTTAGCTTTGAAATTACAAGAGGGGTCAAGACTCTGATTGTATCTGCCCAGACTAAGAAATAAATAGCAAACAAATGCTGCTTCCTTCACCCATTTATGTATTTCTGTTGTAAAATGTCCCACACCATCCATGTAAATGAGTGTCTTTGGCAGTCTGTTCAATGTGTTCACTTTTTGTAAGTTTGTATTATCACTGTTAGTGACAATAGTAAAATAATCCTCATTTTTAAATTTGTTTTTGAAGTGAAATTATGTGTATTTTACCCAGGACACAATTATCTAATTAAAAACTGGACAAATTTGTACATTAGTGTGTGCCCGTTACTCAACTAACAGTAGATGTAAGACTATTTTGGTGAAATTTATGTATTTTTAAAATCTAATAATGGGCTGAATCTCTTTTATGTTCCAAAGACAGAAGGTTTTGGACAAATTTGTAAGGGACAAGTCAATGAATTGTGGCATAACATGATACATTTTGTTACAGATGAAGTTTTTAGTTTGTAATTTCTAGATGACCTATTAAAAATGTTAATTATGCATATGGTACCTATAGGGCCCTGGTACATAATGTCTTAACATTGACAAAAGAAATACTTGGTTTACAAAGTGTCTTGAATGATCAATGTCCCAAAGTGTTTGCAACCAATTAAATACTTTTGATGTGTCATCATTGCTTAAGTTTTGGAAAATGTGGAAGTTAGTTCATGCAATCAGTTGTCCCAGAAAACTGCCATGAGCTGATATCATCCACAAAAACTTGTGTATACGTTGTCTTTTAATATTAAGCTACGTAAGGATATAATATGCATGCTCTTTGTGGGTGTTTTAAACAAATTTGATGGGGGTTGGAGCATCAATAGGGGGTGATGCACAAGTAAACAAGAAAAACAAGTCAGTGTGGAAGACTGTGTTTATAGTCAAGTTAAGGCACAAGGGAGCACAGCAAGGCTGGGTGGTATTTATTGCAAGGAGTTTTGAAAATAAGGCAGATGAGTTGAAGATATTGATTAATTCGTCCTGTCATAAAAGGTCTATAGCACAGAAATATACCCTTTGACTCATCCAGGCTGCACTGGTCAAAAACAAGTATCTAGCTATTCCATCCCCACTTTCCAGCACTTGGACAATAATCTTGGATGCCTTGGCATCATGCAAATGCATATCTAATTAATTAAATGTTATGACAGTTTCTGCCTCTACTACATTTAAAGGCAGTGAGTTCCAGATTCCCACCTTATCTGGGTGAAAAAAAATCCTCATATCCTATCTAAACCTCCTCCCCTTTAGTTTAAATCTATGGTCCGTGAACCCTCCATGAGGCAGAAAAGTTTAGTTCCTGTCTATCCTATCTGTGTCTCTTTTTTTTTTTTACATCTCAAGCATGTCCTCCCTCAGCCTCCTCTGCTCAAAGGAAAACAACCCCAGTCTATCCAATGTCTTCACAACTAAAGTTCTTCATCCCAGGCAACATTCTGCTAAATCACCTCTGCACCCTCTCCAGTGCAATCATATCTCTCCTATAATGTGGATTTTAAAACACACTGTTGTAACTGTGGCCTAATTATGTTTTCTACAGTTCTAGCATAACCTCCTTGCTGTTAATCTCTGTCACAACTAATAAAGGTAGGTATCTCGTGCCTACTTAACTACTTTATCAACCTATCCTACTATCTTAAGTGTTTCTTGATAATGTGGCGTGAACTAAATTGGTTGAAGACTGGAATTTGAGATGCTATGGACCTTCAGGAGGAGGCTGAGATCATTCGCACTTCTGACTGAAGTTGAATGAAGTTCTTCAGCTTGTTTAAGCGTTGAAGTCCTATGATGTAGTTTCACCCGGTTGGCATGTCAGTTTAAGGTGTGTCTGGTACTGCTCCTAACATGCTGGTGTACGCTCCTCATTAATACCAAGCTAAGGAACCACTCCGGTTCAATGTTAGAGAAAGGGACATGGTAAATAATAAGGTTACAGATTATGATGGAATGCAATTCTAACACTGCTGATAGCTCACAATAGGAGATCAGGTTTTGATCTGATTGAAATATTCAAAATCTTTACTGTTTAAGAGAGTGATAGGGTGTACTTATTGTGAAAACAGGATTTTGTATCCACAAAGACTGTGCATTCGTCACTTCTATCAGCAGTGTCATAGATTGGTTCGTGTCAACTATGTAAATTGGTGAATATGGGAACGTGTACTTGGTCCTACTGTGTTGGTTCTCTCTCCACCCAAAGCAGACCCAATGCGAGGCTTTGCTCTTCAGGACTGAGTAAGCTATGTCGGTAGTGGTGCTATCAGTTCACTCCACATTGATGTTCATCAACCAGGAGACGTTCTTGCAGGGTAGTGATGAATGTGGAGGAGCACTGGGGCATCAGCAGGTAAAGCACAACAGGGGTCAATCAGCAGGACTCTCCATGCCCATATTTGAGCTGATGCCACAAGATTTCATAGACTGCAGTTTCAATAATGATGACTTCCACAGTCACATTTCCCTTCCTGGACTTACGGCATGTAATACCATCGCTGTCATGGAGGCCTGGTTGATGCTGGACTTCAGGAGAGGACGATGGTATGGAATGTTCAAGTGAGACTGGGAAGGTGTACAAAAGAAAGTGATGTTGCTGCATTGATCAAGGAATTCATTGCTGTAATAAGAAATGATGTTATCTTGGGCTCCTCAGCTGAGGCCATATTGGTGGAACATAAAAATAAAAACTGTGATCATAGTGTATTACAGACTGCCAAAAAGTCAGAGAAGGACAACTATATAAGCAAATTTCAGAACTGTTTTTAAAAAAAAATGGTAATTTATAGGGGATTTCACTCTTCCAATAATTACAGAAATAAGTGTGAGAGGATTACAAGAGATGGGATTCTTAAAATCTTTCAGGAGAGCTCTTTAAATCAGCACATAGAAAATTCTGCAAGAGGTGGTATGATGCTAACAGAGAACAAAACAGGGCAATTGGTTTGAAGTATCAGTAGGGTAGAATTTCAATGATTGTCATATTAACCATTTATTTGGTACATTCAGATTCTTCACTTTCTCCAACCAGGGAATGCTCAAAGAAAATCAGATAATGTTACGACTTCTGAATTGACTTTTTTGTCAACCAAGAGCCACAAGCTGAAATTGACAATCGGCAATTTATTTTGAAGTGATGTTCTGGATTGATATTTCTGTGCTAGTTGTTACCTAGTTTGGATCTGCGACCTCTACTTTTAAGACTAAATAGCCAAATATGATAAGTTTGTTGAATATTAGCTTAAAATATAGCCCTTTGTTGCTAGGGAACAATATTATGGGTTTTTTTGTACCAAGATTAAAATGTCTACCTTGTTTTGTTGATAGGAATCAGTTGATGCTCTTATGTTGGGGCTTTACTTGAGTTTAGAAAGATGATTGAAAACATAAGATTGTGAAGGACTTGACATGTGAATACTGAGATGTATTTCTCCTCATGAAGGAACCTAGAACTGGCGACACAGTTTCAAAAGAGGGTGTCTCCCACTTTAAGATGGAGATAAGGAGGATTTTCTTCTGTTTTGGAATTATCCATGGCTAGAGAGTTGTGGAGTCTAAATCATTGAATATATTTAAGGATGAACTTAAACTTCTGAACAAGAGGACAGCCAAAATTTCTGGAGAATGTGTACAGTTGAAGTCACGTTTTTATTAAATAGGGGTGCAGTTTCGGGAGGGAGTATGACTTGCCCTTCTCCTGGGTTCTGAGAGTGGGTCACCGGACCTGAAATATTAACTCTGATCTTCTTCACAGATGCTGCCAGACCTGCTGAGCTTTTCCAGCAACTTTGTTTTTGTTACTCTTCTCGTATTCATTTTATTTCATGTGGGAGTTAATGCTGTTGATTCACCTCTGGATACCTCTGCCTTTTCTCCTATCAGCTTTCTCCAAACAGAGTGGTGATATATTTAAAGATTTTGAATGGCAGTCCAAGAATATCTTTCATTTCAGTGTAAAATGCAGGCACTTGACTGATCTGAAGAGTGAATCAATTTTTTTGCATTTTTACCAACAGCTATTATGAAAAGCTAGCTAAATGTGGAAGACTGAGGTTTAAAAAAAAAAGTACATTCGCGTGATTAACAGAATAAAATTCAGTCATTCCTGAACAAAAAAGAAGCAATGAGAATGAAATGGGGGAAGAATGTTAGTAACAGATGAACTTTACCACAAAAGGAGTAGTAGTGACAAATGAATGGAAGAAGTAGAGTAAGCTGATACAGTCAAACAGATGACAATAGTGGGAATGCAGAGAAAAGGGATGCTGCTCAGACCTATTGGTTTTTTTTCCCCCCCCATAAACTAGATGTCCCTGGGAGGGAGTTCACACAATACCGTGTGTGAGAAGATAAGTCCATTTCCAACTCTCAATTATGCCTGGAAAACTAAAAGCACTGCAGGAGTAGAATCAATGCATTCTGAATTTTGTTCATCTGAATATATGCCCAGTTCATGTTCCCACTGACAGCTGAAGCCCATATGATGTAACTATCGAACTTTGATCAGAACCAAATTTATTGTCAGCTTACCAGAATACGGTTTAACATATAAAGAACGCAGCACTCCATAGCTGCTGAGTAACACTGAGGATCCATTTTTTTTCTTAAGTTAGCAAGTAAATCAATTTTTTTTTAAAATAGAGACTCAAGAACATACAATTTTGATCATACTGAAGTTTCTACTTTTTATGTTTTAATGACCTAGATTTGCAATCACTGGTCAATCCTTCTCGCTGCATTGCACAACAACCTTTGGTTATCAGGTGTGCAGGAATCTCTTTGGCAACCTGGGATCCAGGCAAACAGCAGCTTTAACCAATTAAATTTAAGGATTTTCATTGAAGCGTGCGTAGTCCAAATCAGGATGAATTCATTGCAAAACCATTGATAGTGAATGAAAATTTGAAATTTAAAAACAACTATATTTTGATTCTTAATTTTAAAAAAAATCATTGAGTGAAACTCCTGTACTGGTACATTTTAGTGGCAGACTAATTGTTCCTAAATTATGACTTCCCACGAAGTGAAAAATTCTGCTTTTACAATGGGGTGGAAAAACCTTCACTTTTTTTCTGGTGTTTTTAATGGGTGTCTGGCATTTGGATTGCATAAGCTTTTGCGCATTTAGACACCTAATCTTGCAGCTAGGTTCCAGCGTAGGGACGTTCTAAAGGAGCAAAGCAAATAAGCCAGCAACTTGCTGATCTATATATTTCAATTGCATGTGTGCAGATGTGGAAATAATTGTCCATTACTCTTTATAACAAAGACCGTTCTTATTCTTTTTGCAAAACATGAGCTAAAATGTCTTTGTCGCAGTTTTGACTCCACTCAATGGAATTTGCCCAGTCAACTGGCATCTATCTTGTGTTCCTTAAAATAAAACCACTATAATAAGAACTGTGGAGGTCAACTATACAAAGAAAGTTAAATTTCAAACCACCGAAGATCCAAAAATGCACAGTGACGACGTATTCATCAGAGGTTATGGGATGTGTTTTGTGTTGATTCTTGCCACAATTGAATTGCACATGGGGAATCCTCAACATATTTTTTAGGTTTGTAATGAGAAAATTTCATTATGGTAAAGCAAAATTTAACTATGTTGGATGTACAATTAAAATCCCCCAAAGGGCACAATTGGGTTGTGTATTGGATGATATTTTAGGAGTTCTTAATTTACAAATCAAGGTGGCGAAGGATTGAGTGCAGACTTGCATCCAACATTCAACATGTAGATGGACAATTTTCTGAATGTGGCTGACATGTTTTCTTTTGGCCCTTGTTTTGATGTGATTGTGCGGCTGAGTGGAGAGGACTTCAGGCAGGTGGGTCACACTGAAGAGCAGGTCAGAAGCAGCAACAAACAGATCTAAAAATGAGATCCATTCTGATCTTTGCTTCCACACCCATTGACATACTGAAGCTGTGCAGTCCTGTCACATCATGTGGTGACATTTACTTTATCCACTTATGGGAGCTGGGTGTCACAGATAAAGCCGGCATTTATTGCCCATACCTAAATGCCCTTGAGTTGAATTGCTTGCTGGACCATATCAGAGAGTAGCTCAGAGTCAGCCACACACCTATGGGACTGGAGTCACATTTAAACCAGACCGGGTAAGAATGGCAGATTTCCTTCCCTCAAGGGCATGAAGATGCTAAAAGCCCATTACACATGATTTCATGGTCATTGTTAGGGTAGCTTTTTGGCTCTGTAAATTAGGCTTTCACCATCTGCTTTGTTGGGATTTGAAGGTAAATCCCCAGAACATTAGTCGGGTGTTCTGAGTTACTAGTCCAGTGTAATTATCCCTGAGCCATTGACTCCCTTAATTAGTGGTGGGCAATTAAACAACTAACAGAAGGAGGAGGTTCCACAAATATTCCCATTTGAATTATGGCAACAGAGCCCAAGATGCTGTGCAAAAGACAAGCCTGAAATATTGGTGACAGTCTTCAATGAAAAAAGTCAAGTTGGCAGTCCATCTCAACCTCTTCCTGTGGCCTCCACCATTACAGATGTCTGTTTTCAGCTAACTTATTTCACTTCATATGATGCCAGTAAGAATAATAGGATAGGGATGCTTTTTTTCTGGCTGGAGTCATACCTAGCCCAAAGCAGTATAATTGCAGTCTTCTGGAGCTAATAATTTCATCTTCAGGTATCGCTACAGGATTTCCTTGTTGACCTTCAATCTGATGTAAGGTTGAAAGTGGGAAGTTGATGATTACAATGTTGGTACCATTCACAACTTCTCATCAGATAGAGAAGCAGCCTTTACCTGCATGCAGCAGATCTGAACAACATTGAGACTTGGGCTGATAAGTGGTAACTGACATTAATGCCACGTGATAACGTACTCCAAAAAGAAAATCTAACTCCCTCCTTGTAATATACCATAACATTGTTATCACTGAATTTTCCATCATCAGAGGTCACCACTGATGAAAATTTAATTGGACCAGACATATCAACAATGTGCAGACAAGAACAAATCAGAGGCTGGTTATTCTGCAGCAAGCTACTTATCTGCTAACTCTCCAAAACTTGACCCATCTACAAAGCTGAAGGAAGGAGTGTAAGGGAAAACTGTGTGTCTGGAGGGGTGCAGCAACTGTCAATATTCTGACGCTCTGCACCACCTGGGAGAAAACAACCCACTTAATTGGCCTGCCATCTGTTACCTTAAGCATTTACTCTTCCATCACTGACGCATTGTAGCTTGTGTACGCAGTGCATGCAAGATATTCTGCATCAACTTGCCAAGCTTTCTTTGACAATGTCTATCAAACGTGTGAACTGTATTCTCTTGGGGAAGGAGGGCAGCAGCCATGTTGCAACACAGCCACCCACAAACTTCTCTCCTAGGCACATCATCTTGACTGGTGTTCCTGCTCTCTTATCATAACAGAAAAGGCTGGAATGTAGAGTTGAGCATCAACAGATCGGCTGTGATTTCATTGAATGGTGGAGTAGACTCAAGGCTAAATGGCCTCGTTGTGCTGTTATGTCTTATGGTCTTTGCCAACTTCATTTGTCTCTTGTCTTTGGTATTATACCTGATCCTGCTCTTGTCTCTGCTTAAGTGCAAGGCACAGAGTTGAAAGGTCATGATGTCAGCTATTTTAGAAGTCCTCTGCCAGATTGGATGAAACCAAATAAAACTTTGTTCTGCTCTCGTTTGCCAAAACTGCCGTCTGCTGTACTTGCAATGCAGAGATAACCCACACTTTGATTCTTCAGTATGGTTCGCAGAGAAATCAGACTCAATGTTAATTCTTTTGTCTCCATTGTTCCTGCCTGACTTGCTGTGTTTTTCCACCACTGTTTTTATTTCAGACTTTCTACCATCTGCTGTAATTTGCTTTTGTCTTAATTTTAAAATTCTCTTTTTTGTTTTCAAATTCCTCCATGATCTTCCCCTCCATATCTCTCATCTCCCCTAGGCCTACTATTTGAAGTACCTGCAGTTAATTCTTACCTTTTTGAGTAGCCCCAATTTTATTCTTATTCGTTCATTGGATGTGGGTGTTGACCATGTTATTTTGGATCAGAAGTCAGTTTAAAAAGGTGAGACCTGGTGAATGTAGCAAATTTCCTTTCTCAAAAGCCATTAACGAACCAAGCTGACATTTGAAAAAACTATTAACATTAGTTTCATGGTCATTGTAATTGAGGGTAGCTTTGAGTTGCAGGTTTTAAAATTTCAACTACTGCCCAGGGCCAATGCATTACTTGTCCAGTGACATTGCCACTGTAGCACAGTCAGTGATCATGTCTTCACTTGCTTTAACTCTAAGCTCTGGCATCCCCTCTACACCTTTGCTCCTTTAAGACATTCCTTAATAGCTACCACTTTGGGTATGCTTATGGCCATCTGCTTCATCCACAGCAGATGTGGCCCAGTGTCTTATTCCATAATGTTGCTGTGGAGTGCGTTGGAATGCCTTTGTGTTAAAAATGCTGTATAACTATAACTTGTTTCTTTTCATTCTATATCTATGATGTTAGTCCACAACTATATCAGATCATTAGTAATAAGGAATCTAGTTTGTCACTTTTTTGGCTCTGTGGTTTATAAAATGATAGCTAATGTTACTGCTCCATAGGCTCAAAACAACGTATCTGAGCACTATTAGTAGCAACATGGACCCAAAGTTACCAATGAGTGAGGTTGTAACAATCTCAAAACAAAATAGCCCAATTGTCAGAAATGCATGGGGATGTGGTAATTGAAATTTTTGCTGGATTATAATGTCAGTCCAGAAGCAACACATTGGATTCCAAAAATTTGTTTTATTTCAACAAGATCATTGTTATATAGATGCATCTTCTGTTTATAGTTGTATTGGTTTAATGAGGTAACTGTCCAGTTCAGCTCAGAACTTTGACTGAAATTAGACCCGTACATTTATTTTTTGGGGTTAATGAGATACAATTGTTGGGAAGTCTCATAGAATGATTGAGAAGTGCGGTTTTAACAGATTTGCAGAAATAAATACTGTTGAAAACTTTATTTCCTTAAAATTGCAACTTGCCTTACTCTCTCTTTTTAAGTACAGGTAAAGTATTAGTTCAGATAGTTGAAACATGATACACACCATATGCAATAAGAAACTTTGCGAGAACTTAACCAGACTCCGATGCAATCAACAATGAACATAAAACGCAATGATGGAATTAGACATTCCCATTCTATATTCCTAAACTTCTCTTTTAATTGTGTAAATGTATCTGTGTCTGTTTCCAAGCACTATGATTAGCAGATGGAATATTTGACTGATTTAGTGAGTTTGTGAACCATTTCTGTAGGTCAAGCAACCTTCTTATTCTGACAACTTCTGGCTTTACTTGACTATTTTTTCATGTTTCAGTTACGTTAAATCCCAAAGTATGCCCCCCTCCCCACACCTACCCACTTTATTACCCCCTCCAACCTACATTATCTCACCTTCAGAGAACTGATGGGATCTTAAAATGGGAATGAGCAGAACCAGGGTCAGGAGAAGAGTTGGCTCTCTTTCTGAGCTTCTCGCTCTTTTTCTTTCTCTGCACCCGATCTCTCACTCTGCCTTTTCTCTGCTCTTTTGCTTCCCTTTCTCAATCTTTGACCATCAGCAAGGAAATTGAGAGATATTAATAAATCCTAGTTCAGCTACTGAAACATTCACAATTCTTGACTAAACAATTTTGAAGGATCTTGAAGCCTTAGAGACTGCAGTAGATAATAGCTAGAAAGATTACTAATGGCAGGTGATTTTTGGTTGAAGGGACTTGACTTCATTTCATTTGATCAACTCTGTTTGCAGAGCTTTAGTAGAGATGTTTGTAATTCTATAAAACTTGAAAAATCTTTTCAATTTAAGTGGATGGTAAGACCAGGTGAGATTCCTAGTCAACAGTCTGATGGAAAGAAAGTTGAGTGCCATCACTGTTTGTAGCTCCTGCAATAGTCATGTAAAAGTGTTTCCATGATAACTCAGGCTCCTTCTGCTTTGTATGGCTCAGTGGACTGGATGGTGTGTCTAAACTAGATCAATTCCAACAGCAAGAGGTTCGATCCCTCCTCCATCTGGAAAGGATTTGGCACTTGTCTCCTTACCCTAAATGTGGTGGAGATCACGGCATTGAGTCAGACCAAACTTCCAGACAAGAATTCAAAACAAATAAGGAACAGGCTTCTACTTGCAAGAGAATTGGTAACTAGTTGATTTTAATTGAAGGTGACTGGCAGAAGAATGACAGGTGATGAGAAATTTCTTGACAGTGTTATTGTACTGTGGAATGTGACCCCTAAATAGGTGATGAAAAAGTCTGGTTGGTGGGAAAAAATTGCAGCATGTAACTATGTAATTCCACCAATGTCTTGGGACTTGTAGGCACAGGTGTAATTGGTAGCTCCCTTGAACTAGCAGTGATAATTTTGGCGAAAAAAAAAAAAAAAAGTATTAACACTCAGACCAAGATTTGAGAGAGGTCCAATGTCTACAACCAGAAATCTGAGGTTCTTCACAGGCTAAACTTTTTCAGTTGTGTTTAGAAACTTGTTCATGTTTTAGGTTTTTCAGTACTTCATTTGTTTGATTTCTGTATGGACAATTATTTCAGTTGGCATGTCAAGTTACTGTGATTTTTATGTCAAGATGAAATATACAATCGTGAGTGCCATACTGAGGAACAAGCATGTTATGTTAAAACCACCCAAGTCTTTTGGATGATCAGCTTGGTGAGGATTTAATGTGTACTTCGTGGTGCAGTCTCATGTTTCCACTTAAAGGAATTTCCTGGGATGGCTGAGACTTGCTGTGCAATCCAGATTATAAAGAAAAAGAGGGTGAATGTACCTGTCCATCAAGCTGTACACAAATCTTCATGTAATCCGTTGACCCAAAAGACTCAGCTGTTTTGAACTTAGTGTTCTTGTTCTTCAATACAACACTCATGATTGTACCTGATCTTCCTTACCAGAGTCCTGTTGCAGCATAGCTAAGAAGAGGTGTCATATGTGCAGGAATAGAATGAAGGATATGAGCTGCTATCTCCAACCCTAAAAGGCAGTCATTAAAACCGGTGCTGCATAACATTAATTTGCTTTTTGATTTGATGTGATTAAACATTGAAGTTGACTTAGTACATTGAGAATATTTTGTTTAATTTCCAATCACAGATGTGAAAATGTTGGTGTATTTTGGCATTTGTGTAAAATATACCAAATACCCAGTCAACCCATGCTTTCATGCCTTAACCTGTCAAAATTATTAACACAACTGGAAGCTGAGTAGTCCACTGCTGCATTGTGAATTCAGTTTTATCTGCCTCGATATTCTGTATTGTTATAAGAAAAATATGTAGAAACAAAGCCAAACAAGAACAAAGGCCCATGAAAGTGTCATCCCATGGTAAAAGGTCAAGTACGTTTCATAGAGAGACTTTAGATATTGGCTTAAAATGGATTATTTCCTGAAATAAATCAATATGTGCACTAATTTAAGATGGACCAAGAACACTCTCTTTGAACAATGAATTCCAGATTTAATATAATTTGGCTAACTAATGTTATTGCATTTTTTTAGTATTTTTGTTATTTTAATAATCTATTTATAAACTTCCAAACTGCTTTGCAATACAACGCCATTTTGACACTTATAAGTTGCATGACCTGAGACAACATCAAAAACAAAACTACGTAGATGTAGCATGGTGACTTTCTATGCATTATTAGAGTTTTTTTGGACGAAGACTGTGCTTCAGTTTTAATTCAAATACAAATCAGTACCTGCTGTTGACTGGCGTAAACTACCCGCTATTGGTGTTCTGATTTTATAATTTGCTCACAAAAGAATAATGCTTTGTATAGCCATTTCTGTACCTTCAGGCCTGAGGAATTTAGCGAAGTTACATTGAGGGGCAAGGAGTAGTTAGGCAAGAAAGGACAAATTATGTGGGGATAGTGCAGATTGCTAAAGATCTGACATATATGTAGTGCAATTTGCAAAACCTTGCTTGAAGATGTCATATTCCTGTAGTCATGGATTTTTGTTCAGCTGTTTTATGTTTTAGTGAAATTTGGGCTTGAAAGCCAAAACTTCTAAGTGACCTGGTGTTGGCCAGCTTGCCCTGCAATGTCTTTTTAAACTGATGTGAAAGGTTACAGAAATTCATTTTGCGCTGGATATAATTTGCACTTAATTCTTCTGTTTCTGTGGTAATTTGGTGGATTTCAGATGCATAGAGCTGAATAGCCCCATTTAACACAGCGGAAACTCCAAAGGCATTGAACTTAAGTGCAAATGAAGGAGCAAAATTGAACTAATGAGCTTATATAGAGAAAAGTATTGGTGCAGGCGTATTGCCTGACTGCTGTTTTACTATTTGCAACATGCTGACTTAAACTGAAGTCCTTGAACCTCTTTAAAATGTCAATGTTACTGTTATCTATGTTTAGCAACCTGATGAACAATTGTAATAATTCTCTGCTTTTGGTGGTTTTTGGCTGATGTAATCATATCAACAATTCCAACTTGGCATTAATGCTGATTTCTATTCTTGTGCTGCTTATACGTAATCGTGCTCAACTGGTTGCTGTTGAAGGCATGAATGTGCTCTTCCTGCCTTTGAAATCCTTCAGAGGCATACCACTGCCTCACTCTTAAATTCTTGCCATTGTTTGTGTCAGTACTCCTTAAATGTCCAAACTGTAAGATGATCCTTTAATGGTTGTGTTCAAGATTTTGTACAGCAGTGTATATATAGTGAGTGGAAATTTTTTGAACTTAGTGCAATTCATAAAAAATACTGTTGATGCCCTTGCCTCCTCCAAATGCCAACTGCTAATTTTTTTTTCCTCAAGACTCTGTTGCTTCTCTGGATTCAGATCGATTCTGTGGTGCTGATTTTTTAAAAAAATTTTTTTAAAATCACATTGGTTAAAAATGTACATTTTGAAGTTGTAATATATCTTCCAATAAGTCGCAGGGTAGACGATGGCCTAGTGGTATTATTGCTAGACTGTTAATCCAGAGACCCAGGTAATGTTCTGGGGACCTGGGTTTGAATTCCGCCATGGCAATGGTGGAATTTGAATTCAATAATGATCTGGAATTAAGAGTCTAATGACTACCATGAATCCATTGCTGATTTGTCAAGAAAAACCCATCTGGTTCACTCATGTCCTTTTTTTTATGGAAGGAAATCTATCATCCTTACCTGGTCTGGCCTACACATGACTCCTGACCAACAACAATGTGGTTGACTCTTAGCTGCCCTCAGGGCAATTAGGGATGGGCAGTAAATGCTGGTCTAGCCAGTGATGCCCACATCCCATGAATGAGTTTTTTAAAAAAAAAACGAATATACCCGAGCTGCTTGTTCATGTTTCTCTTTGGCCTGAATGTTGTGCACCTAACAGATTCCTGGTTATTCTGCTAAAATGTCAGGCTACTCATTATGGCTTCCACTGAAGATTCTCCATCATTTTAGTTTTTGGCACCATAGCCTTTCTGTGTCCTGATCAAGTCTTGTTGCAAAATTGAGCATGTTTATGTATGACGTGATTGGACTTAGCTGTTTGTCTCCTGTGATCTGGCATTGTCCTGTCACAGTCCATATAAACAATGGCCATTTGGTCAAGAGATTGAGCAGTATCTTTGCACCTGTATCCTTCTAAATAGTTATTGTTTTGAAGGATTTGAGTTTGCAAACAGGAAGCTGTCTGCACTTACAAAAGCTTGGTGAAGTATTAACTAGATTTGCCATGAATTTTTGGTCCTCCTGATTCTGATGGTTATCACAATGCAGGCTTTGTCCAGTTCTTCTCTTTCTCATTGGTAGTGACTAGAAAATGCAATTTACAATACTGATGCTTAAACTTTAAGGCAGCTTAAATCCGTTCAAGAAATTGAGCTATAGAAAAAGCTTTGTTTCTGTGCGGAATAACATATCCTGAATAACACACATCCTGTTCCTCAACTACTTCTATTGAGTCTGTCTTCAAGTATAACTTCAGTTTTATATTGTGACAATGTGAAAACCATTAGAAATGGATGAATTTAATTTTTTTAATTTGTGCTATTTGTTTGTTTGTAGATCTAGAATATGTTTATCTATATCACTAATCTGAACCTAAACCACACTGAAGTCAACTGACTTGTTATAAATGATCAGTGCATTATTGGTAACTGGCCTAACTGAATGTGGCCTGAAGGACTGATCTGTTTTGCATAGCCACTGTGCCATTCGGTATAAAAGTAATATCGAGTTGGAGTTTATGCAAAGGTGACTGTTGAACATAGAAGTGTGGAGCATTTAAAGCACTGAAGGTATCTGTGCTGGCCATAGTTTACGGAAGCTTTTACAGTGCTACTTTCTTCGTAAATTTGTTGGAAGTGTGGTCTATTGACTGATGTCCTTGTATTACCTAACTGAAAATAGTAATTCCAATTTTTTTTCTCCAACAGAAGAAATAAAAACTGAAATAGAAAAACAAAGGTAAGACATAAGGTTTCTATTACTTCTGAGAGTTGATATATTTTAACTTTACTATGACTCAAATGAGCGTTCCATTTATGCTGCAGCATGTAGCAGTCTTCACTCTGAAAAGTACACAAAACATTTGTGAAATAACTCCACAAAGGCCAGCATCCCATCACCAAGTCACTGTTTATTTACAAGTGCATAATACATGACACTGACCCAGCTAGCTCCAAGTCGGCTGCTAGAGTGACCAGAACCCCTGACACTCCTGTTTATATGTCAGCTAGGATTCCCTGATTTGACTAGATTAACAGACCAATCGGGGAGCTCCTACTCCATGAGGTCCTACCAGCTGACCTTGTTCCAATCACTACGATTGCCTTTTTCGTATGATTTCACTAGCCAGAATATTTGTAATAAATATTTCAATATTTTACATTTTGTCCAAGTCAGTTTAGACACAGTCTGTGGTAAGGTATCTTTAGATTTCAACAGATCGATGTAAATAAGGAGAACGTGACAAATCTTCATGTATTGTAAGAAAGAGTTTTGTTTCAGTTTCTAATGCATGTTAGTTCCCAATTAATTGATTTCGGAGCTATTATTTTACGGTTTTGCTGAGTTTTTGGAAAATTGATCTGATCACAAATATTCTTTGTGAATTTCTTAATGAAGTTATTCAACCATTTCTTTAAATTGCTCCCCATTCTGTAGTGCTGGAGAGAAAAATGTCTCAACACTGCCAAGGGCAAACTTCATAGAGGCGGATAAATACTTTCTTCCATTTGAGTTGGCCTGCCAATCAAAATCCCCTCGAATCATCAGCACATCTTTGGACTGCTTGCAGGTGTGTACACTGCTTTATAATGTAATATGTGCAATTAGTATACTATCCTTTGGAAATGATTTATTAAATCAACCTCCTGCAGATTACATTGGATTAGTTCGGTCTTGTTTGTCTACCTTTGTAAGACCTGGAATTGCATTTGGGGTTCAACCCACTATGCAAACAGTTTGAATAAGTTTCAATCGTCTAATGTTAATCCGTCAAAAATAGTATTTAAATTGCATTCAGCAGTGCATTACTATCAGGAAGAGGATTTTTTAAAAAGTGACATTTCAACCCTTAATGCATTTACATCACAAGTTTATTCCGTCAATGTTGTCTGTGTTATTTTGAAAAATAGTCAGACAGAAATGTGAAAAATACTTCTAAAACCTGCGTTGGGTTCAAATGCATAGGCATTTTGTGTTCAGCTGTTTAGAAGCATGTGGTGTTTCGGTACATGGTATTTTTACTGAAAATTTGTAGAAGTTAGTTTTAAAAGTCTGAAATACAAATCTGTATGTCGTTTTAATGGATATGAGTTTTTAATGTTTAATACCTTCTCTTAAAATTTAAAATTAAAATCAATTTATAGCACTTAAGTAGAAAGAAGTTTTAACTAATGCAATATATTGCTATCACTGTACCGGAGTTGTGATAATTTATTCGAAATGGAGTACTTTCATGGAAAATGTAATCCACTTTAAATGCTGCCTATGTTGACTGTGTGTGAAATCTAAGCTAACTAATTTCTTTGAAATTGCAAACTGTGGATGTATCAATATTTTGTTTTCTAATACAGTACTAAGTCAACTTCTCAGTGTAACGCTAGCAAGATGATGTTAACTGCATCAAATGATTTGTGTAAGAAAGCTGTATTTTCAACAATTTTTGGTCTGTAAGCAGAACCATAAAGTAATTTTCGATAGTTTGGGAACTTTTTTTGTGATCTTGTCCAGCCCTACAACTATCTCAATATTCCTTCCTTTCTTTGGTCTCTTTCTTTCACTTTGTCCCACCATTTGATCTGTGCCTCTTCAGCTGCTCATGTTCTGGAATTTCTTTGCTAATCCCTGCCAAGTCTGCCTTGCTCTCCTTCAAGAACTTTATTAGATCCCAGTGATCAGATCAAGCTTTTGTTCATCTCCAAATACCTCCATTTTGTGCTTAGTACTTATTTAATTGATTACTTCTGCAGCAAGTGCCTTGATGTTGTTCTGTTTTTACATCTCCCTGATTGTGTCGTGTCATGTCATGTTATCATGCTTTCTTTCACTTTTTGTAGCACTAACGTACTCATTTGTCTGATGCGAGGGCAACCTGCAACACACCAGGTGGTCTTGTCAGAAGTCAAGCACAAGTACTGGCAGATCTGCAAGAGAGGGAGTAGAACCCAAAAATGGCTGAATGTAACGTAAATGGATTAGCATATGAAGATGATATCAGTCATCTAGCCATACAATGTTTATGTTTGGAACCAGCAGTTTGCAGTTACATTTGAAATCAGCAAATATGATCTCAATTATGTAAGGGTTTGGGCGTAACTACTATATGGTTACTGAGATGTTTCTAGGAGGAACTTGGAACAAAATGCCTGAAAGGATTCTAGAGGCAGAAACTCTCTCCATGTTTAGAAAGTATTTTGATGTCTACTTGGAAAACCATCACCCTCAGTGCTAGGGGTCTAGTGCACAAAAGTGGTATTAGGCTGGGAAGCCCTTTGTCTCCTGATGTGGAAATGATGGACCAAATGGTCACCCTCGTTTACCATGAAGTCTGTTATATACCTAGATTGCTTGTGGAATTACATACTTTTATTAGTAACTTCTCTTTATTACCGGGACCATGCCCTTTCCTCCTCCATCTCCATATCCCTAGTGCATTACGCAGTAGTTGGTAATTGGTTACTCATGTTCTAATTTGATATGACTTTTCAAAAGTGGTTTTTTTTCCCTTTCTTCCCTGTTTTAGGATCCCGTTCCCAGTCTCTCAATATTTTGTTGATGTATGCGTCACTGACAATACTGCTTAACAATCTAAAGAAACTTTTAATCAGAGATACAAACAGAAGGATGCACCAGCAGCTCTGCTGAAAATAGGGGAAAGTTGAAGCTCAAGTACTTTACGGGTCTGTAAGAGAGGGAGCAGAACCCAAAGATGGCTGAGGCTGATCATTAAATCAGGAACTCAGTGATAGTAACCTAAATGGATCTGTAGTGAAAATGACATCGGTTTTGGATGCAATTTTATTTCCCACCGTGTTGAGAAATGGTGAAACGTGATCTGCCTTCAATGTTAATTAACATGTGCATTTGTGTCTTTCATAGAAACTGATAGCATATGGACATATCACGGGTAATGCCCCAGACAGTTCAACTGGAAAGAGACTGATCGATAGAATTATTGAAACCATTTGTGGATGTTTTCAAGGAACTCAAACAGATGAAGGTGTTCAGCTTCAGATAATTAAGGTGTGCCTGATATTTCAACCAGTTTAACTCATCGTTGTTGACAGTGGCGTCAATACCTAGTAATTTTTAAAAAATGCCTAGCTGAAATATTCCTAACAAGGGCCACAGCCCCCATGGTAAATTTAAAATGCTGTTTTTAAGACAATGGAAAGGTTTAAATTGGAGCAGAGACCCTTCAGCTCTTTTGATGAGTGATGCAACCCATTTGAGCATTTTTCTACTTCAGTTGTTTTGCATCATTGAATAACTGAGCATATAACGACGTGAAGTTTCAGCTTATTGTTTGTGATGAGTACCAGTATATTTCTAAACTGTACAACTTGAAATAGAGAACAGATATTTATTTATTAAGCAATGATGCAATGTTTTGTATAGATAAATCCTCCATGAAAAACGGGTGTGAATGTGTACATTGGTCTGAAAATGACAAGGCTTCAAAGGAAAATGAAACTAAGATTAAATGAGTGCAATTTCCATGAAACAGACTTTTCTTCACTGCTTGTTTATCTATTGCTCATTGTTTAGGCACTACTTACTGCTGTGACTTCAACTCATATTGAGATCCATGAAGGAACAATCTTGCAGACTGTCCGGACCTGCTATAATATTTACCTCGCTAGTAAAAATCTCATTAATCAGACTACAGCAAAAGCTACTCTGACACAAATGCTCAATGTTATATTCACAAAGATGGAAAACCAAGTGGTATGTATTTAAGTTAACATCATAAGTTTTGGATCTGAAGTTTTGTTTAAACTTAGCCATTCTATTGCTGAAGGCAGCATACAATAGATATTTGGAGCAGAATGTCCTGAAGGTTTTATAGCAACAAAACATTGCAGAATCTGCTTTAAGTTGAGCGTGACCTATTTCCAGCATCATTCTTGAGAGGATCAGGCTTAGGGATGATTTACCCCTTTTTTCCAGTGTTTCCCCAATTCACTTCCATTTCACCAATTGGAGAGATCGTGTAAATTAGAGGAGAAAACACATTGTTTACTGCAGTTCACCACTTGAGATGCAATGCAGCATCCTTCAAACTTTCAGGGAATTGCTTTCTCGACACAAGCTGCTTTATTATCATGTCAAACACTTTTTTTTTAATTTTTAATTTTTATCTTTATCCAAGTTGGGTTTTATGCATTATAAGGGGTTTTTTTATTATTGGGATCAACCCTTCTTGATTTTTAAGGAGTACTGTTGCAGTAATTGTTTGTAATAATCTTCGTTATTTCACAATAAATGTTATCCACGTGAGCAACCTATAGTCAAACAACCTGAACTGTTGGCTTTATTTCTACAGTTGTTGTTTATTACTCGGTCAGCATTGGTCATGTACTTGAGCTGTAACCTCCGTGTGGAATATTTTCACTTGTTAGTATGACTTGTTTTATGAACATTTAACTAACCATGTACAGGAGTCATATGAGACTATTAGTAATGTGGAAGTGCTGAGATTTGACGTTGAACCTGATATAGTTAAAGTAGTGTTCAGATCAGCTTTGAAGGGTCAACTAGCTCTGAACAGTTCATTTAAATGTGAAATTGAGCAAGTGTGGTGTGTCCATAGACCACTCTCACTGTCAAAACAATCAATTGTTAATGGCTATTGAAAGTATTCAGCAAGCTTGTCTCGTGGGCTAGTGAATTCAAGGTGGAACCATGCAATACAAACACTGCACTGTTTGCAGTACCAAAACTGCAGTTTCTTCTCCCAAGCAAGACTTGCAACCCACAGTCAGTTTCAAATGCATAATTCTGTTTAAAATGTTTATCAAGACTATTGAAGTTGCAGTATTCCAGGATTAGAACCGAGTGACGATTGTCTGAAGTCATAGCTATAACTTAAGGGTTTTATTTTAGACCTCCGTAACTTTGAATAAAATGTAGTTCGTATCAACCTGAAATAACAGAAGGCTTGAAAGCACTGTTAGAAATTTGTTTGTATCTTGGGCTTCTAAGTAAAATTCTGCATTATCATAGCAGCAGTATATCTAGAGTTGGGATTATAGGGGCATTTTCAGGATGGGAATTTGTAACTAGTGGTTTGTCACGGAGATCGGTGCTGGGGCCACAGTTCATTATGATACATTAATGACAGAGGAGGGCAGTGAATGTGCTATAGTCAAGCTTTGTGGATGACGTGCAAATCGATGGGGAGGCAGGTAGTGAGAATGACAGTCTGCAGAGGGACATAGATGGATTATGCGAGTGCACAGAAACATGACAGATGGAATATAATGTGGGGAAATGTTAGGTTATGCAGAACGTGTAGAGGAGCTGAATATCATTTAAATGGAGAAAGCTGCAGGCAAGGGGTTTTGGAGTCCTTGTGCAAACTAGCATCTGAATTCAGTAAGTAATAGGAATGTTGGCCTTTAGTTTAGAGGAAATTGAGTTTAAAAGTAGGGAGGTTTTGGTGACACTAAACGAAGCACTAGTTGCACCACAGCTAGAATACTGTCAACAGTTTTCGGCCCCTTTTTGGAGGAGAGGTATACTGGCATTGCAGGTAGTCCAGAAAAGATTCTCTAAGTTGATACTAGGTATGGAGGGACTGTTTTATGAGGAGAGGTTCAGCAGATTAGGCCTTCAGTTTTTGGAATATAGCAGAAGGAGAGGTGACTTTATCAAAATCTATAAGCTGCTTAGGGGACTTGACAAGGTAGATGTGGAAAGGTTGTTTCCCCTTGAGAGTATCTAGGACCAGAGAAGATGATCTCAAAATGAGGGGTTGCACATTTAAGCCTAGGCTGAGGAGGAATTTCTTCTCTTGAGGGTAGTATGTTTTGTGAAATTCTTCACTGATCTGAGGCTGTCTCATTTGGGTAGATTCGAGGCCAAGTTAGTCAGGTTTGTTTTTCAGTAAGGGAAACAAGGGTTATGAGGAAAAGACAGAAAAGTGAAGTTGAGAATTGTCAAATTAGCCATGATCTGATTGAATGGCTGAACGTACTTGATGGGCTGAATGGCCTGCTTCTGTTCCTACATCTTTTGCATGGGTAACAACTTTGTGCATTCTCTCTTGTGTATAGAATTGACTTCTAATGGAAAACACAGGTGTTGCTGTTAATCATGCTTTTTGGTATGCACTCAAACAGTACATTAAAGTCTAAATATTTTTGAACCCTCTGAACAAAACTGATTAGTAACTTGCTGCAACATGTCGATAAACGCAATACTATTCAGAACCAGAACCAGCTATTGATACAATCCCTCCGTCTTGGTCCCTATTCCCGCAGACAGGTTAGTTATTGCTCAAAAGACAAACATATTAGACAATTTTTTTTTTTTGCCACATTGGAAATTGACTGTTTCCTTTGCAGGTACTTGAAGCTCAAGACCAAGAGAAAGGTAGGCAACAGCAGCATCAACATCATCTCCAGCAGTCTCCTGGACCTCACAGTTTAGTTGGATCTCCACAACTTGATAGCATCGAACAACGTTCTACCAGACTGGTTTCAGCAGAGATGGAAGCAGATCAGATAAATACCATGCAACAAAAATCTCAAGATGGTATTGCAGAAATGGAAAATGGGACAATAATAGACCATATAGAAGGCGACCGTGTGGAATGTGATCAGTCTTCACATATTACAGGTGCTCATCTTTACTTGAGAGTTAACTGAAACGTATTATTTTCAATCCTGCCACGCCATACAAGATTTGCAAAGCAATAGAATTCCAGTTCAGAATATCACTGATATGAATCTATTCAACTAAACACAGCTTAAATTTGTGATGTATCATTTAATATGTGGTGTTAATTATTTTCACAAGAAAGGAACAATCATGTAAGCAAGCAATCAAGGTGACTTCAGGAGGAGGAATTGCCATTTAAATGTAGCAGTGTTACTTCAAGTCTATAGCAAGCCCCTTAAAGTGGCATTGTGCTCCAGGAGTAATAGAACTCAGCTGACTAGTCTCCACTACAGTCCTCAGCTCTTAAATCTGTAACTGCTTATTCTGAGCTTATGCCCTCTGGTCCTAGACTCTCCCATATGGGGAAACAACCTTTCTGCATCCACCTTTTCAAGTCCCCACTAATCCCCCACTTCAATGATCTTTAAATGGAAAAACTCTCTCTTTTCTTCCAGTTCCTGGTACTGGTGAAGTTTTAGGTTTGATTTGTAGACTTTTGAAAGCTTTCTCGGTCAATGATTGGGAGCTGCTGGTAATTCAATAGACCGGCCTGTGGATCAGTTCGTTTTTCAGTTTGAAGCATTTTTGCGTATGAGTTCAATTCCGTTGCTGACTTCAGATTGGTCAGGTTCAAATAAGCATTTTTCTGTTCAGCTATATTTGTATGAGTGTTTTGGTTCATAATTCTTTTTATGTAGTGTCCCATGGGCTGGTAGACCACAGGTCCATCTTAGCTATGCATTATAGCAAATCTTTATCATAGACTTACAGAAGAACCATTTTACTAAAGGAATGAACGGTAATCGTAGATCTCGCCTCATCACCCTGGAGCAGCATTAACAGCAAATTAGAAATAAAGTAGTTGTATACCCAAAGTTCTGTTGTGCTGTACAGAAGTAAAACAAAAGATCCTGGTGCTATCACAATTGTTCAATTCTGCGAAATTTTTCAAAGTGATTCATGGATTCTGCTATTTCAAGTGTATGTGTAATTGCCAAAGTCCAAGTTTAATATGCTTTCAAATAATAAAATGATACTTTAGTGTATTTAAAAGTTTTTATCTGCTTTCGGTCACGGTCGATGATGGGAGGTACTATTTCAGACTCTAACCGCAATGCTTTAAATTAAGGGAATGCAGATGCAAGTTCAGAGGAAGATGTGAAAGCAGAAGATATTGTGGGACAAATATTGGAGGAAGTAGTGGCCGTTGTGACTGGAGGTAGCTCATGCGATCTTGATGATATAGTTTTCATTTGGTTTCAGTTAAAATAGTCGCTGAATGACTCTCAACATAGTCTTGCATGATGCCACAGTACTGTTTTATTACCCACTGCATCAATTTTTATTTCAAAGAACTCTCATTTGATGGTGCCATTCTAGACGAGGTATGTCTTATGGGTGAGTTGTTGTAGACTTGAAACTCACTCAAGTCTAAAACACTTGAATGAGTTTTAGAATAGCACATTTGATTGGTTTTGTCATTTAACGTTAATGTCTCCTTTGTTCATAGCTTGGTCTTACCCTCAGAAACTAATTGTTTTTGACAAGAATGTATATTTTAGTTATTTTAATCTAACCGTTCTGATGCTTTGACGCACCTGTGTGGCAGGTAAGATTTGATCCCAGAACTTCTGGCTCTGAGGTAGAGGCACTGTCAACTGCATCTCCTTCAATGTACACTTTATCTTTTTGTCTAATTAGGTTTGTTATTGTAACTAACTGTTTATCATCCATTGTTCCAAAGACACCTGCACAGATTGAACATATTCAAATCAGCATTGTTCTGGTGTGTTGTAACATTCTGTGTAAGTTTCTGTGGTGGCACAATGCTTAGAAACAGCAATACATTATAGCCTACCAATCCGTTGCACAGTTTTATTTTACATATCCTGATAGCTACACTAATTTCTGAAAATATCTTTGAAAAGCAATTAATTTGTATACATAATATAAGCTTACTTTTAAATAGGCATCTTAATTCTTAAAACAATCTAACAAATTTGTAGCAATTAATGAAACTTGTTTAAAGTAGATTCAACATAATTGTATTAATTAAGCTTTGAAGAAATGCCTAAAGACTTGTGCTTTTGACACACATTGCAACTCAATTTAATCATTTGAATGAGAGCTTTTATAAGATACTGAAATGCATTTATACAATTTTCTCTTATCTGAAATAAACTATGTAGAAATTTTTTGTAATTTTTTTTTGCTTAAGAGGCAGAAGCAAAAGACGGTGAAAAAAAATCTATGGAAGCAGCTTTAGAAAATCAGGCTCCTGTTAACTGCACTGAAAACATTCAAACCAATGGTATCCCTGACGAATCATTACCACAGCCTGAGGGTACTGCATTAATCGATAGGCAATCTGCACCCTATAATGTTCCGGTAAGGAATCTAATTATACTTTTGCTATGATCCAGAATCTATCTTTTTCAGGAATTCTGGTATTATGATTTTTCATTGTTTATTTTGTGTTCCCCAGCTGGAGCTGCAGTTCCAACTGTTTCTGACAATTATACCAATGTGTGCAACTATTTATTTGAGATGTATTCATGGATGCTGAAGTTTCATTATTGTAGGTTGGCCTGAATCAAACACGCAGATGTCATGTGGGTTATTTAGGAAAAAGAAGGGGGCAAGTGGTTTTCTTTTTTAGTTCAGTATATTGTGCGCACCTGAGAATACCAGAATTCTGTTCTTATCTTGTCTGTTGGATCCTGCTCTACGCGCTACTGAACAATTCTTAAAGCCTTTTGGAAATTTCAAGTTTTAATGCACGACTCAGAAATAAAAGCTTCCTTGTTCATATTTTCAATTTGTTTGGGATGCTGGAGTGAGCTTTTCATGGAAGATATTTGTCATTCAGCAAAGCATTATAGACAAATGTGATCATCACATCTAGTTTAGAAAATCGATCTAAAATTTTACATGAGTCCAGTCTGCTTTCAGAGCTCTTCATGATCCAGTCTGCTGTTCTTAACAGGCTTCCCATATCTCATCATGCACTTTACATTCTTGCAGAAGTTAACAGATTTCTTGGCAAGCTGTGTTTGCTGTGATGTTGTCTGTTATAAAATAACTGCATGATTGTAGTTGAAAGCTCATCTTTTAACTTCCTTAACTTTACTTTAGGTTCCAAAGCATCCTGACGTATTTTGCATGACATCCATTTTCTTTGATAATGATCATTCCCATCCATATTTCAAACCACCAGTTGTTTCTTTGACTGGCATCAGCTCCTCTTTTTTGTTAAACGTGCTTTGACTTGTACTACTTACCAAGATGGAATGGCTGAGTTACCACATCTTAGTACTCATGCAGATTTTTTTTTTTTTAAAAAACTTGTTTTTTTTCAAATGAAACTAGCAGCTATCATCCTTCGACTTCAGCTGAAGCTTTTTGGTTTAAGAACATTCTTTGCAGTCCTATCTGGTCTTTGTGTCTTGTTTCGAGTGTGGATGCTGTCCGTTGCGTCTGAGACATTACCAGCATTGGAAATGAGAAGCCTAAAGAAAGAGCCTAAAATTTGATTATCAGTGAATGGCTGTAGCTCATCAATAGCAATGCTGTAATCCATCGCAGTCTGTATCATAATGTAGCACGTTATCACTTTCAGGCTGGAGGATGACTCCACAGAGGAGTAACACCATACAGGAGGATACAATACTGCATAATCTGCATGAAGCACCTTAAACAGCTGGATATAAATAGAGCTATGCAATCCAATGACTAATAGATTCAAGCAAAGTTCTCTGACCAGGTGGTATCCCATCAAAAATATTGGATCATCAGGAGCAGGCTCTGTGCACATATATAATCTCAAACTTGGCAATATCTGAGTGCAAAAGACAATCTAATCACTTTCACCCAGAATTGCCAAGTGAAAGCTTGTATTTGGCCTCATCTTGTGGTCTTGCCACTAACAGCTTTGCCAGGCCCCAAACAATTTGGTTCATCCCTGTGGCATTAAGTGAGTGAGAACGTTGACACAGAAAAGCATATGAGGCTAATAAAATTTAGTGTTTTGTACTGAAGACCTGTGAACTGTGACTATCAGTGGCCCCAAATCGAGTCCACTGTAACTATGTTGTTAACTACGTATTGACTTATCAAATTGCCTGTATGTACACATATAATTGGAAATTTCTGCACTATCAACTGTGAAATGATGGAAGGAATAATTACTTGTACAGTCAAATTGGTGGCCTACTCTAGTCATTAGCTCCCAATAAAACACTCAAGTATTGACCTTGTCTTAGCCCATACATCAACAGCTAGGTAGAGGTTGACTGCCAGAATAGGGATTAAGTAGTTGTCATAGACAGTTTTCACCAAGCGTGGTTCCAAAGACTACAGGCAAAACTGAGTCAATATGAAAGCCTTTGAAGGACTGGAACCATATCTGATGGATGGGAAGAACATGGCCGTGATTATCTGACAGCCATCATCTAGTCCCAGGACATCAGTGCCAAATTTCTTTGGCGTTAACCTTTTGTTGTAACCATCTTCATTGGTAACCTATCCTCTGTCTTGAGGTCAGAAGTGCAGCTGTTTGAATATTCTGCAGTACTTAACTCCATTGTAGCTTTTGTGATGGTTGAGCAGATGTTGATATCCTGTAGCTGTGTCTGTGGTGCATACTGGATCCAGGACACATTCCAGCAACTTAGCAAGTTTACCAGGAAAACACCTTACAGACCCAATGATGAGCACCCATTCATTAGAATGCTATTGTTTGCACCTTCGTTATGCATGTATGGTGCACTCCTAGGTAAATATCTTTATATGCTCTGCCTAAGGTTATTGCTACAAGGATTGTATAGTTCAAAGAGAAAACATATCAATAATTGAATGAGCAAAAACAAAAGTACTTGATGGCCAACCTCCAAGATTATACTTGGGGGAAAAAAGCAACTTATAGTTAGCACTTATGTGAAGCTTTTAATGTAATACAATATCATTATACTTCATGTTCAAACCTGAACATAAAAGAAAATGAAAAGTGAATGAAGCCATTGTCTAAAAATCTATTTTAAGGAACCACTCCAATCTAAGTGTACAGTGAAGCAATGTTGGAGAATCTTGAAACAGTTGATGATAACCAAAAGTTCAGGAATAGAAGTTGATTCTAGAGATAACCAATGTGAACACAGCATTGGGTTTTAGAGAAGTAACATTTCAGAAGAAGAAAACCGCTATACTAATTGACTGCAGTTGGGTTTGAAACTTGGCTCAGGATCAAGAAGTTCATTAGAACTATGTGTTGAGTTATACAGGCTTTCAGAGGAATGGGTTCAGGCTTCTGTGATTTTTGTGGAAGTGAAACAGCATGCATTTAGTTTGGTAATATTATGTCAGCAGTGTTCGTGACCGTATAATATCAAGGTAGTAAATGAATTGATGGTGATGCAGATTTGAGGTCAGTTGTTGGCATATGTATGAAAATTAATCCTGTGCTTCTAAATTTCATTTCCAAAGAATAATGTATAAACATGGAATAGGAGAAGGCATGAATAAAATTTTGGTTTGTATTCAAGATGATTGAACATAAGCCAATATTGTTATAACAGGTCTGCTGGCCACATTGAGATTTGTGCAAATGTAACTGAAAGAGAATTCAACAGAAGCCATCCATGGAGGAAAGACATTGGAGGAAAATGGTCAATCCTATATCTCACAGGAGCCACTCACACCTGCTTCCCTTCCAAGCCGCGCACGTTCTTTCTTAGAAATATATTATCATTACATCACTGTGGCTATAACAAAAATATTGCATCTCACTTCCTTACAGCAATGAGTGTACCTAGATCCCATGAACTGCAGTAATTCAAAAGGTGGTTCAGCAGCACGTTCTCAAGGGCAGTTAGGGATGGGCATTAAATGCTGGTCTGGCCAGCTACATGCATATCCTATCCCCCCAAAAAAAATTGAAAGCTAGAGGTAAAGGAAGTATTATGCAACAAATTGTTATTTAACATACACCCCCTTACTCTACTGTTACGCTTTTCTTGTAACAGATTTAGCATTCCACCTTTTCTACCCTTTCTCCTGAAAGCATTTGCAGTTTCCTCAGTGCTAATCTATAAATGTTGATCAACTTCTGATACAAAAGAATAATGACAATTTGTACTTCAGGTGACAGTTTTGGCAGGTTGTTCAAGGATATTGGCAACTGTGGGCAAGGCTTATTGTTTGTTTGGAAGTCTTCATGTACATTTCAAGAAGCGGTAATTGAATAATAATTAAAAGCCCACATCCTGGTAAATTTACTCTTCGATATGCCATAATTGTGGAGTTCTGTGTGCTGTAGCACATTTGGACAATGGGCACAACTCAGATCAGCAAATGATACATAAAATTAGATGTTATGTATAAACACAAAAGCAGACAATTAAGCCTAACCGGTCTCTGGTGGCTATGCTTCACTTAAATCTTTGTTATCCTTCTGCTTCTAACTCACTCAACCTTTATTCCCTATTATATGCTTATCTAGGATTTTCTTGAATAGATCTTTCCTGTTTGCCTCAGCAGCAGAGTCACATTTTCACCACTCATGGTAACTATTTTTTTTCTGAATTCCCCTTTCCTTTCTTGGTGATTTTAAAGCGGTGACACCTAAGCATTTTCTCTTTTGTAAAGGTGGAAATGATTTCGCTGTGTCGGCTCAATCAAAACTATTCCTGATTTTAAGGACCTCTATTCTGCTACACCCTTCTCCTGTTCAAAGAATAATGCAGCCTATTCCTTAACAGAGAAATGTGTTACCTCACATTTTCTTTTATCATTCTTGCAAATCTTTCTTACTCTCTCTTCACTGTCTTTACATCCTGTCTGTTAGAAGGCGTTCAGTACTTAATGTGGTCCAGCACACTCACGTTTAGCATCACAAATCTGAGTGGTTCATTTTGTTTCTTTCTAAGTTATCATCTTAGCCTGCAGAGCTGCTTTTAGTGATTTATGTTTAGGTACTCCAAGAAACCTCTGCACTTTATCTGTAGATAATTGATCGTTTAATGCCTATTAACTGCACTTCCAGATGAAAAGTTTCACTAATATGACAGCTGTCTTAAAGATTTTAGCTTAAATTTGATCAATTGAGAGTTCAGTCTATCTTTTAAAAACCGAAAGAACTGTGGACGCTGTAAATCAGGAACAAAAATGGAAGTTACTGGAAAAGCTCATCAGTTCTGGCAGCATCTGTGAAGAATAAATCAGTTAACATTTGGGTCCAGTGGCCCTTCCTTTGGATTTTTTTCTTCACAGATGCTGCCAGACCTGCTGAACTTTTGCAGCAACTTCTGTTTTTGTTCAGTCTATCTTTTGTTCATTTCAACTAAAGATATGGCTGTAGCTAATCCATTTTGGAAAGCAATTCTGTTGTTCGTAATGTTGTTCTATTGTTCAGAATGGTTCCCCCTTCTGATGCCGTACGTTTCACATTTTAGTTGCGTTTATAAAGGCAAATCGAAAGGCAAAACAAGACAGCTCACAACAATTCTACAGCATTGCACTATCTGGGTGATCTGTCAAACCACAAGTCAAAGCAATCAGCAATTTCCTTTCTTTATGCACTTCCATTGCATGTATTTTAGATTGTTTAGAAATGTTGTATCTACTATTAATCTCATAAAACCTAGGCATGAGTTTTCATTGTGCCATCTAGCCCGTTCATATTGCCTTTGTTTGTTTTAGGCTCATTTTTAATACCTAAATTGATAAAATACCCCTTTTGGCCAATAAAAAGCTTGTTAAGTGCTTGCTTGTTTAGATAAGCTTGGAATTTTAAATCAAACAGCTACAATAAGAGTTGCAGCTCCAACTTAATATCATGCTTGATTTTACACTAGGAGTCCGAAGCTGTGATACCACTTCCAGTCAGTACTAAATTCTCGCATATATTACAGAAAGATGCATTTTTGGTATTCAGATCTCTCTGCAAGCTTTCAATGAAGCCTTTAAGTGATGGACCTCCAGATCCAAAGTAAGTGAATGCCAAGTCATAAAAAATTTTGTCCTTAAACCTAGATGATGTACAGTTTTTGGGGTATTGTTCAAAAAGCAGAAGTCACAACATTAACCGGGCAATTCAGAAATTTGGTGCTTGCCATGATCAGTTTGCAAAACATGGAATATTTTTTGGAGACCTGGAACTCTGTCTTTAATTCTCATTCTTCACAGATTGCTGGTCTGTTTGTGCTATTCTGCTGTTAAGAATGCCTAAGCAGGAAGAATTGCAACCTCGTCAGGAGCTTCCCCATGGAAGTTATTTTTACCCGACTTAGTTGCAGGATTTATGTCACAAATGCAAATTAATCTTGCATCTAGAGCTAATAATTCACATTGTTTGCTCCCTGTTAATGATTTGAAAAATAGCACTGTTATGATACTTTGAAGCTTTGGATGTTTATTCCATCAGATATGCAATTGTTCCTTTTTAAAGCATAATTGAAAACTGGATTTTTGTACTATTCTTGCCATACCCATTCCTATTCATGCCAGGTACAATAATTTTGATGATTCAAAGCTGTACACGTTCAAATGCAAATTAAATATTTTGTGTAAAATTGTTTTGGGAAGCAGTGTGTGACCAAGATAATTTGTTCTGAAGAATCATACAATTGCCAAACATAACTGGGCTCCAGTGTTCTCTGCATTTTTTTTATTCGGTTTTTGCCTCTTTTTTCCCCCTGTCCAATCTGCTCTTTGATTATCTCTGTATTTGGTTTGAATTTAATTCACCCAAATTCATTCTCTAACATTTGTTCCATTTCTTCATCTTTTACCTAATAGATTAAGGTGACAAATATCGTGCCTAACAATCTGTGATCCTAGATACATTGTTGATATCATTGTACCATTGCCAATTCTTCCATCCAGCAGATTGGCATGAAAATATAGGACAATGTCCGATATGTATTGCTCAGTGAGAGATGTGATTCTAGCAAACTGACTCTCTTTCTGTCATGCATCATCTGTTGAACATTGTGAATCTTGGATACAATCTCCAAAACTGAATCATCTTAAATTTGATTTTGGTTTGGTGATAGTGTCAGTGCCGTTAATGATGTGTGGGAACTGACTTACTGGCCTGTAATGGAAATTTTACTTGCATAATCTTGACCATGTATGAGTGAAGTCATAAAAATTACGCAACCGCCAAACTTAAAATTCCCTTTAATGCACAGATTAGTAATGCATCATTAGGATGTATGGAGGTGGATAAATCTCCTGCCCTAATCAAATATATCCAAGAACGCCAAGAGGCAAGAGGAGAAATTTTGGGGTCCTGGCTGATATATTTGCAATATCGTTAGCTATGGGTGACGTCCTGAAAGACTGGAGGGTGGTGAATGTTGTGCCCTTTATTCAAGAAGGGCTGGCAATAAAAACCTGGGAGTTATAAACCAGTAAGCTTAACACCTGTGGTAGATAAGTTACTTGAAGATTCTGAGGCATAAAATGTCCATACAGTTATAAAGACAGGGTTTGATTAGGAGTAGCCAGCATGGCTTCGCGTGGGGGAGATCATGCCTCACACAAATTTGTTGAACTTCTTTTTGAAGTGACCAGGAAGGTTGATGGGGTAGGGCAGTAGATGTAATCTACACGGATTTCAGTGAGGCCTTTAAGGTTCCAAATGGTTGGCTGCCCTGGAAGTTGAAATCACATGGAATTCCAGGAGAGCTGGCAAATTGGATGCATAATTGGCTCGATGGTAGGAAGCAGAGAGGAATAGTGGAAGAATGCTTGTCTGACTAGAGGCCTGTGTCTAGTAGTGTGCCTAAGGTTGGTGCTGGGTCCATTGCTGTTTGTTATCTTTATCAATGATTTGGATGAGAACGTACAAGGCATGATTAGGAAGTTTGCAGATGACACTAAAATAGGCGGCATTGTGGACAGTGAGGAAGGTTATCAGAAATTGCAGCAGGATCTTGATCAGCTGGGGAAGTGGACCAAGAAATGGCAAATGGAGATTAATATAGAGAAGTGAGATGTTGCATTTTGGAAAGCTAAATCCAGGTAGGAGTTCCATGGTGAATGGTAAGGCCTGAAGGAGTGTAGTGGAACAGAGGGACGTTGGAGTTCAGGTGCATGGTTTTCTGAAAATGGAGTCGTAGGTAGACAGGGCAGTGAAGAAGGATTTTGGCACACTGGCCTTCATCAGTGAGGGTATTAAGCACAGAAGTTGGGAAGTTATGTTGCAGTTGTACAGGACGTTGGTGAGGCCGCAGTTGGAGTATTGTGTTCAATTTTGGTCACCTTGGTATAGGAAGGATGTTATTAAACTGGGAAGAGTGCAGAAGAAACTTACAAAGATGTTGCTAGGACACAAGGGACTGAGTTATTGGGAGAGGTTGAACAAGCTAGGACTTTTTCCCATAGAATATAGGAGACTGAGGGGGGGGATCTTAGCGTCTAAGATCACGAGAGGCATGGATAGGGTGAACACAGTCTTTTTCCCAGGGTTGGGGAATCGGGGAGTAGAGGGCATCAATTTAAGGTAAGCGGTGAAAGAATACATGGGAACTTGAGGGGCAACCTTTTTACACTGAGGATGGTATGCGTGTGGAATGAGCTGCCAGAGAAAGTGTTGAGGTGGGTGCATTAACAACATTTAAAAGGCATTTGGACGAATACATGGCTAAGAAGGGTTTAGAAAGATATGGGCCAATTGCAGGGAACTGGGTTAGCATGGATGGACGCTTTGATTGGCATGAACCAGTTTGGGCCAAAGGGCCTATGGCTGTGCTGTAGGACTCGACCCTCTGACTCGATTAATCCCCTCAGAGTATGTTATTCAGCAGACCTGATGAAAAAAGTAGTTAAGGTAATAGAGGCATCTTGAAAAATACTTTGATATTCAAAACTAAGCAGGAAATGATTCTGCATGTGTTGAGAATTTTTGAAAGTCACACAAAACGGAATAGAAGACACATCAAATCCAGTTTTGGTCATATTCTGTACTTTCCAGCACTGGCTACTGAAAATAGGGAATTTTTTTTTTTTTTTTTTTGAAGAATTGTTCAATCCAAGTATTTCAGATTTGAATATTATGTTGAATTCTCAATGGCATCACTTTGGAGAGCAGCTGGTTCTGGCTCACACAATGGGATAGAGCGTAATCTCATTTATTACCTAATAGTATGCATAGCTTTTTTTAAATGAAAACAAATTACTTCAAACTTTTTTTTTGCCAAGGTCGCATGAGCTGAGGTCGAAGATAATTTCACTGCAGCTACTGTTGTCAGTTCTTCAAAATGCTGGTCCAGTCTTCAAAACAAATGAAATGTTCATCAATGCAATTAAACAATACCTTTGTGTGGCATTATCCAAAAATGGTGTCTCCTGTGTGCCAGATGTGTTTGAACTTTCACTGGCTATTTTTCTTGCACTTCTCTCACACTTCAAGATTCATTTAAAAATGCAAATTGAGGTATGACTCTACCTTCTAATTTTAACATTTTTGTTATGTTAAAATGTTGGCTGCAATTTCTATGTAAAATTCAATTATGGTTGCATGACTACTTTTTCTAAACTATTAGCTATTCCTATAAAACTATTGAACTTTACCTATTGACACTTGCACACGATGAAAGTGTTGTAGCCCAACTGTCTGTCTGGTTTTGTTTTGTTTTGTTTTTTTTTAAAAGCCTTGTGTTGAATATGTTGTTTCAGTCAGATAATTGTTCATTCAGGCCAGCATCTGCCTGAATGCTGCTCTGGTGAGAAATTAAGTTCCCTGGGCAATAGATTTGAATAGATCTACTGAAAGCTGGTGTGAGATTAACTTTGAGACCAGGTATTAAAAAGCAGAAAATGCTGAAAATAATAAGCAGGCATCTGTTGAGAACATGGCCAGTGGTTGGATCCAAATATTGGGAACCTTGCTGGTGCCCATAAGTAGTTGATGGTTTGTTCAAAGTGGCTGTTGTGCTGTGACCATCGTGACAGCTGTAAAATCTCGCATCTGAAAGTGGTATAGTAGTAACCTGCAAAACTGGCTCTTACAGGAATTCAGCCCACAAAATCATATGTAATGCTTCAGCAATAAGTTGGGAAGACAACCTCTTGACATCACTAGAAATCTTTATTGGCAAAGAGTTAACCTTAGAATGGATAATTGGGTGAAAGTAGTATTTGAAAAGAAGTCATGAATAATCTCGCTTTTAAAATCTGAGCAAAGTTAGGATTTACTTAAATGCCAACTTCTTAATATCCTGAATTTAAAAAATAACTTTGACATTCATTTTAGTAGTGTCCATTACCCAGATTTTTATAACTAATTTTCTTTTGCTTAAAGTCATACTCTTGTTCTGATTGCATATAGTCTTTTTGCTCATCCTATAAGGCGTGATGACCATGTTCTTCATCCGGGGTGTTTTGTAGGACTCTGGGTATGTATGTGACTACCAAGGTCAAACTTTGTCCAGATTCTGCTACAAATTGGACAGGATGGTGCAAACAATTCAGTTTGGAGGAATTGTTTAATTGGACTTCTGCTCCATGCAGTTTCCCTATGCCTTTGGATGTGCTTGCCATCAAAGGGAGGTTGAACTGATTTTCACTTGGAGTTGCCAGGACTTGAAAGTGACACAAACTATGAAGTGTAGTCTTTAGAGCATTGTTGTAGTGCTTCCTTTGACCACTTAGGCCGCACCCTGATACAATCTCTGTTTGGAAGATTTACTACTTCAGTTTACCTTACTGCAGTCGTCTCCTGTCCAATTGATAGATATCTCCCTGTTTGAGTCCCAACCCTGTTTTCTGTTTGACCAAAAGGTAGTTTAATGAAGTGACAGATGACATCCATGAGTGAACTCCCTTACAAAGTAACTTTTTCAACTTGTTCAGTTTCTTTCCAGTCAAATATGCATTAATTACATTTCAACAAAATTTATGTGCTTGTCTAAAATTCAGGTTAAAATCTGTGGAACCATCTTTTACGCCACTGTAGCATAATTATGATTTAATCATGTTTATGTCGATGCATGAGTTCTGCTAGGGAAAAAGTGTCTATCTGTAAAGTTGAATTGTGTATGGTTTTATTAATTAGATTTATTAACTCCTGCTTCTCCAATTGAGCAGGTTTTCTTCAAAGAGATTTTTCTGAATATTTTGGAAACATCCACCAGTACATTTGAGCATAAGTGGATGGTCATTCAAACTCTGACCAGGATTTGTGCAGGTAATTTGTTTTACAACCTTTTCACCTTATCCTAGTAGCCTGTACTTTGCCTAATGTTTCAGCACAGCTGAGGAATTTGTTTTTCCTTGTGTTACTTCAGTTGTGATATCTAGATACCAGACATGTTTCTTTTCTCCTCCCATTTTAAATCTTCAGAATCTAGACATCAATTTGAGAACGTTATCCCTGGGACAACAAAGAAAACAAGACAGGAATAGGAATTAATGTCTGCCAAAGCCATGTTATAAATATTAATTATTTTTAAAAATCAAGTATGTTTGACAAACAATTACTAACCAATAATGGGTTCTTGTTTTTAAAACCCAGTCTTAATAGTATTTGAACTGTGCACATAGACTCGACTTATATAGTACTTCTAAGTTTATAAAAGTGATTGGTGCTTGGTACTCATCCAAGTGAATCACATGAGTTTTGAACATGATAGTTGTTTCTTAGAAATAACTATCAGTCCCTCATATTTATGCGAAGGAGAAAAGGATACAAATGGTGTAAACCATATAGTTTTGCATCTGAAGTAACTGTAATATTTCACGTTTGTTGGAACTGGCAAATTTGTTTGAACAAAGATTACGTTTCTTGACTATGTAGCATTCTGTAGGGAGAGCTTGTCCCACAGTGTTAGCGTGCCTGCCTGCCTCTGGAACAGAGGATCCGGTTTCAAGTCCCACATAGGACATGATGGCCATAAAGGTGTGTTCTTCATGCAGCCAGACAGATTGGTTACCAGCCTTCAAATCCACTTGACTATGTCTGTGGGAAGCCCTAAGAATGGGAGAGTTTCCTGGTCAGCTATGGTTGATGCAGAGTGACATGCCCGAAATGGGTGAAAGGCAAGTGACGTTTTAAAGAAAATGTCTAGCTGTTGAAACCGATGTAGGCTCGAACTTTGTCTGCTTCATTTGCCATGAGATGTACTAAGTGAACAGAACAATAAGCTGTATCCAGAGTTCCCTCTAAGATTCCTGGTACCTGGTGATGCAGGAATTCAGAATGCAAATACAGGAGGAAATAAAAATTCTGTGTGCGGTGACATTTCGTAAGATGCCAGCTTTCATCACTAAAGTCAATTTTAAAGACACTACAAAATGCAACAGACAGAATATGATTTGCAAGTATAAATGAGACAGAACTTTGGCTCTGTAGGCTATCCAATAAGCATTTATTTCATTTGGAGATTAAAGGTTATTAGCTTCCTTAGTATAAACAAATACAGATCAGTGTGATCACCAGGCTGAAAAGAAACCAATTATAATGTTAAATTTCATGTTTGTATATTTCAGATGCTCAGTGCGTCGTGGATATTTATGTGAACTACGATTGTGATTTAAATGCTGCAAACATATTTGAACGTCTTGTGAATGATTTGTCGAAAATTGCTCAGGGACGAAGTGGTCAGGAACTGGGGATGACACCTCTACAGGTAAACTGAGTTTCTCAATAATTGGAAGAATGGTGTAAAGTTGGTGACATGTTGTATTCCAGATCTTGTAATTGCAGTGCTCAAGCTGTTTGACTGTAAAATTGTCTACATCTAGTTTTCAGGCATTGCATTTAAGTCTATACCCAAAGGATTTATGTCATCTCTATGCAATTTATGTAAGGCCCAACTGCTTTTGAAAAATATATGGAAGTGAGACATTGTGGAAAGGGAGTGAGAGATATGAAAAAATTGATACCGTTTGAATGTTTGCAATTTTCCTTATTTTGTTTTTAAACACTAAATTGGCACTTCTTAGTTATAAATATCTTGTCTCTCCTTTTCCTTACCAGATGCTATTCCTTCAGCACTTGAGATTTAAAGCATTCATAAGTTACTTTGTTGTGTCAAATGAAGCTTTACATCATTGGATTGATTTCACCATTTAAGATTTTATAAAAGGACCAGATGCAGAGGGCGATGTTTTAATTTCAAAAGTGCTGAGTCTCTCGCAGGCAATAATGAGCATCATGGGGAGACAGCAAGACAGGAATCCCACGTGTTTTCCATTTAAGGCCAATTCATAAGAGCTTTTCAAATGTGGAATTTCTGAATTTGATGGAGATGCTCTGTTACATGTGCCTTTTTAAAAGAGAACCAGCTCTTTGGTGAAGATAGTCATCCTGGCCTTATGAGGATCAGGGGATAATAAGTGACAGCTATTAATCCACGGCTGCCCTTAGTGTAGCATAGATGACCAAGAGAATGGACATGCAGCACTTTGGGTTTTGGAGGGTTTCAGCACACCTCTAGCATTATGCAGGGAATAGAATAGGTGCAAGGCTATTAAGCTGTACTTGAGCTATCACTTAGAAGCAAGGATCCACCTGGCATTGGGGCATGGTTGACAGACTCTTTGGCCCAGAAGTGATGAGGATCAATATCCTGCAAGAAAGGTGGAAATCCAAGCAAGATGAGGATGCAGCAGATTAAGAAGGACAGGAAGGGCACACAAGCCATTCTCTCAAAATGGTTTTCCCCTGAAGTTGCTGGTATCTGGAGGTAATCGTTGTCTTTTCCGTAGGATGAGGGATTTCAAGACTAGGGGGCACGTTAAGGTGACGAGAGCGACTTAAAAAAGACATGAAGAGCAAATTGTTTATACAGGGTGGTTTGCACGTGAAATCAACTTCCTGAAGTGGTGGACGTAGGTACAATTGGAACATTCTAAAAGACATTTGGATAAGTGCATGAATAAGAAAGTGGAGTGATATGGGACTGGAGCAGGCAGTTGGGGCTGGCTTAGTTTGGGATAATGTTTAGCATGGATGGGTTGGACTGAACTGTCTGTTTCCGTGCTATATGACTTTCTGTCCAAGACCCAGTGCCTCTGGAGACAGCTTCTCTGCAGGCAGTTGATCATAGACATCTATACCCTTATCTCCTAAGACATTACACCTCACAGCATTAGTTGCCATGCCCTACAAGTGGATATCATCATCACTGTGACTTTGAACTTAATCTCTTCTTCTAGTTTCTTCAAATATCAGCAATGAACGTAAGGAGATGTCCTTACAAGTTCGCAGCATGCCATTGCATCTTGTGGTCACTGCTCTCTTTTCAACAGCTGAGCAGTGCATTAATTGAATGACAGCCTTATCTACAGTTTGCCAACCAGAAAAAGACCTATTTATCCTGACTCTCTACTTTCTGTTGGTTAGCTAATCCACTATCCAAGCTAATATATTACTCCAAACCCCATGTGATCTTACTTTGTGTAATGGAGGTTTGTGTGGCACATTATCTAATGTATTCTGGAAGATCAGACATACTGCATCTCCAGAACCTCTATTGTCCACTTGCCTTATCAACTTTTTGAAGAATTCGTGCAAATTAGTTCAACACGATTTACCTGTTAAACAGATACATGTTAAACTAACTGGTCTATAGTTTCCTGCTTTCTGACTCCTTTTTTAGAATAAGGATTGTTGCCTTAACATTTTTCCAATCCACGGGAACTTTCCCAGAACCAGGGAATTTTGAAATATTATAACCACTGCATCCATCCGTTGTCACTGCCACCGCTTGCTTTTAAGTCCCTTGGATGTAGGCCATTGGGCCACCGGGATGTGTCTGCCTTGAATTTCAATAATTTGCTCAGTGCTTTTTCCCTGGAGATGGCGATTGTGTTTTAAGTTCCTCTTTCCATAACCTCTGCATTACTTGTTACTCTTGTGATGACTCTGCTGTCTTCCACCATGAAAACTGGAACAAAATATTGATTCCGTGTCTACCATTTTCTGTGTTCCCCATCATAAACTCTGCAGTTTCACCCTCTAAGAGGTCAACATTTTAACTACTCTCTTCCTCTTTATATTTGCCCTGGTTTTCATTCATAATTTACCTTTGCTCTTTTTATTACTTTTTTGTAACCCTTTGTTGATCTTTCGAAGTTCCCCAGTCCTTCAGCCTTTGAAGTACGGTAAGTCTTAGTTGTTGCCTTTGTCATGTTTTATTTTCTTGCTTAGCCATGGACGCTGTTGCCCCCTCTTAGAATCCTTTTTCCCCTCTGGAATATATTTAGATGGGAGGATATAGATGTTGATCTATCCATCTAGTTCTAACTTAAAAATATATTCCAGATCTCTGCTTCCACCAATTTTTTGTAGGGAAATAAGACCAAACATATGACCAATGTTGCCTCTCTTCTGTTATAAGGGACCCCTGATTTTTAAACAGTGACCTCTAGTTCTTGTTTCCTCTATAAGAGGAAATGTCCTTTCTACATCTACCTCATCAAGATTTCTCAGGATCTTTTGTGTTTCAATCAAGTAATCTCATCATTATTTGCTTGAATTAAGATTCAAACCTAACCTGTCCAATCTTACCTAATAATTAACCACCTCCCAAGTGTTTGTTCAGTAAACATTCTCTGAACTGCTTCCAACACATTTTACCTCCCTTGTTAAATGAACTGTCCAATACTGTGTGCAGTACTCCTAGATGCAGTCTCACCAATGTCCTGTGTAGTGAAAGCATAACTTCCCTACTTTGGTCTTCAGTTTCCCCCTTATTAACTGATCGCATTCTTTTATTTTTCCTCATTACTTGCTGTACTTGCTCATTCACCTTTTGTGATTCATGCACTCAGACTATCTCTGAACCCATCTGATTGACAAATGTTTTTTAGGGAATGGAATCTGCTGTTTTTAACCCTGTGTGGACTTCAGACCCACAGCAATGTGGTTGATTCTTAACAGTTCTTTAAAGTCATCAAGTATACCATTAAGTTATATCAAAATGCTGCAGAAGGAATAAACTGCAAACACATTCTGATTTTTCTCAGTTGTCTTCACCTGCATTGTTCTGATGTTTGTCAGACAAAGGGGCCTGGAATTTGGTACTTTTTGTTCTGCTTGTCGTAGCTTTGGCAAATGCACATGTTTTTCCAGTGAACTGCAGAATGATTGGAGTGCAAATTTTGTCTTCGGAAGGAAAACATTTGTAGCTGCAAGTCAATAGTTCATTTATGTTTCCTTTTAGAAAATGTGACCGGTGGTTTTATATTGTCTCCTGAAATTTTAAATATTGAGAATGTTTCTCTTTGTAGCAAAGAATTAAATACAAACCACATTTGATTTTAAATCCATATCTCTTGATCAGAGAATGAGAACAAAAAGCATTGAGTTCATGGTTCTTCAAGTTCTTAATTTGTCTTTTAGATATTTAAGACAAATTTGATATTTAATTTGTCCCAATGAGGAAATGTTTATCTACCTTTTCAGGAACTGAGTCTGAGGAAGAAAGGACTGGAATGTTTGGTTTCTATCCTAAAATGCATGGTTGAGTGGAGTAAAGATTTATACATAAATCCAAACCTTCAGACAAATCTTGGTGAGTTGGCAAAACATCTTTTTCTGCCTTGGAAATCTCAACTTTTATTTTCACTGACAGTAATGTTTAGGAAAGTAACCTTACTTAGAAGTTGTGAACAATTTCTAAACAATGCAATTGGCAAACAATGTAACTGAAATATCAGATTCTCATTAAATGAATGTGTAGGTCAAGAGAAGTCATCCGAGCAAGAGAACTGTGAAGGTAAACATTTGGAAACTACACGCCGCCGAGGGAGTACAAATTCCTTTGACTCCACAATATCATCAGGTATTGGGAGTATCAGTGCGCAGACATGTGCAGCAGACGATCCTGAGCAATTTGAAGTCCTGAAACAACAGAAGGATATTATAGAACAAGGGATAGATCTGTGAGTACTCAACTATAATAGCCGATTTGAATATTTATTCTGCTTTAAGACTTACTGTTTGGTTTTATGGGATTCTATGTACTAACAGCTACCCTTTCTGCTGCAAGGGGCTTTAAATTAAATTAAATTAAATTTAAACTTTTAAGAAATGGATTTGACCAAGTTGCAATAACTTTACATGTACGAAAAGCTGAGGAAGACACAGGCTATTGGATAATACAAGCCTGCTCCATCCAAATCTGAGGAAGCTGTCAACTGATGTTATATTTCTCCTAGTCTCTTTGTTTCAATGGAAATTAAGATTTAAAAGCTTCACATCATTGTTATACACTGTTAGAGTCAGAGGGCAAGAGTTGCTTACTTCTGATTTTTGAATAAAATCTGTCTAAAGTCCACTTGAACCAGCAGGAAGATTGGAGGAATTAAGACCTCCAAATCAAAGAAATTTTTATTGTGAATTGCCATTAATTTAAGTCCATTGGGTAGGCTTTGAGGCAATTTTTAAAATTGAAACTTTTTCTTGAGTACAATGATGATTATAGACACATAAACCTCATTTCTTAAGTTTCTAAGATACTAATGACTACATCATTGAAACAAGTAAAAAGTTCTGAATGACTTGGACATTTTTATTTGTTCAGCATCAGGTTACTTAAGGTGGTAGACTAAATACCAAAGTGGTTTTTGTTTGTCTATGTTCATATGAATTTGAGTAGCAAACTGATACAATTTTATGTAGGAATATTTATTAGCAGAAACTTTCACCAAAGAAAATACACTCTAGTTGCACTGGTCCATGGAAGGTTTTACCTTTGCAATGAGCAAATTTGTTAAGAGGGTACTTGGCAAAAAAATTTTCTGCGACTGAGCACAGTTGTGCCTAGTTTGCAAATTTGATTCAAAATGGAATCTCTTGGCCTCTAATATTTAACATACTACAATTGTAGAAGATTTTCAGTATTTGATGCAAGTTATTCTGGTGCTGCAAAGATGCAACCAAATTGCTAGAACAAAGTTTCAACTTTGAGGGAATATTGACTGAAATATGATATTCGGTCATATTGTGCTTGAAATTTCAAGTGTTAATTTACTGCACAACTGAGAAATTCAGGAAGTTTATAAGAGCCACACTAATGCACAGAAACACGCCCGTGCTTGAGTTGCAGAGGATTTTGGCACAGTTTTGCAGAATCTGCAAAAAAGATTAAGTCTGAGTGAAATGTATTAAATCACTGAAGACATGGAGAAAATTTGGGTCCATCTAAAACTGAGAAATGCTGTATGTGTGCAGTTATACAGAGTAACGTTTACTTCTCTTCATACTGTCCTCCTGGAGGTGGTAGTGTGAATAGTTGTAGCAGTTCAAGGCTGATGAACATAATGGCAAGTTGGGCCAGGTGACCTGAGAAGAGCTGAACAGGCTGCCAGTTCTCAAGTAAGCAAGGTGGAAAATCTGCCATGAGGCTGCACTGTGGCCAAAAGTTAAAATAAATCATTAAAATATGAAACCTTTCTCCAGCTCACAATACCTCACGTGCCCTCACCTTGACACCATCCTCATGCCCTATCAATGCCAACCTATGAAATCTAATGCCACTGTAAATCTCCTGGCACCCTCCATTGCACCCAGCAGCTGGGAAAGTTCTGGGTCGGTTTACGCACCTTTCACATAGTTTTCTCTGCAGATAGCAATCCCAAAGGGCAGCTGAGTAGGCCCCCTGACCTTCACCCCAAAGGTATCCTGGGACTATATCCGTAAGGGCACATCAACTCTCCAAATGGGGTACGCTGGCTATCCTAAACAAATAGTGCCAGCTAATGGCTTAATTGACAAGCTACCTCTGTAAACCATGCATGTGTTAACTATGTTTGGACCGTGAGAAAGAGAAAAGCCAGCTTCAGGGATTTTGTTTTCGTGATGTCTTCTGCCCACTTTTTCTCTATGGTAAAGAGGGTCTTGGTTGTTGTGAAGATCGGAGTAATGTGAATACCATTGTCCTTACACAAACTGATTAAGGTGATTCATGCAGCAGGGTGGAATGGTTTATCACAATGTGAATGATGGAGAGGGAGAAGGGAATCTGACACACACTGGACGTCAAACCCAAATTAAGCGCCAAAGCTACACTTGCCAGGACAGCTTAGAATGGAATACAAGGCTAAAACATCTGATTTGGAGGTGAAATTCTGCCACTTAGCCAACTGTTGGCTCTGATTTACCTGCTAGCCTCCTGTTTTAAGGACAAAATTTATTTATATACTATTCCTTCATAAATAAGTATTGCTATCTTGTTAGAGAGTGACCCTTAAACCGGCGCTCAAAAGACGTTTTTTTTTCCTTTAAAAAAAATTAGTTTACCCAGAATTAATAACTCAGTAAGAAAAAGAAATGTAAACCTTTGCAGATATATTATTGAAATCTAGTGTGATGAGCTTTTGGATGGTTATTCCTTTCTTTTGATAGAATTCAACTGCATCAAGCTCAATTGTCTTATCTGCATACGTATGGCTGGACCATCTGTTAATGTTGTAAATTCTACAAGTCTGATTTGCCAGCCCGTAAAAATACGTTGTAACGCTGTTTCAGCAAAAAATGCCCGTGAAAGATCGAGGCAGCAAGAACTGCAGATGCTGGAGAATCCGAGATAACGAAGTGTGGAGCTGGCGGAACACAGCAGGCCAGGCAGCATCAGAGCTCCTCTGATGCAGCCTGGCCTGCTGTGTTCCTCCAGCTCCACACTTTGGGTCAACCTTTCATGGATAACAGTTACTTTGGTTGGCAAATTATACATGTACAACTTGAATAGTATTTAATTGCATCCATCTAGTTTGTGTGAACATAACAGATATGGACAAGAAGATAAATCAGGAGCAAATGTTCCAAGACTGCCCTTCATTTACCTTTCTGTGAAAACATAAAGATTCACATGAAACCATTAAAATACAAGTGGCTATTGAGGCTGAAGCTGTGACATTTCTAAAGGAATTGGATAAATACTTGAAAAGGAAGAATATATAAGATGCAGGGCAATTGGACTATGTTAGATAGTTCTAGTTCAGTGCCTGTCAAAGTGGAGCTGAAATATTGGAGTTGCAAGCTCTGAGGCAGCAATAGCTGCTATAGAACTTTAACTAAATCATAATATCTGCACATTTGGCCTAACCAGACAGGCACCGACTCTCCTGAGGGATTGTGATAATTTTCAGGTCTTCAACTGGGGTCTCCGTGGCAAGAAGTTTTAAAAATCACTTCTGTTTGAACAATTTGCATCCGTGTATATACCTAACACTAGACAGTTTTTTTTGCAGTATAGCTTCTATATTTAGAATGAACCATGAGCATTTGCACCTGGCTGCTTTGGTGTATCATAGCTCTTGGAAATATTGTCGGAATAGTTTCGGCTCTCAGCATGTTCTGTTGCTTTACAGTAAGTTGACAAGGAACTGCTACTTACAAACATCAGGTACATGCCACTATTTAAGCACCACTTATACCAGGGTCGTCACAATGTTAAATATTTAATCAAATTGCTCAAAGTCCCAAATTTTCCTGTCTGATGAACTCGTACTAACAAAACCTGGACCAGGCCTTACTTAACAGGAAACTGCTATTTATTACAAAGAACTCGATTCTAGCCGCAGTCAAACAAAAATATGAACTGTCAACACATGGGCCCTGTAGGAGAAACTCTCAGCCCCTTCTTAAGCACGTGCACATGTGCATGCACGTGCTCGTAGAAAAACAAACACAAATGGGTATTATGGGTGGAAAAATAAAACTGGGGAATTAGTTCAAAATTACCAGTCGATAAGATTCAGAGGGGTTTATTTTGCTTTAAGTCCTTCTAATCTCCAAGCTGCTTATTCTTTACAAGATCTTTACTGCAGACTTGAGACAATTGGCACACTAATTGTTCAGTCTTTCAGTCACTAGTTAGAGGCAACAGTTTGCAACAACCGTTGGGGGGAAAAAATAGCTGTCTTCTGGGTTTTGGTTACTTCACTGCAGAATAAGGGAGACCCTTTCCCTGCAGTCTGGAGACTTTTGGCCCTATGTTGTTCATGCACATTCTGTTTCCCTGCCAAGCAGTCAGAGTTGTCAACTTGATGACTCTGGCCTCCACAACTGATCCTAAATGCACAACCAATGGGCAATCTGCCTCCACCAAAGCTTACAAATGAATGTTCACACCCATGACGCCAAGGCATCGTCTCCCACTGTTTGAACGTAGCAACAGTGTTAGCACATCTCACAATAAGTTCCAATTAACTTTTTTGGAGGTGCACAAGCTCCTGCCACAGTACTTGCTTTAAAATTCCTTTCACATTTCCGTCCGCAATCCAAATTAAAGAAATATAAAAAAATGTGGACTTTACATTCCAGTTTAGAAAATCTGTGAAATCCTTGTGTCTGCAGTAGCTCTTGTCAAATGACAATGATGGTAATAGCACTTTTTTCTTCATCTCCAGGTTCAACAGAAAGCCAAAGAAAGGTGTGCAGTACTTGCAAGACCAAGGAATGTTGGGCACAACAGCTGAAGACATAGCACAATTTCTACAACAAGAAGAAAGATTAGATTCGGTAAGATTTACATTAATTCATAAGATGTGAGTAAAAGCTCTTTTCTCTGCTAATGATGTTTTGTTCTATTTCTGAATGCAAACTTTGCTGAAAACAAAATAGCCAGTATCCTAAAAGCAAAAAAGAATAAAATAAGTTTTCTTTTGCCTCTGATTCATATGCATGCTTATTGTTCTTAAGCATAAAAGTTCTGAACTTTGGATAATTCAGGAGTAGCGTTATATCTGACTGCAAATAATAAACTTTAGAAAACTACTTGTATTTTCTTTGTTTAATCTTGAAGTGTAACTAAAATTCAAGGTGCTTTAATGTTCTCCTCCCCATATTTTGCATGTATACATGGTTGACAGTATGATCACAGATGCATGTTGATTTTAAGCTTCAAGTCAGTTCTTCATTCTGACAATCTCATTTTAACTATGAATGGTGGATAAGAAGTTTGACTGTAAGAATTACACAACGGACTAAATGTGCCAGGGACTATACTTGGTATGTTGTATATTACATGACTTTTTGTTGGAATGTATGCTCCTGAGATTGGGATTAAATGAGCTATTAATGTGAAGAAAATGCCAATGCCTTTGTGTGTCTGTCTCCCCCTTCGCCTGCTTCTTCCCCCTTCCTCTGCCCACCCCAGTGACAGCGTTTATCATGAATTCAAATCCACTTCATGGCAAATATTTATTTCATTTGGAGCTCAAATAATGTGACTAAAAGATCTTTATCTTGGAGTATTCTTTTAATTATTCCAGTGTTTGGCTTGTCTGTGAACTGAAAGAATCATTCTTCTTTCTTTGTATTGTAATTTTTTAATGACTGTTTAATCTCATGTCAGAACTTGAAATTAATTTAACATTGCTGAATGTCCTTGCACACTTCCACAGAGTCAAGTGGGTGAATTCCTAGGCGAGAATAGTAAATTCAACAAAGAAGTGATGTATGCTTATGTTGATCAACTGGACTTCTGTGAGAAGGATTTTGTCTCAGCACTTCGTATATATCTTGAAGGCTTTCGTCTGCCTGGGGAAGCGCAGAAAATTGACCGACTCATGGAAAAGTTTGCAGCAAGATATTTGGAATGTAATCAAGGGTAATTCAAAGTGTAAATGTTTTAAATCTTAGTGAGAATTGGTGATGCTTTCAAAAATTGTACTTGAAGATTTTTAACGTATTTAATTAGGTAATGCACTTTTTACCCCACCTGTTTTCTCCCCACCCCCCCACCCAGACAGATACTATTTGCAAGTGCTGATTCGGCATATGTCCTGGCCTACTCTATTATAATGCTGACAACAGATCTGCACAGTCCTCAGGTAACTGAATTCAGGAAAAAATGTCTTGTGAATGAAGATTTGAATTTGTGTTATGACTATGTGAGGGGTTCCAATTAATTTGGGTATGGACTTTCTCTTTTCTGCCCCCCCATGGCATCCCTCTCTGAAAATTTTCCATGTAGCATGATCATGAAATATATATTTTCGTTCCCCTCCTGTGTCGTCACATTGCGCATTTTTGCATTTTATTGAAACTGCAATGACCGCAATAGGAGATCATGTCACTTCACGAAATAAAATCGGCTTTTTATTATTGTGGAGACGGGTGGAACTTTTAACTTCCACAGGGAGCAGGCCCCTGATCTGGTAACACAACTTATATTACCAACCAAGCTGATGATTGTCTCAATGTTAGCATCATTATTATACTGTTGCTGAAGAAACTACTTATTATAAAGAGAATTATTTGGATCAAATAAGGCCACAAGAAAGAATATCCAATCAGTGGTGTTGAAACAAATGAAAAACCTTTAGGGCCTCCCTTTAAAACAAAAAAGTGATTTTATTAGAAGCTTTATTCAAGAATCGGTTAAGACATCTATATAGCTTCATGGAAACACAGAATCATATAGAGCAGAAAAGATCCTTCAGTCTATTGAGTCTGCAGTGGCAAAAACACTTCCTTAAAATCCTATTGTAAGACTTGTGTTACATTTATGTATTGAACAGGTAAAGAACAAAATGACAAAAGAACAGTACATAAAAATGAATCGTGGGATCCATGACAACAAAGATCTGCCAGAAGAATACCTGTCTTCTATTTATGATGAGATTGCAGGGAAAAAAATTGCCATGAAAGAGACTAAAGAATTTTCAGTGACACCAAAGTCTACCAAACCAAGTAAGTTTTTAACGTTGACTATTTCAAGAAATTGGCTGCTAAATATAGAGCACAAATACTTTAGTGATCCTCCAAAAACGAGAGTATATTGAATGTCATAGTTTCTATAGATTTAAAAATATTGGTGCAGATATTATGGCGGCTTCGTAGTTCATCTTTTTTAGGACTTAAGTTTGGGGGGTTATTGAAACATTGGTTTATTTCAAGTTCTGTTAAGATACTTTTTTTTTTTTGTTTTTGTCTTCTTTTGTCCAATTTATTTTGAGAAAACAAGCATTTCCTGGAATCCACATGGTTTTAGCTCATTGCTGTACTTGTTTGGTAGAGGTCACCAAGTTTTGTGGCTCTTTCTTTTGGACAATGTTTTGTATGCTGTTCAAGTTTCGGGTTTTCAGGCAGGAAGTTTCTTTCCAAACTGCTGAACAAGCTTCCCAGCTCAACTCTCCTGTTTTCTCTAAAAGCCCTAGAACATCCAGGATGGTACCTGGAACGCTATTCAGCTGCTTTTGTGAAAACTTTGAGGAAGTTCTCTTCTTCTACTACTTGAATGTCAACAATTGCCTATGTTCTGTGACGTGCACTAGGATGCAAACTGAAAACCAATTTGCGCATCTTTATCCTTTTTTGACTTTGAGAATTAATCATTATTGGCCAAAAGTGCTTTGTACTAAACTGAATCTCTGCTGTGAGAAAGTCTATTTTCTACCTCCTTACCGTGTGTTTAAGTGCATATTTTGAATTACTCAAAGGAATAAACATTTTTATTTTCATATTACCAAGTGACAGGGTTAGTATTAACTATTTATTTCTTCTTCGAGACTGTTTGTTTTTCTTTATTTAAACATTTATTCATGCACACACAGGAGTCACATCAAGAAAATGGCGTACAACTCCAATCTTAATTGCCAGACCTAAGGTTTTATACTATTCTTACCGATAACCAGTTTCTAATCAACTATTCCTCTAAATAATAGTTTCCAATCAAATGTTACACTTTACAATACTCTCCTATCTCTACTCAATTGTGTTCACATTCCAGGTTAATGTATATTGACTATATTATCCAATCATATTTGGACCGTTGTACATCATTATGTTCCCAGTCATATGTTTTAGCTGCAGTAGGTACTTCGTAATTGGTTCCCAGGGAAATCCTTAAGGAATTAGTCGTCTTCTAACACCCAGTGCTGTCCTGATACTCTAAGCTCCCTTCACACGCCTGACTAAGCCTACCACCTTGCTCACCCATTTGCCAGCCAGCCTATACACCACCTTACTGTACTCCCTCATCTATTTACCTTAAACTTTATATTCTGTCCTTTTCACAGAGGCTTTGTACATTTTAAACCTCCTAAGTTCAATTACTGCTGTAATGACTTTCGGTGACTTTGGTTCTACACTTTGTTTCATTTAAACAATTTAAACTTTACTGACTTATCACTCGATTTTAATGGGAAATTTTTAGTTGAATTTGCTTAAATTTCTTTCCATCTCGGTATCAGTTTTTTTATCACCTTTGCTTCTAGGTGTAGCCACTGAAAAACAGCGAAGACTACTATATAATCTTGAGATGGAGCAAATGGCAAAAACTGCAAAAGTCCTGATGGAGGCCGTTAGTCATGCACAAGCACCATTTACCAGTGCTACACATCTTGAACATGTCAGACCAATGTTTAAAGTAAGTTTGATTCTCAGTCTCGGAACTTCCCTGTGACATGCCATCACTGTTTTTCTCTTTTTAACCCCTCATTTGGTTTGGAATTGAAGTTGAAGTTAAGAATTGAACTTGGAACAGCAGCTTGTTTTAAAAGAGAACAAGGACAGATGTTTTCTGTTGGGAACTGGTCTGGAAAGTAATGCAACTTGATTACTGATTGAAGGGTGCTGTAGATGACCTGGCATCAAGTATTTGCTATGTTCAGGGCTGGCAGCTGGCTGGATATTGAATTGATTAATGAAGGGAGGACCAGTGCTAACCAACCAACCACACAGAATGAATCAGTTCTGACTGGGTTTGGCAGGTGACAGTGTCATTTTTGAAAGCTTCCAGAGACTGAGCAGCTTTGTTTTTGCTGTCTTTCCAGTTTCTCTCCAGTTAGTGAATTGTTGTTGAATGTTCTGAGAAAAGAATCCCAATCTGTAAGAAAGAAATAAATATTTCTAGATGTCTGCTGAAACTGTTTTAACTGGTAAGTTCAGAATTCAGGCAAGATGCACAATTCTACTTGTTCATGAACAATCAGGATGTTCAAGGATTTCTGAAGATCTAGTATCCATTGTTCATTGAACTGTCAAATTACCTTTATTGTCTTTCTAATTTATCCCTTAACTCTGTGTGTGAGAGTAGGGGTTATGGTTATTGATATTAATTAGGTTGCCTTTGTTGTTTATCTGTGTTCTACTAAAGTTAAGTGGTTTTTGTATAAGTTATAAACTTAATGTCCAAGACCCTGTTATTTGTAAAGTATGTAGAAGTAATTAAGTAACTTTGAGGGTCATTGTATGTTTCACCTTCACTGTTGCAAATCCAGATAGTGGGGCTGATTTGGATTGACTTGCTAGCCCTGTCGTAGCACAGGACTGAGTGGGATCCTTGCTATTGACTGAAAATAATGCATTTGAATTGTTGTTGTATTTCCTCCGTTTTGCATTATGTGGACTAGCTAAATTGTTGTTTGAATTCATATGTTTCACCTGTGTTTTATAATCTGCTGGAGTGAGAGTATCATACCCGGACTATTTACTCCACTTGTGGAACAGTGGAAGATCCACTGCTGTGTCACTGTGCTGTGTTCTACGAATGGTTGGTTCATGCAGACCACCACGTGAGATCTGGAAGCAAATTTCCATTTTCGTTGACAACGATGTAGAAGTCTTCAGAGAGAGAGAGAGAGAAAATTAAAGTCAAACAGCATTAAAACAGACCCTTCAGTCCATGCTGACCATAATCCCAAACTAAACTAGTCTCGCCTACCTGCGCTTGTCCCATATCCCTCCAAACATTTCTTATTCATGTACTTATCTTTTAAATGCTGCAACTGTACCTGCATCCACCACTTCCTCTGGAAGTTCATTCTGCACATGAACCACTTCCTTTAAAAAAAAACAATTGCCCTTTGTCTTTTTTAAAAATTTTTCTCCTCTCACCTTAAAAAGTATGTCCCTCAACTTCAAATTATGCCCCCAAGTCTTGAAATCCTCCACTCTAGGGAAAAGGCAGCTGGCATTGACCTTATCTATACCTCTTTATTTTATAAACCCGTACGAGGTCACTTACCAGGATATTGCTGGGTATGGAAGATTTGAGTTATAAAGAAAAGCTGGATAGGCTGAGACTGTTTTCACTGGAGTGTAGGAGGTTGAGAGGCAAGTTAAGAAAATCATGAGGATAGATAGAATTAATGGTAGTTGTCTTTCCCTAGGATGGGGGATTTCAAGATATGGGGGCATATTTTTACGGTGAAAGGAGAGGGATTTAAAGAAGGCATGAGGGGCAATTTCTTTTACACAGGAGGTGATTCACATGTGGAATGAATTTCCTGAAAGTGGTGGATGTGAGTACAAATGCAACGTTTTAAAAGACATTGGATAAGTGTATGAATGGGAAAGGTTTGGAGCGATTATGGGCTAGGAGCAGGTAGGTGGGACTAGTTTAATTTGGGATTTTGTTTGGCATGGACTGGTTGGATCGAAGGGTTTGTTTCCATGCTGTATGACTCTGACCTCTCAACCTCTTATGGTCTAGTGAAACAAGTCTCAGGCTATCCAGCCTCACCTTTATAACTCACACCCTCCATCCTGGCAAATCTCTTCCAGACTCCCTCCAGCTTAATAATATCCTTCCTGTCACAGGGAGATCAGAAATGGACACAGTTCTCCAGACGAGGCTTCACTAACATCCGGTATAATGTCCACATACTGCCCCAACTCCTATACTCTGGTCTGAGCAATGAAGGCAAGCACGCTAAACTTCTTCCTAACCACCCTATCTATACGTGATACAAAGAATTATGTTCCTGAAACCTGAGGACAGTCTGTTCTACAACACTACCCAAGGCCCCAGTTTTAATTGTCTTACCTTTTGTTTGCTTTACCAAAATGCAATACCTCACGTTTATTCAAATTAAATTCCATTTGCCACTCCTCAGCCCATTGACCCGATTGATCAAGATCTCTTTATAATCTTAGATAACCTCCTTCACTGTGCACTATACTACCAATCTTGATGTCATCACAAACTGACTAACCATGTTTTCTATATTCTCATCTAAACCATTTATATAAATGACAAAAGTGGACCCAGCACCAATTCTTGTGGGACAATCCAAAAAAACAACCCTTCACCATCACTGTCTCCTACCAAGAAGCAATTTCATATCCAATTGGCAAGTTCACCCTGAATCGCATGTGATTTAACTTTACTAATTAGTCTACAATGCGGAACCTTGTCAAAGGCTTTACCAAAGCCCAAGTAAACAGTCTACTGCTCTGCCTCCCTCAATCCTCTTGGTTACTTCCTCAAAAACTCAATCAAGTTTGTGAGACAGGAATTCCCTCACACAAAACCATGCTGACCATTCCTAATCATTCCTCGCCACTCCAAATGTATATAAATTCTGTCTTTCAGAATCACTTCCAACAACTTATCCACCACCTGAGTCAACCTCAAAGGTCTATAATTCTCAGGCTTCTCCCTACATCCCTTCTTAACTAAAGGCACAACGTTAGCCACACTCCAGTCATTCGGCACCTCGCCTGTATTTATAGATGATACAACTATTTGTATTTAGTTTAGAGGAAAATGTGCAGTTTTACAGGTGGAATTATTTCATTGAGTTATACTTTGTGTTGTTACAACAGTAATTTTGTTTCCAACTTATTTTGTAAAAAAACAGGAATGCCGTGCAACAGTTTTGTTTCCCTTGCTTTCAAGGAAGATGCTTTCAACTTTGAGATATTGTTGGCATTAGGTTTGATAGGAAATACTGCTCAACATATATACGTTTTTGTTTGCAGCTGGCATGGACACCACTTTTAGCAGCATTCAGTGTTGGCTTGCAAGACTGTGATGATCCTGATGTTGCCTTTCTTTGCCTGGAAGGCATCCGATGCGCTGTTAGGATAGCCTGCATTTTTAGCATGCAGGTACGTGTTCTCACACCCTCAACCTGAATACTCTATTATTTCAGATTTGTCGGCTTCTTTCTCGGAGCTCTGTTTTAAGCTTTTCTCACATTGTGTGGAATCTTTTGTTCTTCAGAACATAAATTGAGACAATTCCTAGTTCCTGACTTTCTTGCTGTTGGAATACCTGTCTGGGAGATGTCATCGTTTTGTGAGGAAACTAAAGAGATTAGCACCTGCCTGTGCAAGTGCATGCAAAATCAGGGATACATAATAGACCAGCAGTGGTCATGCAAAGGCTTTGGGGAATGTATAACTTGGAGAAATGCAGAGTTTGTAAAGGGTTGTAGAGTGGAATAGGCGTACGGACATACATGCAGAAAGTGTAGGCCATTCTGTCCCTCAAGCTTACCCTGCCATTTGGCAGGTCATGGTTTCAACTTCCCTGTCTATCACCTATTCCCTTGGACACCCTTGTCTGTCAAGAATCTAGCTCACTCTGCTTTGAAAATATTCAATGACCCTGCCTCAACTGCTCTTTGCAGAACCTAGTTTCAACAATTCTCAGTGGAAAAAGTTTATTGTTTCCACCTTTATATTGGGAGATCCCTTTATTTTGAAACTGGTGTCCTCTCCTTTTAAACTGTCTAGCTTTTCCCAAATGGGGGTAACATTATTGTGGCATCCACCCTTTCAAACTATTCAGAATCTTACATTTTTAGAAAAGATAACCCATTGTTCCCCCAAAACCCTATTAGATACAGATATGACCCGTTACACCTTTGCACATAAGAAAAATCTATCTTTCTGGAAATAGACCAAGTGGCCTTATCTAAACTGCTATGCAGCTATGTCCGTTTCCGTCTAAGACGACGAGCTCTGCACGGTACACCAAATATAGTTCCTCCAACACCCTGTACTACAGCAAAACCTACCTGTTATTTTCCATCCCAGTTTCAATAAATGACAGTGTTGAATTGGCCTGCTTAGTCACTTACTGTACCTGCGCACACTTATTTTGTGATTCGTGTGTCAGAGCACTTTGATTCCTTTTATACTGCAAAGTTCTGCAATCTGTTTCCATATAAGTTACATGCTGCTTTTCTATTCTTCCTGGTAAGTTATTAGGAAGAGACAAGGCCGTAGGGAGATTTGAACCTACAGATAATTTCAAAATTGAAGTATTGGTGGCCATTAAGCATAGAGGTGTGATTGGCAAAGGTGACTTAGGTAGCAGAGTTTTGGTTGAACACATTGGTGGAGGATAGAAATTGGAAGGGTGATCAAGAAAGCATTAAGATAGTCAAATCTAGAGCATTGAATAAAGGAAGAAAGTTTCAGCAACATCTATGTTAATATGAAGTAGGGTTGTAAGTAATTAGTGGTGGTTTTTTTTGGGTGAAGAAGATATGGCATCAAAACCTTAGCTTCTTGTCAAATTAGGCATACAGCTTGTCAAAAACAAGTTTACTCACAAGACCTTGCTCAGAAAAGAATGAACTCAGTTGTAGGGCTAAAGGCAATTGTTTTGTTTGTGCCAACGTTTTTTTGACCAAGAGTGGGTCCTGTCTGGGATTGAATGTTGATAAAGTAGGCTGTTTGTCTTAATACAGAAAGATGGATCCCACTGAAATCAAATCCCAATTTTTCTTGCTCCTAATACAAGGAAGTTGTTGAACGTTGTTGTAACTATTTTTGCATAGTAATTTTACATTTGAAATCAAATAAAATAATGAATCATTTGTTTAGATTGAACGAGATGCCTATGTTCAAGCTCTGGCCCGTTTTACGCTATTGACAGCAAGTTCTGGCATCACAGAAATGAAGCAGAAGAATATAGATACTATTAAGACACTTATTACTGTGGCTCACACAGATGGTAACTACCTTGGAAATTCTTGGCATGAGGTAAATATTACAAGTGTGCTATTTCTTTCTTGGGCGCATTTGTCCTGTTGGACAATGAATAAAGATAATGTTGCCCCTTCTGTTACCCGTAATTCCTAATATGATTCAATACACAAAGGCTAAGCAAGTAACTAAGAAGCAAAACTTGTGGTCAAACTAGCTAGACCTCTGTTTAAGTTTATTTTACTATTGTTCGTGGCTGTACGTAGCTTGTTCTGTTTAATTGTTGGTAACCACTGCTTGGACCTAGATACTTTCTAATCAAACAGTACAGAAATGTTATTACACCTCCTGAAGCAGGTGGGACTTGAACACAGATCCTGGCTGAGAGATGGGGTTACTACCAGCACACCACAAGAGCCCTTCTGCTTCGATCTAGCGCTGACATAATAACAATACCATATCAAAGCAGTTAATAAGTGTCTGGCTTGCATGAGTGTGTATCATCTGACCAGATGAAATATCCTGTTTTTGGTCCCATGTAATTAATTTAAAGCAGGAAGGTCGACCTCCACCATGCCAATATTTCTCTTACAATATTGAATGATAAATTTGGGCTATTTTTAAAAAAAATGTATAGCTGGAACTGTCACAGGATTTGGTCATAGTACAACTTTCTGTATCAGTCAAAAGCCTCAGTAGAAAGCATTGTCAATAGTGTTTAACACACTGCTTAAACGCTTCAAATAACTGCTTGTGTGTGGAAATTTCCAATATTTTAATTTTCAGTGAATTTATCTTGTCATTTGTCGCTTTAGAAACAATTTGGGTAGCGTAAACAACATTCCTAATAATTCATCACTTGGGCAGCTCAATGGTTAGCACTACTGCCGCAATGTCAGAGACCCAGGTTCAATTCCACCCGCGGGCAACTGTCTATTTGGAGTTTGCAGGCTTACAGGAATAAGGTGGGGGGGGCGGGGGGTTCTGGATGGGATGCTGTTCAGAAGGTTGTTGTGAACTCTGAGCCAAATGGCCTGCTTCCACACTGTAGGGATTCTGTGTGAAATACTTGCAACTTTCCATCTTTTTGTTTGGTCCTTTTCTTAAAAGCGGGCTAATCTTAAGACAGATGTACGCTGGATGAAAGCAGAATTTTTTTAGGCGAAATGTTTCAAATGATGAAATTAATTCTGTATTTTGTGATTATATGTCCACTTCTGATTTTAAGTACAAACAAAACTGAACATTTTCTTCCAGACAAAATGCAAACATTCTAATCAGTTTAGAGGTAACTGGAATGTCAAATTTCATCTCAAACACCCTTTTTTTTTCCAAAGGTAACTTGTTGAATTTCTAATCTTCATGTTCCTAGATACTGAAGTGCATTAGCCAGCTGGAGCTGGCACAGTTGATAGGTACAGGGGTCAAGACTAAATATGTTTCTGGTTCTCTGCGAGCTAAAGATGGATTCACTGCAAGTTCTGGAACTGGAGGAGAAGAATTCTTAGGACTAGGTAAAATGAATAACTTCTTCATAGTAAAGCTATTGTGTGGATGCATCAACTGCAAACCTTTCTTTTGAAATGTTCTGCTCAATTGTTGTGAATAGTTGCGTTTTCATGTTTTGAATTGTAATTATCGTATTGTAAACTAAGTTGTCCATTCTCTTTAAGTCAGGGCACTTTTCTTTTGACCAAGCATAAAGTACTCGCTAACTTATTTAGAGCACTTTTGTTTTCAAGACGTCACGTTCACAATTAAGTGTAATTTGTACTTATATATTTGGCAACAGAATGATGAACTTACACTTTTTTGGTGATACTTTTTTCCTTTCTGTAGTTGTAATTTAACTGCATTTTTCCTTTATGCTTATGTTATACATGGAGGGGAAAAGACTATTTTTATGCAAAGGACAACATCCCAATTTTATGACATTTAAACCTCAAAGATCTGCAGCAAATGAATAATTCCTGGGATATTAAGTTACTTCAAGATTGTATAGCAAAGACAAGTTGACGCACCTTTTTTCACTGTCATTGACCCTGCCTACTTGTACTATTGCGTTTCAAAAAGTAGACTCTTTCAGTGTCACCTTGAAAATGGCAATTGTCTTATAAATTTAGATGGCAGTTCCAGGAAGTCAGAAAGACAGTACTGTACTTCAAGAGTAGTGTAGGGAGTCAGTTGGCTAGACTTCTAATTTGTAGTGCAGAGTGACACCAACAGCAGGGTTTCCATTCTGGCTGAAGGTCTCACCTTTTCAACTTTGACCCCCACCTGAGGTGTGGTGACCCTTTGGTTAAAACAACCACCAATTGTCTCCCCCCTAATGAGGGCAGTCCTATTTTCCTCAGGGACTATGACGACTTTACTTCAAGTGTGGCCATCAGTGGACTGTGCACTTTAGAACTGCCTATTCAATAGTTGGTTTAGTTATCAAGCAAAGATAATGTCACGTTCAAGACTATTGCTGCTTTTCCATTGTAATACAAATCATTGGTTTGTATTTGATTGAATTGTTGAAAACTGAAAAATATACACTAAATAGATACAAAAAGAAATTACTTTTATAATGTCCGAGCTCAACTTGGTCTACATTGCTTGTACAATACTCATCCAAGGAAGAGAGTCTACTTGAACACCAAGAAAATTATCAGATCAGTTTATAATAGCAGTGTAAACTTCATATTTATTTAGTGCTTTTAATGTGCTAAAAGGTTCCAAGATATTTCATAGGAGTGTTGCCAAAATTTAGCTGAGAACAAAACAAACAGCTATTAGGATAGCTAACAAAATGCTACTTGACAGATATAAGTTTGAAGGAGCAACTTCATGGATGAAAGAAAAAGAAATGAGTCTTAGGGAATGAATTCTTGAGCTTGGGCCATGTCAGCTGAGACATAGATGCAAATTGTAGGCAGTTAAAATTAGGGATGCTTCAGCACCTGAAAGCATTGAAAGATTACAGGTATCTCAGTGGGTTGTAGGATTAGGACCATGTTGGAAGTTGAAAGCTAAGTTGAGTGTGTTAAAATTAAGGCATAATTTAAACAGAAGCCAACCTAGGTCAGTGAGAATAATTCTGATGGGTGAATGAGGGAAGTGAATGGATTGGTCAAGTTCTGTTTTATCAAAAGCAGAGTTGAAGGTTATGGCAGCAGGAGCTGAGGTACAGCAAAGGGGAGAATCTCGTGAAGGTAGAAATAGTAGTCTTAGTGATGGTCAGAAGATTGGTCTCATTGGTTGCTGAGTTAAAGTGGTGAACAGTCTAGATAAGTCTCATGTTTTCCAGGGAGAGTGATGAACTCGAGGACTGAAGAATGGAGGTTAATAGTGAGGACTGAAGAAAATAGAATCTGTGTCCCACCAATATATCGAGGATGTTTTTTTTTTTTTGTTTGCTTGACAACTGCTAAATGTTGAACAATTAACATGATAGTGAAGGAATTGAGAGAGGTGCTGAAGTACAGCTGAATGTTGTCAATATTTGTGAAAACTATCTCCATTTTTGGACGATGTCACCGAAGGGAAGCCTGCAAATTTAAAAATGAGGACTGTAGCATAAATTGGTGGGGACTTCAGAGGTAACAGTGCAGGGAAAGCAATTGCAGTTGGTTTTCTGGCCATAACTGGATAAGTAAAAATAAGTAAAAACTTTGCAGTCCTGCCCAGCTGGATAACTGGAAAGGCACTGATGAAAGTTGGTGTTGTCAATAATGTCAAATCCTTGCAGATGTGTTGAGGAGGATTAGTTTACCATTGTCACCGTCACATTTGTGGTTTGTTATTTGATGAGAACACAACTGTACTGTGTCGAGGTTGACAATCCTGATTGGAAGGATTCAGATATGAATTTCCAGAAAATATGGGCTCAGGTTTGGGAATCGGGAATATATTCAAGGACTTCATATGTGGTTGGAGGGCAGGAGATTTGCAAGGATGGAGGGAGTTGAGATTTTTGTTTTATAAGACAAGTATGATAAGGTGTAAACTTCGCATTGCAGGTTGAATGTGGAACAGTTAGCAACTTTAACAAATTAGACTAAGAACCGAATAGTTTAGTCCAGTTCAATATGACGAATGGCTGACCAGTTTCCAGTAGTTTTGTTCAAGTTTTTATCTCTGAAATTTGAAGGCGCAAAGATGCGGGTCGTACCAGAGGACCAAGCAATATGGTAAAGTCATGATTTTGCTGGTGCTTGGGACATCAAAGGTGGAGTGAGGATGTGAATGAACAAATCAGTTATTGCAGAAATGTTGTGTTGTATAACATGTTGGATTAGTGGTAACTTACTTTGATATTGTGGGAAAACATTCAATGTGTTTGGTAGTGAAATAAGTGCTAAGCCAGGGGAAAACACTAGGAGACAGGTGGCCAACATTTATTGAGTATTTCCTTACTCTGAAGTATGTATAATGCTAATTTTGTGGGGTTTCTTTGCTTACAGGTACCTTTGGCACTATGGATAAAAAACACATAGCCAGTATTCAGGAATCTGTGGGCGAGACCAGCTCCCAGAGTGTAGTTGTGGCTGTGGATAGGTAAAAGAAAAACCTCTTACTATGGATTTTGCATGTTTTATCTTGAGCAATTTTCAACTATGTTTTGAACTCTTCCTCTCGCTACATTAGCATAAGACAAAAGAAAAGGGTATTCAGAATTGTTTATTAAGCCACTTCTGCTATTGTCCTGTTATATATTTGTAGTCATTGCTCTGAACAGAGGCACCAAAACTTGTTAAGTAGAGCTATTTTTGGAGATTTGTATCCCTTGCAATCCTCCCTATTTTAATGGAAGTTTTTTTTTTTGTGTGGTTTTACTCATTCCAGATGTCATTGTGTAGAATTTAAAATCTATACTTTAATACAAACATAAATGATTAGCAAATAGACTAACTTTAAGGACACTTTATTTTTTTTTTTCTTTGAGCATGGGTGAAACTTTTTCAAGCACAGCATATCATGAAGTCATTCCAGGTTGAGAATTGCAATGCATCTCTATACAACATCAATCCTGGCCGAAGAAGACCAATTTTTGCACTACTTCGGTGTGAAATGTAATATTACGTATTCCTATAATTTTATAGCCTCCGAAAGGAAAGTATTGATTCAGTACCAATTGGTCTGTCTTTTATTTGTTTGTGGATACTTTGTGGCAAGGTCAATGTTTAAAGGCCATCTCTAATTGACTTTGACTGTGACCTGCCATCTTTTTTTGATATAAAGTGAGTCCATTGACTGAAGCCTGTAAATTGTGGGGACCTCTGGCAAAGGTGAATCGTCTACTTGGCATTTCTGGCAGATGATGGTTAATGTTTCAACCTTTATCCATTTTTGCTGTGCTGGGCTCTCATCATTATTGAGCATTTCCTCCTGTTAATCATCTTAAAAGACCAGCAGAAGCTTTAAGCTGACATGTTAGTTGTGGGATTGCTTAGCTTTGTCTGGAATATGCTGTTTCTGCTGATTATCATCTATGCAGTCCTCTAACTTTTTTCCAGTTTGGGATTTTATTTTTCAATATATCTGGAGCTGCTCTTGGTATTACCCTCCTTTGCTCCCTATTGAATCAGGATTAGTCCCATCAGGCTTAACGGTAGTCGTCAATTGAGGGATATGCCTCAGGTTACGTATTGTTGAATATTATGCTGCTGTAATTGGTCCACCGTGCCATGTGGATTTTGAGTTTTGAGCTGCCTGATCTATTGTGAATTTCTTCTAGAGTGGTAATTGTACTATACAACAATAGTGTGTGCATCCACTGATGGACATTGATTCAGTGCATATTCTGTGCCTTTGCCATCTTCGATAGTGGTGTTGGGCCACTGCCAACTTGATGTAAATAAGATATTTGGCTGAATTCATTTGTGCTTAATTTCAGTCAGACTGAACTCTAGTACCTGAAATGGGTGACTAGCGGACAGTGGCAACCCTTGATATGTAAAAATATATTAAGAATAAGAGTTGCATCATGACACATGGCTGTGGAACTTGAGTTATATCTGCTTCTTAGTTTGTGCAAGCCAATTTATTCATATTCAAGATGCAAGTCCAGTGTGATATGTTCATCAGTTTGGGCATTTCTCGTTTGAGAATACATCTAAGAGAACAATCGTTTTAATTTCACTTTTTCATTTCAGGATATTCACTGGATCAACAAGACTTGATGGAAATGCTATTGGTAGGTTTGTGGATGGTGTGTGTGTGTGTGTGTGTGTGTGTGTGTGTGTGTTGAATAATTTGTTAGAAGCTCAATTTAAGCTACCAAACTTCAAATTAATAGATGTGAAATAAATCCATGATTTAGATGGGTGGTTGGTTCTCGATTTGATTTTCACTATTTGGATGTGAATATGGGTTCCGATCCACATCCAGGCTGGTGGTATAAATACTTTCCTTCTGTCAAATAAGTTTTTGGCTGGTTTATATTCTGCTCCTTGTGGACTTTGGTCTACAATGCAAAACCACCTGCAAGCAGTTGCAGTTGGAAATCTGCGGGGCGAAACAAAAAAGTAAAAGCACACTCCTAATGCTAGATTAAGGCATGTTATTGGGGCAGAATAAGAAGCATTAATCTGTATTTAATGTGGAAATGTTGAATGGTCCCTTAAACATGACAGACTTCTAGTTTCCGGTACTAATCCCTTCAAACGGGGAGGGGCAGGAAACTGGGACAAAAACCATTCCATTCACTCAGCAGGTAGAGTGCAATTTACTTATTTAGGGTTGAGTAATGAGAGGAAAACTGAGGAATTAAGTTATGTTAAGGCAGGAAGATAAACTGAATAACTGAACCAACATATACCACTAAGCTAACTAAATAAATTGCTTGTTTAATTCCTTTGTTACAGTATTGAGAGTTGAAGAAAAACTGGATTAATCTGAAACATTGATAACTGTAGTTCTTCAGCAAAACCACTTGTGTCCTTTAGTTTTGTTCCAGGAATTTTCATTCCTCTTCCATTAAAACGATCATGTGAATATCTAGACAAATAGCATCCTGAATTTCAGATACATACACTGCCACCGTGTGGACAGTTTAATTTCCTTGTTTTTTTTTATATCAGGAACATTATGAAGTCTTCATGTTCAGCATGCATGAGTTGATTACAAAGTGTTAGAGTCTCCACATGATGTGCTAATTTCTGAAGTTGCCACCTCCTTTTGGCATCTTCTAGTTGTCCAAATTCCTACTTGAAAACTCGGGCATGTAATCTCGACTGCCTACTTCATGGATTAGGGATGATCAGTGATGGTATTTTTGGAAGAGATCTTAAACCAAGGCTTTTTTGAACTTTATCCTTTCAAGCAAAATTTTTTTGTTTGTTCCTAATTGCCCTTGAGAATGTGGTGGTGAGCTACATTTTTGAACCATTGCAGTGCATTGGTTTAAATACTCTTTGATCTGTTGTGGAGAAAGTCTCAGGATTTTGACTTAACAGTACCAAAGGTTCAGTGATGTCGTACCATGTCTGGATGGTGTGTGGCTAGGTAGGAAACTTGCAAGCAGCAGTGTTGTGGTATTCCTGTACGTCCACTGCCTTTTTGTTAAAGTTTTGATTTAATTGCTAAGTAGCCCTAAAGAACCTTGTGACAGTTTTGGGAGAGAATACTCTGTCCTGTGTAGTATTCCTCCCTCAACCATCACCAGCCAAAACAGAATAGCTTGTCGTTAATTTCCTTTTGTGTTTGCTAAATCTTTACTGTGTCGAAACTGATTGCAACATAAGCTTCCATAACACTCTCTCTTTTACTGTATTTCAAACATTAATTAATGAATATAAATCACTTGACCTTAGTACCCGATCACATCTCTGGAACTACCTAAATGCAAACCTGGCTTTTTTTCCTCCCATTGTTATCAGAATTCTGTCATCAGGGGCACGCTTATAGTGAAGCCCTCGAGTTGACATGCCAATTGCTGCCAAATACATCTACCGGAAATTTTGCTAGATGCCAGACTTGAGCCCTTAACACCCCTACCCCCAAACATTCTTGAATGCCACAGTATTTATCTAATCTCACACATCTGAACTTGATCATTTCTCTCTCATTGAAAACCTACTAAAAGTTAATACAGCAAATGGTTGCAATGTTCATCTACAGATAGGCAGCTACGTAGTTGACACTCACGAACATTGTTAAACTCAAGATTGAGTTTATTCCTAAAAGAACATATGGAAGAGATGTTCAGCAAAGAAAAAGGAATGATAAGGCAGATTTACAGATTCAAGTTAGGTAATGAATATGAAAAACGTCATCAGCCAACTATAAACTGAGGTTCTATGTGTTTGAAAGAGCAAGTGGCTTGAAGACTGAGAACGGCAAAGACACAAACTGGGAGGCAGTAATTAATTTTTTTGTTCCCAAGGCATGTATTGGATTTCTTTGCAAAGCATTTTGAAATAATCTTTGAATATTCCCTTAAATTCACCAGTTGATTTTGTACATTGGCTGTGTGCTGTGTCAATGGATGAATTGGGTTCACCTCACCATCCACGCATGTTCAGTCTTCAAAAGATTGTGGAAATTTCATACTATAACATGGGTCGAATCAGGCTTCAGTGGTCAAGAATTTGGGAAGTGATTGGAGACCATTTTAATAAGGTACACTTTTTTTGTTGATTTTTGCCTTTTCTGAATAAGTTTCTCATTTGGCTAAGGTCCAACGTTCATACAAACATTTGTGCCTTTTGACTAACATGTTTTGCATGTATTTTTGGAAGAAGCTATTAAATACATGAAGAACTTAGTGGATGTGCTAACTGTTCTCTCTCAAAAGCACAAGTTTCTGTTGCTCGTAAGTAACTCATTGTATTTATATTCTGGTACAGGTTGGATGCAATCCAAATGAGGATGTTGCCATTTTTGCTGTTGACTCTTTAAGACAACTGTCAATGAAATTTTTGGAGAAGGGAGAGTTGGCAAACTTTCGGTTCCAAAAGGACTTCTTGAGACCATTTGAGCACATAATGAAGAGGAACAGGTATGAATATATTAGTTTTATTACGGAATTAGACATAGGAGCACATTTTATCAACAACTTTATTTCCCTAATATGTTGTTTCTCAACAATACTTTATTCACACATTACTAAACTCCAATAGGTCAGACACCAGTAATTTTTACAAGGAAGTTATTGAAGATGCATTGTTTTTGCTAGTTGCGAAGTCCAGTATAATTTTCTGTATTGAAGGTACATGCATGGGTTATTGCTGCTCCAGTATCACCTTTCCACTTGTATTGAAGTTGCCAGAATGCATTGTTTCCTCAGCACTGCACTAGTCAATTCTAGTAGTGGTTCAGTGTTAGGGTTCAAGCTGGGCTCAAAAATGTTGCTCTGTGCAGTTGTGCTTGAGCAAGCAACAAAGGAAAGGAGTGGTTCAGTCCTGATATGAAGTTGTTGGTTCCAGTTAATTTCTAAGGCAGTTAGCTCATATAGCAGCAGTTTTTTTGAAGTGGGAGATGGTGGGAAAACAATAAAGGTGGATAATATCAGCATCTACCTGGTAGAAAATGACCTCATTTTTAGATATACTGTGGAATGGGACTGTATAGATGAAAGCAACAGGCCAAAGACAACTTTAGCACTCTCTCAATTCTGACGGAAAGGAAAAACCACTGGAGAGATGCTGACAAGTTTTTAGATCAGGTAGGAATGCAAAGGAAGTTAGGGTGATATTATCATGAAGGTGCGCTAAGTCGGGTACGTGTGGATGGAATGAATTAGTTATGCCAAAAGCTGTGGACAACTCAGACCAAAAGAAATAGTTGTCAGTTCTAATTACATCAGCAATCAAAGTACTCTATCATAAAGGAGCTAAAAATGTTACTTTATCCCAGGATATAAGTTTTTTTTTTTGTTTTTTTTTATTTGAGCAAGTTAAACAAGTTTTGAAATGTTCACCCTATCTTAGTGATTTTCATTCCTTGTCCCTCGTTGATTTATTTCAAAATTTGTATCCTTCAATAACTGTCAAAGATGGGCAAGTCACAGCATGTTTGAAGTATCCTTGATTCAAATATATGGAACTGATTATATGAGAATCCCAAAATAGGATTTTTTAAAATTACATCTGTCAAACAAAATTTCAAATTCTTCATAATCCATTTTGGATCTACATATAGTGTAATTTATGTTAAATGCAAAACTACATTTATGAGAAAATAAAATTTGACTATTTTAGCCTTTCAGATCTGTAATAGTTAGAATTTATTTTCTGGTCTGCAGAACTGTATTTGCACATTTCAGCACAAGTAATTGGAATGGAGAGATTCATTGCAAGTGTATGAGTACGTAATTATTTTCAGCAAATTTATCAGAAGCTTAGCAACAGAACTTAAATTTATAATGCAAAAGCAAATATGTTTGCTTAATGTGTGCTCAGGTCACCAACGATAAAGGACATGGTCATTCGGTGCATTGCACAGATGGTAAATTCACAGGCTTCAAATATTCGTTCAGGATGGAAAAATATTTTCTCCGTATTCCACCAAGCTGCTTCGGACCACGATGAACCGATTGTGGAGTTGGCGTTCCAGACTACTGGGCACATTATCTGTAATTGTTTTCTCTGTTAAATGCTATAGTACAAGTTTTGTTGGAACTCCTTTTCTAGAGAATTAATTTAGTTAAGTCTCACTGTATAAATTTGTATATATATCTTAAATCATAGTGCATTAAAAATTTAAAGTAAGTGGCACAATTTAATTTAATATCTGAAAATGTTTTAATAGATGAAAATAGAACTGAAAATTGTCAATTAGTTGTGGCACTCTTTGTGGTTGAAATCTGTTGACGGCTATAGTGTGTCTAGTCTAATTTAGACAATGAGTAATCAATTATTCTTCTGATTGTTTCTCTCTTAGTGGATGTTTTTAAGAAGCACTTTGCAGCAGCCATTGATTCATTCCAGGATGCTGTGAAATGTTTGGCGGAGTTTGCTTGTAATGCTGCATTTCCTGACACCTGCATGGAGGCTATCCGACTTATTCGACACTGTGCAACATATGTATCTGAGCGACCACAAGTGAGTTAATACCAATTTAAAAAAGAATGAGAGACTCTATTTTATTTTGGATCGTTCATGATCTAAAGACATTCCAAACAGCTTTCTATTTAGTGCTACAGAAATTTTCACAGCAAATTTGTGTAAAGTAAGATTTCATAAAAACAGTGTAATTATTACCAGATAATTTGTTTGAGATTTTGTTGGCCAGGTAACCAGGCAATGTTTCCCTGATCCTTGGGGGGGGAAAAAAGATTCCTACCAGATGTTTACATTCTCCAGAGAGGAGAAACGGTTAAACATCTGAATCAAATGACTACATCTCAAACAATGCAGGACTTCCTCAGTACAGCAATGGAGAATTTACCCATACTTGTATCTGGGGACTTGAACTTATGGCTCTTGACTCGGATACAAGTATGTTACCCTTGAGACATCGATAATACAATATTGCTGGCTTGCACTAATCTATTCGGATGTCAATTGTTAAACTGCTGCTATCAATCATATTATTTCATATTGAGTTTATATTATGAAATGTTATTTATTGTACTGATATTGTGCAAAGTTATGTTAAAGATGCCACATGCAGATATATTATCTAAATAATGAGCAACAAAACGGTAAATCTGTTTCATCCATCAATTCAGTAGCATTTTTGATGTTCAGACCTGTGATAGTCTATTTATATATTGAATCATTTAGTGTGAGGCCTCCATGATTTGAATGAAGAAGCTCAGTCAATAGAAACTTGCACTTACATGCTCGTTGAAAATGGTTTAATATTTGAAGAGCGTCACAGTAGTGATACTAGATTGACTTTGACTTTGGTAGAAAGCCACACTGAGATTTTGGGCTGGATCACCGAAAGCTTAATCGAAAAGGTAGATTTTAACAATTGACTTTAAATCTGAGGCACATAGAGGTATTGGGAAGGAATCTAGTGGTGGACTAAAATTCCCAGAATGAGCCATGGTCTAGGGGAAAAAATTCTGCAATGCTCTATATACACAAACCTGTGCATTAAAAGTTTCAATTAACCTAAAATTATTTCCCTTTTGATTTTAGATGTGGAAAGTAACCTTACTGGACAGAATCTTAGATTTATACCAAACCTAGAAAGAATCCACTAGGACCTGGTATTTTAGTACTCAGTCCCCTCCCCCACCATCTATATCAGCATAGAAATAAATAAAATCACGAAAAATGATACATGTTTTATGTTTATATATGTACATTGTGTGAGTTAAGTAAATTTTACTTAACTCACACAATGTACATATATAAACACGAAACATTTGTCATTTTTAGTGATTTTATTTATTGTAACCAGGATATTTTGATTATATGGATTTTATATTAGCTGATTAAATTTTCAAATGTTGTTAGGCACTGAAGGAATACACCAGTGATGACATGAACGTCGCTCCTGGAGACCGAGTATGGGTTCGAGGATGGTTTCCAATTTTGTTTGAGCTTTCCTGTATTATTAATCGTTGTAAATTGGATGTCCGTACAAGGTAAGAAACAGTTCCATTGTAATGCCTTAATTTAAACTGGAGAGTAGATATGTTGCAACTATGATTTGTAGTTACATGTTTCATGTAATCTCTCTTTCAGAGGACTTACTGTGATGTTTGAAATCATTAAAAGCTATGGCCAAACATTTGAGGAACACTGGTGGCAAGATCTATTTAGGATTATCTTTCGGATATTTGATAACATGAAACTTCCGGAGCAGCAAACTGAAGTAAGGCAGAAGCAGGATTTGTACAAATTTTAATTTGATCCTTTGCACAGAATGCAGAATAACTGAAAGTAGTAATTATTTTGACAGGCTGCCAGTCAAAATGCTCTTGCGCTTTGTTCCAGAAAACTTGAATAATGAAAGGAATAAACTTGATAACAAGTTGTTATGACATGGAATTTACAACCTGAATATAAATTCAACAGCTTCAAAAGGGAATTAGACAAATGAAGAGACAATATTTCCAGGGCAATGGTGCTTGTAGGAGTCTGCACACACAGGGATGAATGGCCCCCTTCTGCATCATATAATGAATTAATGTTCCAACATTAAAAGTTGCAGTCTGTTTGCTGTATTCACAAATGATGGATTCTTTCTGAAAATTGCCCAAAATGCATATTTAAGCATGGCGACTGCAGTATTTATCAATATCTCTTAGATTTTGTTTCATCTACTCTAATTAGCTAACCTGAGTGGATAAAGACATTATGCAGTCAAGTTCTGACAGTCACAATTTCAGAGCCCCATGTTCAGTCCATTATCTGCTGGTATAAGCGATATGCTTGACAAAATAGTTTTTTTTTTTAAAAAAGTATCTCAACTATATTATTAAGTTTCACTATTTCATTTTACAAAAGTATGTCTATCGTACAATTGAATGCTACATCTGTTTCTTCACAGAAGTCCGAATGGATGACAACTACATGTAATCATGCACTTTATGCTATTTGTGATGTTTTTACCCAATTCTATGAAGTTTTAAATCATGTCCTATTGGATGATATATTTGCTCAGCTACATTGGTGTGTACAGCAAGGTAACCCATTTGTCTTTATTCAGGAATTATGTACAAGTCAACTTTTAAAATGTATTAAGAACCATTTAAATTGTCACTTGGTAGTCCGGAACTTGAATATTGCTGAAAAAGAGACATGTTGCCAAAGTGATGTGTATTGAACTCATCAGAATAAATACAAGAATGCCAAATTTCAAACAATCACCGCTATTTACACTAGAGAATAATTGATTGGCCAAGGTTTGCTGTGGAGAATGCAACAGAGAATTAAAGACTTCCAAACCTCCTGGGTAAATCAAAACGTGTAAAACTTGAGCATGCACCTTTTGATTGCATAGAACAGGTCCCTGCCTTCCACATGTATGTAAATGGATTCTAGCAAGTGTCACCGGGGTTGGGGGGCTGATGGGGCTGGGGTGGGGGGAGTCACTGCGCATCTTGCATTAAGGCAAGGAGACCGCTCTTAAAGAGCTACTTACAGGCTTTTTGAGAAACAAACTCCTTCTGTTGACATTGTTTTACATCACTGCTTTGCCATCTAAGTTCAGTGACTCTCGGACTGTACTTGGAATGAACCGTATAAGCTGTTGTTTGTTTGGAATTTTATGATCTTGTATTTGTTCTGCAGATCACTGGATGAAAATCTTCAGTAATGTGTGTCTCAGCTTGTGATTTCAATGAAATTTTAGTTCAATGTGCCCATTCATAATACCTCTGAGATAGCTGTCTATTTTTCATGGGACAAGTGGGACAAAGATTTTTTTCTTAAACCATCCTTGGCCTAATTAAATTTTAGTTTTGCTGACTGCATAATATTGCCTACTAGAGAAGGTAAATGTTTAGTATTTTGACACCTTGAAACTTAACTTGATTTGAATGGGTGATGTAATACATTGAACTGTTTCTTGCAATTTTCAAGTGATTTAATTTCTTTTCCTTGATCCTTTTCATCTCGTTTTAGATAATGAACAACTGGCCCGATCAGGAACAAATTGTTTAGAAAATGTGGTTATACACACTGGTCACAAATTCAGTCCTTTAGTCTGGGATAAAACGTGTGCTTGCATGCTGGGCATTTTCAAGACCACTATTCCCCATGCGTAAGTTCAAGTTGCCATATATTGACAGCACTGTAAAAGTTTGTGTGCTTTTTCATATTCAACATTGAAAGTTTAACTGAAAAAAATGCTATAGCCATTGCATGAATGTTCCATGTTTATTTTATATACCCAAGCAATTATGGCCTGATGGCACCTCTACAGGCTTACCATGATTATCTGTTTTGTATTTACTATATAGCCTTTTAGCATGGCGACCCACGGGCATGGAAGAAGAATCTTCTGAGAAGAATTCAGTGAGTGTAATTTGAATCAAAATAATGAAAAGGCCTGAATGCCTAAAGGCTGCTTTTCTCTTTTTTTTTTCAAAAAGTGCTAGTTTTTCTGTTATGACTTAATGATGCATCTCATTGTTAAAGGACTTGGAAGTTGACCGTCAATCAGTCTGCAGTACAGAGCGAAATCTTTCTGAAAAAGGTCAAAGCCAGGTATCTAACACTAGTGATGAAACTTGGAAGAATAGACCACATGCAAGTAAGTTTTTTTTAATGTTTTTTTTTGTGCTCCATGTTTTCTGTTTGTCTTTTAAAATCCAAGCAAGATTTTCCTGAACGGTTGTAAAGTATTTATTTCTTCCAGCCATATATGAATAATCTTCAAATAGAAAGCATTGCTCCAATAATGATTAATAAGTATAAATTCCAGGTGAATCTTACAAAAACTTTAGTGAGCCCTCTGCACAGGGTGAGGAAAAATAAATTAACAATCCCACTGCTTCTGCTGACTGTCTAATGACTCATGTCAGCACATGTACATGAATCACATTATGTATTTTTTTAAGCTGCAACAAAACGTAATTTTGGGGTCTATAATCATATGGTTCTTTATAAATTTTAGATATGTGAACAGCCAGAATGTTGGATTTTTTGCGCATAATCAGGATACTGATTAATTGAATTTTCAAATCTCTTAGTCTAGTATACTGTTCTAAATTTCATCCAACAGCAACAAAAAAAGTTACTCAGCAACTTAGCTGTGCTGCAGTGACTGACTGACTGTTTAGACCAAGTGTCAGCATGCGATTAATTCTCTTGAGTTTATGCATGCTTTTTTTCCTTTGGTACGTGTGTTTTGCTAGCATTGTTGCCCATCCCAAATTGCCCTTGCTGGACCACTTCAGAGCGCAATTAAGAGTCAGTCACATATTGTTGTGAATCTGGAGTCACATGTAAATCAGACCAGATAAGAATGGCAGAAAGGACATTACTGAACCAGAGATTTATACTCCAAACATCAATAGTTTCATGGTAAGCATTATTGAGACTAGTGTTTATGATCCCAGCTAATGGTAATACTGATCCCAGAACAATGCCAGGCTTGGTAGGCCATTGGTTTTATTTCTGCAGTTGATTACATCATTGGTCTCTCACTGAACTCTGTCACAAGGGGCTTCCACTGTTTTAAACTTAATTACACACAAGTGAAAAAAATACAACTTACTTCACAAAGTAAGAACCCTTTACAGTGGTGTTTTTATAAATATCTAAAACAAAAGTCAAAGCCTTTAACACGTAACAACAACCTTTGAGATATTCAAACCTCCGTGAAAAGTGATGCTGTTTGCATTTACAAGTTCCTTATTGATTGTGTACATCTGTACTTGTAATTTTTGGGCAAATATCTACAGTCAGTTGATTGTCTTTAGTTAATGTCCTTTTTTGAGACCTTTGAAATGTGTGCACGTCAAACGTACTACTTAGCATATGTTCTCTTACACTCATGCATTCATCAGCCTTGTCAGATGTTTTCTTCTCTGACACTTTTTAAAGCCTTTTGTTTCTGGAGTCTTTCTCTAACTTCTAAACCATCTAGGAGTCCTTTCCTTTGACTGTTTTGGAGACTGGTAAGCAAATAACACCATTGTACGTTAACCACTGCTACTAGATATTTCTGTGATATCAGACTCCTGCTAAGCAGCAGTAGGTTTTCTTTGCTTCCATCTTTATTTCTGGAGCACTGAACTATTCACCTCAAGAGGATTTTAAAAATGCCTCACTTAAATGCATCTGTACACATTTCCAGACATCCCTCCACCATTCTTCAGACTGAAAAATGAAAATAAAACGTTTCCTCTTCTAACCACACAATATCATGTCAACTGGAAAGTTGGTAATATAACCCCTTTGTTTAAGAAGGGAGTAAAGCAAAAGTCAGGAAATTACAGGCCGCTTAGCCTGACCTTGGTTGTTGGTAAGATTTTGGAGTCCACTGCAAAAGATGAGATTTCTGAATACTTGGAAGTGCATGGTAAAATAGGGCAATGCCAGCATGGTTTCATCAAGGGGAGGTCATGCCTGACAAATCTGTTAGAATTCTTTGAGGAGGTATCGAGCAGGTTAGACCAAGGAGAGCCAATGGATGTTATCTACTTGAACTTCCAGAAGACCTTTTGATAAGGTTCCGCACAAGAGGCTGTTGAGTGAGATAAGGGCCCCTGGTGATAAAGACCAGATGTTAGAATGGGTAGAAGACTGGCTGTCTGGCAGAGTGTGAGGATAAAAGGGTCCTTCTCAGGCAGCTGGGGACTAGTGGTTTTCCACAAGGGTCAGTATTGGAACCACAACTTTTCACTTTATACACTAATGATCTAGATGAAGGAATTCTGGCTAAGTTTACAGATGATACAAAGATAGGTGGAAGGACAAGTACTATTGAGGATGTGGGGAGGCTGCAGGAGGATTTAGATTTGTGAGAAAAGTGGGCAAGGAAGTGTCAGATGGAATACAGCATGGGAAGGTTTTAGATCTTGCACTTTGGTAGGAAGAATAGAGGCATAGACTCTTTTCTAAATGGGGGAAAAAATTCAGAAATCTGAAGTACAAGGGCACTTGTGAGCCGTAGTCCAGGATTCTGTTAAGGTAAACGTGCAGGTTGACTCGGCAGTTAGGAAGGCAAATACAATGTTGGCATTTGTTTCGATAGGACTAGGATATAGAAGCAGGGATGTACTTCTGACGCTTTATAAGGCTCTGGTCGGACCACATTTGCAATATTTTGGACCCCATATTTCAGGGAGGATGTATGGGCCCTGGAGTGGGTCCAGAGGAGGTTCACAAGAATGATCCCAGGAATGAAAGGCTTAACATATGAGGAACGTTTGAGGACCGAGTCTACACTTGAAGTTTTTAGAAGGATGGGGGGAATCTAATTAAAACTTACAGAATAATGAATGGCTTGGTCAGAGTGGATGTTGGGAAGATCTTTCCAGTAGCAGGAGAGACTAGGACCCAAGGGCACAGCCTTAGAGTAAAGGGAAGACTCATTACAACAGAGATGCGTAGAAACTTCTTCAGCCAGAGAGTGGTTAATCTATGGAATTCATTGCCACAGAAGGCTGTGGAGACCAGGTCATTCTGTATATTTAAGACAGACAGGTTTCTTGATTGTTAAGGGAATCAAAGGTTACGGGGAGAGGGTGGGAGAATGAGGTTGAGAAACTTATCAGCCATTATTGATTGGCAGAGCAGACTTGATGGGCCAAATGGCCTAACTTATGCTCCTGTGACTAATGGTCTAATATAGAAATACAAATCAGACTTAAATCTATACATGGTTCTGTCCACTTCAAGATTCAAGTTTTCAAAAAAAAAAACTATTTCACAAACCTTCATCACGTTTTCAATTTTGTATGTTGTTAATAGAATTTAAATGCCACCAGCTGCCATGATAGGATTGAAACCCATGTCCTCCAGGGCATTAGACACAACCTCTTGACTAAATGTGTAGTGACATTACGACTGTCACAAGTGCATCAACATTCTTAATAGGAACTGACTTGTTCTCCTGTTATCCCAAATAAGATTAGAAAAAGGTTAGCAGTTGAGCTGTTTTATCATATTATTCGGACAACTTCACAGTCTCCATTCTGTTGACAAAATGGAGTTTATAAAAGGATAAGTGAAACAACTACACCTGGCACAAAACTGATCTGATAGCAGAGGCCAGCAAATGTATTAGAATTTCTTCACTACAACTGCCCAAATCCATGACCTCTACTACTAAAAAGAATAAAGGCAACAAGTGCTTGGTAAAGCACGAGATGCAGGATTCTCTGTTAGTCATGTATTAAAAGAATATCTCCATTCCTTTATTGCTGTTGGGTCAAAATCCTGAAATACCCCACCGAAGTCTACCAACACCACAATGAACTGCAGTTCTTCAAGAAGGCTGCTCACTTGCACCTTTTCCAGGGAAATTAGGGACAGGCAATTAATTTTGGCCATGTCAGCGATGTGCAAGTAGACAAATATGGAACAAATGTGAAGGTGTATCAGGTCAGCCCTTTATATTGAGTGCATTACATTGGATAACTTGCAAATTTTCTGTTTGGTAATCTTGTACAGCAAGAATGTTGTTACCACCATGTGCTTTATCAACAACCCACATTTATGAGACATGAATGATAAAATATACATTTAAAATTTTAGTGCCTTTTTTAAAATCCCTGTACTAATGAATGTTGCATGAACTGTCCATTGATTCAATAATTTTGCTCATTTTTCCAAGAAATATCTGATCAGAAACTCTTTGCCGCCCTCCTCATCAAATGTGTCGTGCAGCTGGAATTAATCCAAACAATAGACAACATTGTGTTCTTTCCAGCAACAAGCAAAAAGGAAGATGCTGAAACTATGGCAGCCGTACAGGTAAAATAACCTATTTGCCTACAGAATTTCTTTATAATATTACATGTTGCTAATAATTGTTAAAACTTCAATCAAATTCTTGCTCCTTCCTATACTAATCTAAATGATCAGTTGGTGAATGACAGAGTCTTAATATCTTTGTAAATTGGTGTTTTCTCCACTCTGGGCCAAGAAGCAAACTGTTTATGTATCTGGTAAGTGATATTACACACAAACTCTGGGTGAGGCTATTTGTTACGGCTAGTCTGATTGCTAGTCAGCTGACTTCTACCACTGACTGAGAGAGGGTCTTGTATTCAACGTGACCTTCACTGCATGCTAATACTCAAACTTGGGCTGATACATATGAGAGCATTCAGTCCCGCTTGCACGCTCTAGTAGAGTTTGCGATTTGAGACACAATCAGCAAGGAAATGACTTGCTGTTGAGTGAGAGATATTATCGGTTTGTTGTTACCATTGTAATCACAAAAAATCCAGTCTGTCTGGTTTTGAATTATCTTTTACTCATTTTGAAGTTGTGGACATTTGAGGGAATATTTCAGAATATGCAGTAGATATGCGTGTATGTGCGTGCACACATTGCCATCCTTACTCAGTCTGGTCTATGTAGGTTTTTCATGACAATTGGCTATGATTTCATGGTCATCAGTTGACTCTTAATTCCAATTCCTTTTTTAAATTAAATTTTAATTCCACCATCTGCCGTGGCATGATTCCAGTGAGGGTCTCCAGAACATTACCTGGGTCTCTAGGCTAACATGAGAGAAAGCTAACTGGAAACAGAAAAACAGCAAATATTTCTATCAACATTTTAAATAGTTAACACTGAGATTTTTCATTATTTGCAAGTTGCAAATGCAACTGATGCTGCAGTCATACGTGATTAGCCCTACTTCTAGCCTTTTATAATCATGGGAATTTCATTAATGAAGCAGCTGAAGATGATTTGGCCAAGGACACTGCCCAAGAAATTTCTACAGCAATACCTTGGGCCCATACAATTGACCTCCATCAAACATAACCATTGTACTTTGTGCTAGGTATAACTCGAGCCATTGGAGAGTTTTAACTGATTCCCATTGACTTCACTTTTCGTATGGATCTTTGATACTTTACTTAGGTAAACGTTGTCTTGATGTCAACGGTAGTCACACTTGCCCTCGTCTCTGGAATTCAGCTTCACGTTTAAACCAAAGCTGAACAGAGGTTTCAGCCTGAGTAGTGAAATACAAATTGAGCATCTGTCAGGAGGTGATAGTCAACAGAGACTAGGTATTTCCTCGCTTGACCAGGGTGATCTGAAATCTGAATCTGACTTTTTTGTTTTATTCTTTCATGGGATGAGGGTGTCGCTGGCCAGGCAGCATTTATTGCCCATTCCTAATTGCCCCAGAGGGCAGTTAAGAGTCAACCACATTGTTGTGGGTTTGGAATCACGTGTAGGCCAGACCAGGTATGGATGGCAGTTTCCTTCCCTAAAGGACATTAGTGAACCAGTTGGGTTTTTCTAACAATCGACAATGGATTCATGGTCACGATTAGACTCTTAATTCCAGATTTTTTTAAATTTAAATTCAAATTCCACTGTCTGCCACGGCAGGATTTGAACCCAGGCTCCCAGAACATTATCTAGGTCTCTGGATTGACAGTCCAGAAATAATACCACTAGGCCATTGCCTGCACTAGGAAAATATGAAAAGGACACATTGTTATTGGAGCAAGTACAGACATGTCATGAATCTATAATCAATTGTTTTTATGTACAGAAGGATTCAATTGATGCTGACATTCATATAGATACTCAAGACCAAGGAATGTATCGATATATGACTTCACAGCAGCTTTTTAAACTCCTGGATTGTCTATTGGAATCTCATTCATTTGCAAAGGCTTTCAACTCAAATAATGAACAGAGGACAACATTATGGAGAGCAGGTAAATACACACTTTCAATTTAGAATGAAACTCAATATCTTAAGTTTGAACAAACTGCATTAATCTACTTTTCTGATATGTTGCACTTGAACAGCAATGTTTCATTTCACTCAGTTATAAATAAAGTGGATTTAATTCAGTCAGAACCTCACTAAATGCACCCAATTTTATAAAACAGCAATGGAACTATATAGGTGTACTTCAGACCCAAACTTAATAAATTCTGCAGGATCTGGTTTAGCCTCATAAATTTAGCTTTTGTTTTAATCTGATTTAATTAAACTCCATTGATCTTGGCTACTCGTTTGCTAGCATTTCACACTTGAAAGTAAAACACATATCATTTGGAACATCATCAGCATGAATAGTTCTGTGTCCTAAACAAACATTTTGTAATTAATGTGGAGAACTTGTGAAATGGGTGACTTGGGTTCTTTGGCACAGCCATCCTAAATGTTTGGATTAGGCATCGTATTGAGAGCATGAATTAGAGATTTATATTCCATGTGTTCTTATGAAGGAATGTTGAGCAGGTTACTCGACATCTGTCTGAGTTGACAGACTCTTGGAGAATGCAGACTAACTTTTAAAGAAACAGCAACAATTTTAAAAGATGTAACTTTTGTAATAGTGTGACAAAATCTCTTTCACACCATAGCTGCAGGTTTAATTTATTGGACAAAGTGAAGATGAACACAGGCCCATTACAAATTTATAATTTGGATTCATACACTAATGCTGCCAAACCTGCTCAGTTTCCCAGGACTTTGTTTATATTTCAGATTCATGATATTTTGCACAATTTGCAAGTTAGCATATGCTTTGGATTTCTCACCTTTTCTGTAGGGAGATTTTGTTGTCATTCAACACTCCATCCTCAATCCCACAGATTGATCCATCAAAAAAAGTGCAATCAGGCCTAGCGCACATCTAATTCAAGGCAAGTCAGTTTGGTAGAACCAAAAGCTTTTGTGGAAACTGATTTCTTAAATGGAAAAAAAGTCATTACACAGGGTTCTATATACAACATAAAATTGGTTACTTAGTATCCAACAGTACTAAGTATGAGTTTTGAAGTGCTTTACTTCTTGTTCCAGGATTTAAGGGCAAATCTAAGCCTAATCTTTTAAAGCAGGAAACCAGCAGTCTCGCCTGTTGTATTCGTATACTCTTCCGTATGTACACAGATGAAAATCGGCAGGATTCTTGGGACCATATTCAGAAACGACTATTGAAGTATGAGCGTTTTATTTCTGGCACTTCTTGTTTGTAACAAAAGCTAGAATTGAGGAGCTCTGTTGTAAATCATGCAGCATATGACCTTCATGCGTATGTTCACATGTGTTGTGCTATAAAAGTTTCTTCAGTATCTTATACATTTAACAATATTAAGATGACTATTTAATGTACATCCAAAGGCAAGTGCTTTGGGCTTTTCCCTGAATTTGTGAAAATGCTTTATTTTAATTTAGCTTGACTTGTTTATTCCTTGCTTTATGGCAACAGTAATCAGAAGAGTGGCTATACTTGACTGACTTTAAGCAACATCGAATACACATCCAAGACTGGCTGATAGGTGCATGCCTCAAAAATACACTTTAGTTCAACATGTTTTTGACGTTCAAAGGTCAATTGCCACCATTTCCCCTGGGATCATAAGCTACTTAAATAGGATGGGTGATTGTATTCACCTCATTTTAATTAATCTTTAAACACAATCCCATACTCTGAAACATGAGCACAAAAGTTTACAGGCTTGGTTTGAACAAGAAAATGGAAACCTGTTACACAAAAGAAATGAATGTAACATGAACGAAACCAAGCTATCTAAATGTACAAGAAAGTGATGTAAAATAAAATAAACTATCTACATATAATAGTTTGCAAAATTACAAAACATGGCAAAACAAAATACCATCATTTGATACTTTCTCAGAAAACTAGAGAAATTTCCCTTCCCTTCCAACTCTAGGTTTGATCTAACTGCTTCTCAATCCCAGTCCCAACAGCAATTAAGCCTTTTCCTTTCACATTGACAACTTAAGAATTAACACAATTATTTGTACCTTATTTCTATTTCTAATAATTGGGCTGTTAACTGAAACCAGTTTTTGATGTCTTTATCTTACCTTCAAGCTGGCTAATGTACCTAATTGTATATTTACTTAACATTAACCCCTTGGTCAACATTGTAGCACAGCACTATTTTTCAGTCTACCCAATGGTGTGATTTTTTTTCAGCAGGTATCATTCTTTTCTAGATCATTTAATACCTGTTTCAAATTCACTTTTTAAAATAATTGACTTACTCATACCCTGTACTGTATTCACTGAAACTAATGAACAAACTAACAGTCCTATACTGTTCACCAAAACACACAATACAGATTAGAGATGTCTTCCCATATGCAACATGACATCAGACATAGGTGCAGTGTAAACTTTACAGTCTTGAAAATACATTCCAGTTTGAAAACGTCATCATTATGGCCTGTACCTTTAGCATTGAAGATGCCTTTCAGGCCTTTTTTCATTTTTATAACTTTTTTTTTAAAATCTTGCTCTCCGAAACTGCAGGGTAAATGAATATTGAAGGTAACATAGTGCACAGGATGCTTCATGTGGACCTTAATCACTTCTACTTCTGGGCAAGTTTTTTTGTTCAATTAGACCTGTCTTTGAATTTAACCAATTCCCTTTCATGTGAAGCTTTGTCTCTTTATTTCAAAGTCTGGGTACATTATACAGAGCCCAGTTGTGATCTTAATTCCTCATTAATTCAAGTTGGTGATTATTTACTATATTATGAAGTGTGTTGATTATCAAACATAAAATGTGTGAAATTGAGGCTGTAGTCATCTGTATATATTCATGCTTCAGGTACTTAACGTTCGAAAGGACTCCCTGCTGATCTCCCACATTTCGCGCTCTATAAAATTATAGCCCTCTGCTTTAACTAGGCTGCTGTAAATCTGGCTTTTTATGTGTTGCCTAGGTCCTGAGTTCCTTGATTCCCTTTCTTCACTGCTCCACCTCTCTCTTTCATCTTGGTCCTTTAAGAGATTCCTTAAAACTACCTCTTTGACCAAGTTTTTGGTTACCTAACTCAGTATCACCTCATGTGGCTCATGTCATACTTTGTTTTCTGTTGTGAAGAATCTTGTGATATATTGTTAAATTGATAATGTTATAAGGTGCTACAGAGGAAGTAATATTTGAAGTGAACTCTTGGATGGCCTAGAAGGTAATGTAGCCATATCTCCAAAAAAATGCTTGATACTCAAGAAAGACTATGAAAATTATTGCTATCGAAGTAATTAATTTCTTAGCAATCATTCATGGGAAAGGGGATGGTGGTTATTCATCTGTGTTCTCCTGAGTACGTGGTGATGGATGTTCTTCTCCTTTGCTGAAGAGTAGATTGGTAGGCTACTGCAAAGGGCATTTTAAAGTAAATCTCATTAGAATTAGACTGGACTCACATTCCAAGCTAAACTGATAAGTCCAGCAGATTTCTCTTCCTAAAAGAACATTGACGACCCAGTTGGATTTGTAAAGCAATTCATTAATTTCTCAGTGAATGTACTGATACTAAAGAAACTGATTTCAAATGCTGGGATGGTATATTTCACATGCTTTCCCTTTTGAGTATTAGAAGGAAGTGATCATCCAGAATATTTGTGTGTATTTTTTGAATGCCATTCGTGTCTCCTTGTGGCTTTTTGTCTTGGAGCAACCCCTCAATGTTGCAGTTTTTTTAAACTTTTCATTTTGCGTGCAACCTAGTCTAATCCTATTTTATTCTGTGGATAACGCTGTTTGAAGACTGAGAAATGCCTTCGCAAGGTAGAGATCATGTTTGTTTTACAGGATAAAATCCAAGTGAGTAGTTATAACCATGTACTGTTAGAGAATTACACAAATTTATAGAAGTCTTTACCCAGGGAAGGTTAATAATTGTCAGTTTTTCATTGGTCACTTCATAGAAAACTTTCTTTTTCACCAGGGTTTGCAGCGAGGCCCTTGCCTACTTCATAACACTGACGTCTGAAAGTCACCGTGAAGCGTGGACAAACTTGTTACTGCTTTTCCTCACAAAGACTCTCAAAACTAGTGATGAAAAGGTATGGATAAAACTTATTTTAATGTTTATCTGCATGAACGACTTAAGTCCTTGTTATTTTACCTGTAATTTCTCTGCGGTTCAAAAAAAAATCTGTAGAGAAATAAGGAACAGTCACAAATTAAGTCTCACTCAAAATGTGGGTTGGGGTCTTTTGAAGTCCAGCAGCACCACCTGTAATTCTTGAGAACCAATATAATTCTTGGTAACCACATTGATTTCAGTGAACATTAACAGGCTTTACTAAACTTAAGAATTTGCAAGGCACCCTCAAAGGATATCCTTCTGGAACCTTACAGACTCAGGCTCAAGTTTCATCTCAACATAACTACTGAGCATGTGCATAATGAACTATTGTTTAAAGTAAGTGTAATTAGCTCTCTACGTCAATCTCCCACTCGGATCTCTTATGGCATCCCTTTTAGCTGTTAACATTTATCTCTTTTTACTCTACTCTCACTATTACCCTGTAAGTCTCCTTTGCTTGAAGCATTCATCTCCCCAATGCATTCTCAACTCTCTTGCATGTATGTGCTCCCTCATCATTGTCGAGGAAGGTGAAGGCAGGTGTGTAGTGGGATACCAGCTTCTCTGTGGACCTCATTATTTCTGGAACTCCATCAGAGTATAAGTGCATCATCATCATCGATATGGAAGTAGTCTCTGGACCACAATCAATTAAAAGTTGCTGCATGGAGTTGCAGACTGGATGAAAAATAGGTTTGTTGGCCAACGTATTTCTAAGCCTTTTTTCAAAAGATCACTGTCTTTTTGGTGATTTTATCTTGCACGAGGGCTTACTACTACATTACGTTTGTCTGCAAACTTAAATGAAGAATTTTTTCTCGTTCTGAAGGTTTCCTTTTTCAAATGTGAGATCATCATTCATTCATTGTTTATGTAATATTTCTGTATTAGAGACTTCCTCCTTTGAAGTGTCTCTGTGTTGCGTCAATTGCTTAAGAACACTGGCCACGTTTGCACAGGATTTTTGGAAATCTTGTGATCTTTCAGTCTTGCATTGTGACACATGACCGGCTTTTAGTCAAGAGTCTCTGAGGTAGTTAAACTACTACAGTTTTTGTATAACTTTGATTTGATTGAGCTCCTTCTTAAGCTCATCTTTAAGCTTCTCCAAGGTACTCTAGTTCTGAAAGGTCTCGATTCTGTGCATGTGCTTGTTTACTTGAGTGCTTCAATACTTCATGATAGGACTCAATTGCAGATTTTAGCGGGCTGTTTTGTTAAGAATGTCTGAATGCTTGAGGCTCAATTTGAGGTGCTGGACCTGGGAATGGGGCATCTGCAGTTTGTTGTAGGGTAAGTGTGCTTAACAACCACAATGTCAGGTCTTTTAGCTGAGTTTCCTGGAACTTTGCCAAGGTTCTGGTCATCCCTAATGGGTATTAAGATGCAGTGAACAGCAACTTGACCTTTAGAATGTCGGTATTTTGTACTTCCCTGTGGTGTGCTGGCCTTTTATTACAGGAAAGAATTAGTTCATCTATTTGCACTAGCTAGTACGCTGCTGCAGCTGTTGTATGTCCTTAGTAAGGTCTATGGTTATCTTCAACAAAAGGATGACTCCCCTTAACAGATGTCGGAGCCTTCACAAAATGAGCTGACTTCTGCTCCTATTAAATTAACAGGAAGACTGAAGCTTCATTCCAAAGGATCAGTTGGTTCACTTGGTTGGTCTGTAATGTGCTGTTGGTGTTACACCACATGTTCAGTTTCCATATTGGCTGAGATTACCATGATGGGCCCTCCTTTTTAACCTCTTCCCTCACCTGAAGCATGATGACCCTCGGGTTAAACTTGCCACCAGATGACGAAAAAGCAGCACAATGGTCTTCGAGGACTGTGGGAATTGTACTTACTTTCTGTACTATTAGTTCCTGAAAGAGATTGCCTTCTTGTAGCAGATGACCTTTGGGCTTTCTTTATTAATATTTTGAGCCACTTTTTTTTTGAGAAAAATTAAGAGTCTCTTTGTATGTCTGGGGCTGGAGTGCCCATAATGGGAAATGATTCCTGGTATCTTAAGTCGATTCCAATGTCACCATTGTCTGCTAACTGAAGAATGTTTGTTTAAAGCTACACATGCAGCTCCATTTAATAAAGAAGTATAATGATTATAAATGACATTTAAGCATTTCTAAGATCTCTGTTCCATTGGTGCTAAGTGTAACATGTGTCTGCTGTCTAATTCTGATTTTAACTCCAGATAACTCAATGTTGAATGGCAGGTGGTATGAGAATTTTGACCATTGACTAGCATCTGGATGTATCAATATATCTGTATGTTCCAATTTAAAATTTATATTATGTTAGTCATTTAACTCTGATATGACAGCCTAGAATTCATTTTGTAGGCCTATGCAAGCAAGGATGAAATCGTGCATTGGGCCTGCCACATCCTTCAGGAAGAATTATCCTGTCCTCGACTACTGTGACATCCACAGACTGTTGTAGTCTGTCTAATTTCTGTGCTGTCAACACAGCTATAACATGGTCTGTCTTGGCAAATGGGTCACTGTATAAACTGGACTGAGTTTCTGACAGTGGCCTGCCTTGATCACATCAACTGCATAATCTTGTTTTGTGCTTACTGTTGGCAAATTTTTGACCTGCTTATTTCTTTCCCAATTCCTGAAAACCTCTAATATGAGATAACAAGCATGGGGCTGGATGAACACAGCAGGTCAAGCAGCGTCATAGGAGCAGGAAAACTTGACGTTTCGGGCCTAAACCCTTCAT
>JAHRHZ010000087.1:9934307-9945134 GCA_024137785.1 Ginglymostoma cirratum | reverse complement strand
GGCCTAAACCCTTCATCAGAAATGAAGGGTTTAGGCCCGAAACGTCAAGTTTTCCTGCTCCTATGACGCTGCTTGACCTGCTGTGTTCATCCAGCCCCATGCTTGTTATCTCGGATTCTCCAGCATCTGCAGTACCTTTTATCTCTGATACAACCTCTAATATATGTACTGTTTTAGTCCTGTCGACAATTGCTTTTGCTGAAAACTTGCTGCATTCCCTACTATGTTCTTTCTCTAATGCTTTAACTGCCTTTATGCAAGTGGTTCCCTCTCTGGTTCGGGATGAACCTTTTAAAGTCCTGATGCTTGTTGGAGTCTGTTGCTGCTGAACTTCTCCTAAGGTATTTGCTCACTTTTTTTGTGTTTGGACTGCTGGACTCGTCTCCTTCACCTGCATCGCTGCAGCACTGATGAGCTTTGCTTGAGGTGATTGTTACCACTTGCTTCACAATCTGACAATATGCCACTGACTGCCACCATGTGGTTATGAGGTCTACATTCATTTAAGTGAACATTACAGGCTTTAATAAACATAATTACATAGATTTGCGAGTAGTGGGCATCATTCTGAAACCGTGTGGACTTTGATACCTGTTCTGAGTGATCTGAAATCACTGATACGGCTGCCGTGCACGTAAGCAAGGAGCTATTCTTAAAGTAGAAGTATGATTAACTCTGCAATGAATCAAAAAGGCTAATATTGAAGGTGAGTAGCAGGAAAAGAAATGAGACAGCCAGCACAAGCAGGATGAAGCCGATAGTCTTGTGTTTCATTTTATGATTATGAATTGTTAATGTCTTTTATTTGCAAAGAGCAACCTTCTATGAAGCACTATTCAAGTTGATTTTCTGTTGCTGTTTTTTTTGCCATCCATTTTTCCAGCGGGTTTTATGTCCCTATTCTTCCTGTTCAAGAATTCCATTTTGGGGTAAGCACCCATGGTTAATCTTGAAAGTGACATTGATGCATGGCTGTGTCAGAACCAAATCTGAACCTGTTACCCTTTTAGTGTACACACATTTTTGATCTGAATTACTAGATGACAGAGAAACCCAATCCATCTGTTTATTTTCTTCATTTGCATTGTTGCTGGTTAACTAAACTCAGAATACAATAAAACTTTTAAATCAGATTCAAACTGGCTGAGTGTAATGTCAAATGCTACACTTGTTAACTAAGCTATTGCTTGAAGGAATGTTATTGAGAATAAGTTGGCATAATTATAGCCACAGATGTTGACACCTGCAGAAAAATAATTAAAGCATCTGAAAGATAAACCAGTTGAAACCAAAAATGAGTAACAACATTGGCAAAAGTACCCTTCGGTGTTGTGATTTGAAGTAATATGTTGAATACGATACCAGTGTTGAATAAGATACCAATGTTGATCTGTAAATTTTACAGCCACCTAATTTGTAAGAATGTCATCGTGAATGACTGCCAGATTGAGCTGCTGGAACATTTGATCGTAGGGTGCAAATTTTAGTGCATTTATATTTGTAAAAATTAAAATACTTATTCCTACAGTCCATGCCTCTGACATTTGATTTGATTTTGTTTTCTTTTGAAGTTTAAGATCCATGCATCAGCATACTATCCATACTTGTGTGAAATTGTACAGTTTGACCTCATCCCTGAACTGAGAGCAGTTTTACGCAAGTTCTTCCTACGCATCGGCTTTGTATTTCAAATCTGTCGTTCAGAGGATCAACCACAAGAAGATACTACATAACAAAAAATCAGCATGCATTTCTACTCGAAGTCTGTAAATTGAGCCTCTGTAAATGTAAATGTATTACCTGTTGTAGTCAAAGAAAACATTAATTTTTGGAGCTATTTTTGAACATTATATTAGATAAGCCCAACATCAGTTATGTGTAGCTTGTGTAATTTCCTGACTCCTTGTGTATTTCTATAGTTTGTTTTTTACTTCTGTTTGTCTTAAAGGAATGTCTGCTTTGTTTCTAATATGTCTTTAAAATACCCACTTAAAACCACTTCAGGGACTTCAAATTATGCATGCCAATATTATGGGACACTACTGTCTTAAAAATAGTAAATATTTGAAGTAAATATATTGTTGGACATGGTACAGTGTAAAATGAAGTTTTTAATATCATGAAAATGTAATGGTTTCAGTGCTTTTAATTAGTAACTGTTCAACCAAGAAATCTATAATTTTGAATTAGTTGTGATGTGCCAGAAGCACAATAACATTATTTGCTTATTGTGAGAGTGTTGGTAATTGAAAAGTGCAGAGGATTTTGAGACAAAAATGGCAATTTTCAATATTTTCTCATTGTACAATTTTAGTTTTGTTTTGAGTGAATGTGGTGAAACTCAGATCTTTTGATTTCTGCTTGCAGAGATGCTTTGGAGTTTGCACATTCCATTCCCCCCTTTAAATTATGACAATAGATCTTAGAAAAGCACAACTGTAAATTTGCAGTAAGGGAACAATATTACTACCTTTTTGAGAATGAAGCTTGATTTCAACTTGGCTATTCTAGGACAGGGGAAGGAACTTTATAATGTACAGATTATACAAAATCTGTCCCACGTGGCAAAATTTCTTAACTGTGTTGCTCTGAATAGCCAGGGAACTACAATCCTATTTTTATCTCTTAACTAAGGGTCCTTGAATCCTGTAGCACCTCAAGGCCAAACCTGCAGTATGACAGTGTTTGTTGTCTCTCAAACCTATAGGATATGTCAATATCTCAATGTAATTATTTTCATAAAACTATATAAAAGCTGTGCTTTATGCTCTTTAGGGAAACTACATGTTTAACCAATGAAAAAAGTTAGTTGTGCTTAATCTCTGCTCCCTCAACAATTATTACTTAAGACATAGCCTGACTTTGTGCAATATATTAACTAGCAACTAGATATTAAGCAGTATATAACAAATAACTAGTAGATCAATATCTTATGTTCTGAATTGTAATTTTCTTCACTGACACTAATGTACATGCCTCCGCTGATGGGTAGCTTGTTGATTTCCTTGGATTTCATGTCCCACAATTTATCTGTTAAAGTCCTGTGAATTTCTTGAAAACATGTTTTGAGCAGATTTGGATGGGTCCTTTCAATACTGCTGTGACCTAATCGTAAATTGCAGGTGTTAGAAAGCTTGTAATAAATTTAACAAATTTGCAGCATTTAACAAATCTGGCACATTTACATAGGTCTCAAGATTGCAGCAAGCCCAGTGTTTTGGGAACTGACCATGCAAAAACTTCACTGATGCCACGCACTGTACAAGCTGTGTGTAAAACAGACACTTGATACTTATTACAATTTAACTGTATGCAAATTTGGTTTTAAAAAAAAACAACTATTAAGCACTGGCATAGGAATGATGGTTAGAAGATAAAAGGCATTTGACTTAATTTTTAGTATCAGTTGATCAGATAGTGGTTTCAGTATGTTTACGTGAGAGATAACTTGAAAGAAGAAAGAAAATCCATGGTGATTGACTTCCACTGAAGTGTGAATTCCCACAAGCCTTTCTCTTGGCTCCATTTATGCCAGTATCAGTAACATGCCAATCTCTTCAAAAGCAAAGAACCATTTTTTTATAAAAGCAGTAAATTAATGATGTAAGATGCTTACCTGAAAGGTCATTTAATTTATATCTTAAGTGCAAGGAAGTATTCTATTTATACACAGAATAGCGACTCTTTATTGAAGTCTCAAATATTGATTTGCTTGAAGATTTGTTTTAGCACCAATGATCTTAGTCCAGAAGCGTGAAGTCATATTGAAGTGCAGTTGCACAAGCACTATTTGCACTTTGACCGAGAGCCATTACAAATATGTGAAACAATTCAGTGGTCATCAGTTTATTTGACCATGATGAGTATTATAATCAAGCTAGAAACAATGTTGTCACTGCCCTGGCTGAGAGCACACTTCTTGTGGAATGAAGATTCAATCTGGGATTTCCTGGTCATCTTTTATCTCTGATCTTTTGAGACAGCTGTGGTGTAAACATATATAAATTGACACTTGCTTCAATGATTCACCAAGTATAACTTGGACAAGCCACCAAGCTGAAAATTTTATTACAATAAATGTGTATAATAATTCAAATGTTGTTATTTATCGGACACTTGAGCAGTTCCTAGCTGGCTGTAACACCTCAGGATAAGCTTGACCGCTCCATGTTGTCTGGATTTACACTTAACACTGTGAGATTGTTAGAGAGGATAGTTTTAACTTATGTGAATATGTGTTCGCTGATTGAATGTGCTCTGTGTTGATGAGTGAGGACAACATAAAAATGAAGATTGTGATGTAATAGAAAAGTTTTCTAAGTCAATAGGTCTAAGAAATAATGATAAAGTGTCTCAAATTATATGGGAATTAAATGGGTATTTTAAATGGCTTCACTTGTCATTTGCGCTGTGGGCTTGACCATCAATGCAAATTCTTCTATATAGTAACTTTCGAAAACACCATGTCAAAAATTATACTTCCAAATTGTCTACAAGTAAAAATGAAAGATTGTGCTGCAGTACTAAATTTATTTTCTACAGAATATCCATAAATACAATCAATATTAGTTCATCGAATTTTTGCTTAGCTAAAATCCTACTTTTTTCCTGATTCTTGCTTTGTTTGACTTTGTTCTAATCCTTTGGGTAGGGGCCATATACTTAATTTGTTTTTCTTTTAATAATCAGGTAATTTAGATATGAATGTAATGATTGACTGAAAATGGCAGCAGTACATTCAATAATTCTGTTCAATTTTATACTTGCGTGGTATGTCCAGCAATGACATTTATAACCAATGGAAAAGCTTTTACCACGTAAATGTGCAAGCTTATTTGCTTAGTTCAAGAGAATTAGTTTGGTCTCTAGTTCCATGAGCCTTTTTTCATACCAATTCCTGCAGTTGGTTCACTTAAAAAAAACTTATGAACTTTGTAAGCACTAGAATAGCATGCTGATTTGCAATATCTTGCAAAAATGTAGGTACTGCTGCTAGTCTCTCTTGTGCGATTGTGGTAGGCATACAATGCTCACCACCTGCATTGTAACCACTGAATGAGCCCCAGTTTTCACTTAGAAAGATTAACACTAATGCAGCCAGGCATGCTTTAATTTTATGTCAATTTGTCTCATTGGCTTTTCTTAATCAGCAAAATTGTTTGCAGAACTTGCTGTCTGTTATGGAAAATGAGGTGTTGCTGCCTTTTCACCATGCTGGTGGATGGTGGAGCCATCATTCCTCGTTTTCAGTACTGTTCTGAGGCTATTGGAGAAGCAGTGTAACCTCAGCAAGGCACCAAGGTACTTTGACCATTGGATAAAACATATTAGCACTTTCATGATTTGATTGTCTAGTGGTGCTTATGCAATCATAGTATCCAACTGAATGAACACTGGCTATATTTTGTTATACTTAGTTTTGAATGTGAGTTCAAAAATTCTATGCAACCGAAGCAGGATAAAATGATGAACATGTGACCGTTGCATTTCATGTGAATGTACTCTTGTATCATAGGTTGTTACCATGGTCCCCTTGCGTATTCTTGCCAGCAAATGACATTTTGTACATTGATAGAACATCAGTGCATTAATCAGTGTTGTATTTGTTGCTCCTCACTGCTCCTAAAGACATTAATAGTTGCCTCTTTTAGCTCAAAGTGGGTGATGTGAAATCATAAGTGTTATTCAAGTCCTCACCAATATGTGTATCTGTGGCTTTTCAAGGAGGGATCACTGAATTATGATCCAGGCCAGTGTCTCTTTCTTTCCCTATCCAACAACTACAATAAGCCCCTTGACTGTCTGCAGTTGTGATCACCTAACTTTTTAATAAATACAGAACCTTGCTGTTTTACATGACTTAGTACCAGACCAGGTAATGTCTTTTCAATGAGTCCTCAGGCAAGACTCTTCTCAGGTTATTTCATTTGAGAATTCCCATTTGAAGAAATAGCAGATTCCAGGCTGTAATGTGAAAAGAAATCTTTGCCACCCTAATTTAAATAAGTTTGATTGCTAGGATTAAATTTTTAATTTGGAATTGTAGTCATGTAGTATGAATTCATATGCTAGATCATCAGTTATTTTTCTGGCACCATTGAAAGTATAAAAAGAGCGCTTTAGTTATTACCCCAGAAATTCAGTTAATGGAAACAATATGTCTATAGTGTAAATTAAAAAGAATAACTAAATCCTGAAAATTTGAACTGATAATTACCATATCCAATTGTAACTCCATTTTGATGTACTATTTGGACTGCTCGTATGCAGAATGTTACGTTTACATATTTAAGTTCCAATACATTTATGGAGATGATGTAAAAGTAATTATTCATAGGTTTTACGATATATATATAACTGTGAAGTGCATTTAAAAATACATATAATTTAAAAGCATTCCTTGCCACTGTGGATGTATAAATATTTTGGAAAAACAGATCAAATATATAAGAAATAACTATTGTAAAGTTTTCTATTTCAAAATATTCTGTATAATACCAATTGGAATAAGATAATCCATTAATAAATCAATGAGGTTTTACACCTAAGTTGCTCACTACAGTTGATGAAAGCTCAATTATTTGCACTAGTGTGCTTCTAAGTGTATGTAATAAGATGATTTATGTGACAGATTATAAAATTATTGCTGATTCCATCTGTGTTTGACAAGTTTCTTGAGTTTTGAATTTCCACAGTCTTTAACTTCATCACCTGTCATATCCCTCCCACCTGCATTACCAACAATCCTGATTGAATACGTCTAAGCTTGCACCTGGCATACCTAAATGTGAGAAGCCAACCTGGACACGATGACTGCATACTAAGCAGCATTCAAGGCAGTTAAGAATCCCGTCAAACAGTAGATCAGAAAAATTCAGCAGTTTTCCAACATTCAGACCTCATTGGTCCTGAAACTGGCAGAGGGTCTAGACATACCTGTTTTCAATGATGATGAGCCCAGTATGTCCTTAACATATTGAGCCTTAGCTGTTTAAAGTGGATGATCCAGCTTAACCTGGAGGCAGAGGTCATCATAACTAATTTTCAGAAAATGCAATTTCCCCCACATGGTAGCAAGATATATCTGAATACAGTGGAGACTTTACTGTGGTACTGAGTATTTGTGCTCCAAAATGATCCTTGTCCCAAATCAAGCTGTTCAAATACAGCAACCACACCATCTATCAGACAATGTGGAAGGTTATCCTGATCTGCCCTTACCATAAATTGAATCCAAACAATTAACACCTCATCAGCCTATTCTCAATCAACAATGCTATTGATATAAATTATTTGAGTTCAGGTGAGACTGCCTGCATTTGGCATTATGGTAGTATTTGACCAAAAACAAAGTTGCTGGAAAAACTCAGCAGGTCTGGCAACATCTATGAAGGATAAAACAGTTACTGTTTCGGGTCCGGTGACCCTTCCTCTGAACAGAACCCAAAGTGTGAATTTTTTTTTTTCCCCCTTCACAGATGCTGTCAGACTGGCTGAGTTTTTTTTCAGCAACTTTGTTTTTGTTCCTGATTTACAGAATCCACAGTTCTTTCAGTTTTTATTTAGTATTTGACCAATTACCTAGAAACTGACCTATACCAGCCATACAAATGCTGTGGCTGCACTGGCAGGTCAAAGATTGAGAATTCTGAGGCTAGTAACTCACCAGCTGACTTGCTAATGAGAGCCTACCTTTTACAGGGCATCAGTCAAGCATGTGACCAAATATTTCCCCATTTGCCAGGGTAAGTGCACCCTTAACACTCAATCAACACCATTCAGTCCAATTGATGAATACCCCATTTACCATGTTAAACACTCACTATGGTGCACAGTGGCAATAGTGTGCATCATCTGCCAGATATATTGCAGCAGCTTTCCAAGTCTCTTTCAACCTCACTTTTTAAACCTTTGATTGAGAAGGACAAGGTCAGCAGATGCACAGGGGCACCATCATCTGCAAACCTCACTCCAGCCTAACGTGAAACTATATTGTTCCCTTGTTTTAGCTGGATAAAAATGTTGGAATTTTCTTCCTAGCAACAAGGTAAGTGTAGCTGCATTACCTGGACTGCAATGCATACAGAAGGCAACTCATCACCATCTTCAAGGACAATTAAAAATGGGCAGTAAATTCCGGCCTAACCGGCAATACTAATATACTGCAAGCAAATAATTTTCAAAATCCACAATAACTTTTCTGATCACTTTTATGTAAGATACAACAACTAACAAGTCCCAGATCACAGTGACTTAAGACTCAAGACAGTGTCATTTTCTTTCAGATGAAAAAGTTATGTATGTCATTTTTTAAAAAAAATGAGGATCGAACCAGAGAATTATGGCATTGAACCAAACATCACATGGGAAATTATCTGATTAATTTTCCATAAGTAAGGATGTATGGGGTCGGTTAGCTGAATTGGATGGATGGCTAGTTTCCAATGCAGAATGACACCAATAACATAGGTTCAGTCCTGCACCAGCTGAAGTTAGCATAAACGATTCTCCCCCTTGGCCTCTTTTTCCCCCCCCCCCCCCAACTTGAGGTGTAGTGAACCTCAGTTTACCACCAATCATCTCTCTCTAATGAGTGAGCAGCCCGATGGTCTGGTAAAACAATGGTGACTATACGTAGTTAAGGATATGGTAACTGTACATTCTGAAAATTTTTAGATATCCACAAAGCCAGTATGTATTGTAAAGAACTGGTCATGCTTCATAAACATCCTGAACTTGGAAAGGGGAATGTTCGTCTTGTTACTTACAGACTTCAAGAAGGCACGTGATAATTCTGAAATCCACTTTTCTGACTTCTCGCCACCTTTGATTCCCTTACTATGTTACATGGAGTTAAGGCACAGTATGTGGACATGTTTCTGAAGACTTCACTACTTCAAATTCCATTACTTAGTGTGTTTCCAGTTGAGAAGTAATAAAATTTTGGTATGCATTTTAACTTTAATTGTAAGATCTAACTCCATACAATTATAGATGGCATTTAAGAGAGCCAATCTAAGGTTTACTGATCCTGTATAATTACAAGACCTATTCCAGGTACAAATGTGTTTTCACAAGTTTTACAGAATTTATTACATTTATTATAACAACTACAATAGAAATCATAGTTAATAAAAGCTGTGGGTTTCAGCCGATGTTGAAGCTCATTCATGTCAGGTTGACTGGGCACAGATCTCTTAATCTGTTCTTGTCAATGATGTTGCTCTTCCTTATTTTGTAACAAGCTACGAAGAACCTTATTTACCTGGAACCCTTCCTAACCACTACCCTGTGTGCCTGATCAAAGGCATCCTGAACTCTAAATGGCTTATTTGTGCATGACCAGTTCATGGTCAATCTTGAATTGGTTAGGTAGTCTACACCTAACTCTTGATTAATTTTAAAGAAAAAAATGGTCATTTTTAGTGACATCATTTCCTACTGTATCCTCATTCATTCTTTATCACATCAATTATTTTATAATATTATCCCTTTATGACAGCTTGTCTCTTAGTTTACCAACTCTATAGCTCTTTACCAAAATAAGGACACACAAATTAGCAATTTGTCTCTACTTAGAGTATGTCATGTCACATCCTAATGATTAACCGGCTTCCTAAATGTCCCATACATCTGACTGTTCTCCAAAATTGATCAATTTCCTTTTTCTACAAGCACCACACGTGACTCCACATAACTGCTGATACCCAAAACAAATTAACACTCCAAAACAACTATACAAACTAATACATGTAGGCCTATTCCAAACTTTGTTACAATTTTAAAACATTTTTATCTCAAAGTATTTTCATGTATTACCTGAAGTTTATATTAGACTGAGCTATAAAACAGCAAAAAGGCCATCAATATTTATTTTGATATAGCTGTATAATTTCTTACCTACAGAAACTACTTAACAACTAACTACAATTAAAAATAATATAACTCCTCACTTGCTTAAATAATACCAAAATAATTATTGAAAATGACTAGTCAATGGTAAATGCAGCTCAGTATCTCAGGATGGTGAGCAGTTATGCTCTAAGATTGTGCACATAGTTCTTCATGTTGAAAGTTCCAAACCGAGTTGAGCCTTCAAAAAAGATGTGGATAAGGCAGGGTTTGGAAAATTTCAACTTAAAATTGACATATTAGAATACTGCACATTCTCAGTTGCTTTTTAACTGTGTGATAGAGGAGAATACTTAATGAATAAAAAGAAACTCTTGATACTGAAAAACATGAGCCAATTAAACAACCTCGTATAAAAAGCTATTATCCAATTTCAGCAGGTAAAAGGGAAGGCAAATGGAACTTGGGCCTTTATTTCAAAGGGAATGGAGTATAAAAATGTGAAGGTCTTGCTAAAACTAATCAAGGTCCTAGTCAGACTATAGCAGGAATATTGTTAACAGTTTTCGTCCCCTTATCTAAGGAAAGAAATACTGTCATTGGAGGCAGTCCAAAGAAAGTTTATTCGGTTGAATCCAGGTATGGAGGGATTTTGTTCTGAGCAGAGATTGAGTAGGTTGGGCTCGTACTCATTAGAGTTTAGAAGAATGAAAGGAGACCTTATTGAAACATACAAGAGTTGTAAGAAGCTGTTTCTTAATTAGAGTGGTTTTCCTTCAATTAGCATTAGCTGAAATAATGTTAGCATGATTTACTGTCAGCAATAACCTGCAGCAAGGCTACAGAGATTATGAATGCAGCAGCATTACAAGTATCAGAGATAAAAGGTACTGCAGATGCTGGAGAATCTGAGATAACAAGGCGTGGGGCTGGATGAACACAGCAGGCCAAGCAGCATCATAGGATGCTGCTTGG
>JAHRHZ010000087.1:9859379-9933907 GCA_024137785.1 Ginglymostoma cirratum | reverse complement strand
GATGCTGCTTGGCCTGCTGTGTTCATCCAGCCCCACGCCTTGTTATCTCAGCATTACAAGTATCTGTGGGTTATGTTACAACACTTCTTCATAATACTCTCTATCTCATTTTCTACTAAATTTGGATTTATGGAAGTGTTATGATTAATCTGAATTGAAATCTGATGTGTTCAAAATAGCTTGTGGGTGCAGAACGAACATAGTAGCAGGAGTAAGCCATTCAACCCCTTGAGTCTTTCTGCTATTCAGTGAGATAATGGTTGATCTGTGGCCTAACTCCATATGTGTGCCTTTGTCCTATATCCCTTAATACCTTTGCGTAACAAATGGGGAGGCGATGGCCTGTTAATCCAGAGACGCAGATAACTTTCTGGGGCTGGGGAAATTGAATCCCGCCACGGCAGTTAATGGAATTTGAATTCAATAAATATCTGGAATTAAGAATCTAATGATGACTGTGAAGATTGTCCGAAAAACCCATCTGGTTCACTAATGTCCTTTAGGGAAGGAAACTACCAGCCTTACCTGGTCTGGCCGACACGTGACTCCAGACCTACAGCAATGTGATCGACTCTTAACTGCCCTCTGGGTATTTAGGGTGGACAATAAATGCTGCTCAGCCAGTGATGCCCTCATCCCATAAATGAATAAAAAAAAGAAAAAATTATCTACCTCAGATTTAAAATTAACAACAGGTATAGCATCAACTATTGTCTGTGGAAGAAAGTCGCAAACATGTAACACCCTTTGTGTGTGGAAATGCTTCCTAACATCTCTTCTGAATAGTCTGGCCTGAATTCTCAGGACTGTGTCAGAATACCCAACTGACGGAAATAGTTTATTTACCCTGTCTTTTCCTGTTAATATGTTGAAGACTTCAATCAGATCACCCTTTATACTAATTTCTAGAGAAAACAGGCCTAATTTATATAATCTCTCCTCATAACTTAACACCTGAAGTCCAGGTATCATTCTTATAAACCTACACAGTACTCCCTCCACGGCCAACTTATCCTTCCTAATGTGTAGTGCCCACATCTGCTCAAAGTACTCCAAGTGCTGTCTAACCAAAACTGCCAGCCTAACTTCTGCATTCTTATATTCCAGTCCTCTAGACATAAATACCAGCATTCTATTAGTCTTCTTGATTATTTTCTGCATCTCTTTGTGGCATTTTAAAAATCTGTGCATCTGAACCCCCAAGTCTCTTTGGGCATCAACTATATTTAATTTCATACGATCTAAAACGTTCCCTGATCTATGCTTTTTTCAGGACAAAATGGATAACCTCAACTTACTCACATAAAAATCCATCTGCTGCAGTTTTGCTCATTTACCTACTCCACCAACATCCCTTTCCAATTTTATGTTATCATCAACAGTCTACAATGCCACCTTTTAACCCCTTCAGCATTTGCGTATGGATTGAAAATAAAGCCGAATGAAAAAGAGTATAAGAGATCAAAGACTGAGTATTAAATCAAAAGACCAACGATGGAACCCTTGTAGTAAATAAGTTATGAACGATATCTTGCACAAGTGACTCATTAGTTAACAGAATTGTACTTTTACTGGCAAAACAATCATGTCCCTATGTTTCACCTTCACAGTTTCATCCTTTTGTCAGAATTCCTTATCTGACCTTATAAACATCAATTTAAATTCCAATTTCCTGTTCTTATCTATTCATTTGTGGGATGTGGGCATTGCTGGCTGGACAGCATTTATTGTTTGTCCCTTGTTGCCCTTGAGAAGGTGGTGGTGAGCTGCCTTCTTGAACTGCTGCAGTCCACCTGCTGAGAGTTGACCCACAATGCTATTAGGGAGGGAATTCCAGCATTTTCACCCAGCGACAGTGAAGGAACAGTGATATATTTCCAAGTCAGGATGATGACTGGCTTGAAGGGGAACTTGAAGGTGGTGGTGTTCCTATGTATCTGCTGCCCTTGTCCTTCTTGATGGAAGTGGTCATGGGTTTAGAAAGTGCTGTCTGAGGATCTCTGGTGAATTTCTGCATTGCATCTTGTAGATAGTACACACTGCTGCGACTGAGTGTCAGTGGTGGAGGGAGTGGATGCTTGTGGATGTAGTGCCAATCGAGCAGGCTGCTTTGTCCTGGATGGTGTCAAGCTTCTTGAGTGTTGTTGGGGCTGCACTCATCCAGGCAAGTGAGGAATATTCCATCACACTCCTGACTTGTGCCTTGTAGATGGCCGATAAACATTAGTGAGTGAGGAGGTGAGTTATTTAGCACAGTATTCCTAGCTTCTGACCTGCTCTTGTAGCCACTGTGTTTATGTGGTGAGTCCAGTTGAATTTCTGGTCAATGATAAGCCCCAGGATGTTGATAGTGGGGCTCCAGTGATGGTAATACCGTTGAATGCCAAGGCACAGTGGTTAGATTGTCTCTTGTTGGTGATGGTCACAGCCTGGCATTTCTGTGGCGCGAATGTTACTTGCCACCTATTAGCCCAAGCCTGGAATATTGTCCAGATCTTGTTGCATTTGAACATGGACTGCTTCAGAGTCCGAGTCGTGAATGGTGCCAAACATTGTGAAATCATTGGCAAACATCCCACTTCTGACATTATGATAGAGGGAAGGTCGGTGATTAAGTAGCTTAAGGTGGTTGGGCCGAGGACACTAACCTAAGGAACTCCTGCAGAAATGTCCTGGAACGGAGATGATTGACCTCAAACAAGCATGACCACCTTTCTCAGTGTCAGGTATGAATCCAACTACCAGACAGTTTGCCCCCTGATATCCATTGATTCCAGTTTTGCTTGGACTCCTTGATGCCACACTCAATCGAATTTAGCCTTGAAGTCAAGGTCTATCACGCTCACCTCACCTCTGGAATTCAGCTCTTTTGTCCATGTTTAAACCAAGGGTGTAATGAGGTCAGGAGCTGAGTGGCCCTGGTGGAACTTGTTTGCCAGAGGCTGCAGAGAGATAGACAGAGAGTGAGAGGGAAAGGTGCAAGTTGCTGCCATCACTGCTTGGGGAGACGTTAGCTCGAGGCTGTAGAAAGATAAAGAGAAAGAGAGAGAGAGAAAGAGAAAGAGAGAGGGGTGCCAGCCACCAACGGCGCTAACAGGATGTACTGAATGCAACGGTGCTGACACTAAGAAAGAAGCAGCTTGTGAATTAAAAATGACTTGTGCCCAGGTGCTAGTTTGAGCCGATTTAAACTGGTTTAAATTAACTAAGTTCTGCAAATAAGAAAGATAGATCAGGTAATGCAAAAGCCTTATGGACAAAAAATAATGAGGTAATGCTACCCGAGTCTCTCGGCCAGGGCCAATAAGGTAAAGGCGTGCAATAGGTGAATTAGCCTAAGCCAACAGGATGAAGACAGAGTGACTTGAGAGATTGGATAAGGAATAAGAAGACGACCCTCGGGGCATGCAGCCAGTGAAAACTCCAGAGACCAACCATCACAGAAGCAGGCCCGTACGTCAAGGAAGTGGTGGCGACATCGAGTACAGCGCCCGGCCAGCTTCAGCCCTCGTCATCAGCAGCAGCAGCAGCTAGCTTGATTGGGTATTAGCTTTTATATTCTGTGATTACTTGGGGATTGTCAGAGGACTCTAGGGGGTGTATAAATAGGTCCTAATTCATTCTATGGGAAAATATATCAGGCACAGTTTTGTGATAAAAACATTTAAGCAACATGTGTCTTGTTTAATACATTAATAGAAGTAATTTGTGAGGTTACGAGAATTGACTCTTCTCTCTGTACAAGCTGTTAACCGAAGTCAGTGTTCTCCGGGCTCCTGACAACAAACCCAAACTGGACATCACTGAGCAGGTCATTGCTGAGCAGGTGCTGCTTGATAGCACTGTTGATGACACCTTCCATCACTTTACTGATGATCGAGAGGAGACTGATGGGATGGTAATTGACCAGGTTGGATTTGTCCTGTTTTTTATGTACAGGACATACTTTCACAATTTTCCACATTGTCAGGTAGATGCCAGTCTTGTAACTGTACTGGAACAGCTTGGCTAGGGGAGTAGCAAGTTCTGGAGCACTAATCTTCATTGTTATTGCTGGAATGTTGTCAGGGCCCGTAGCCTTTGCAGTATCTAGTGTCTCCAACCGTTACATGATATCAACTGGAGTGAAGTGAATTGTCTGAAGACTGGTATCTGTAATGCTGGGGACCACTGGAGAAGATCAATCATCCACTCGACACTTCTGGCTGAAGATTGCTGTGAAAGCTAATGTGTTGGGCTCTTCCATCATTGAGGATGGGAATATTTGTGGAGCCTCCTCCTCCAGTGAGTTGTTTAATTGTCCACCACCATTCATGATTGGATGTGGCAGGACTGCAGAGCTTATATCTGATCCGCTGGTTGTGGGATCGCTTAGTTCTGTCTATCACTTGCTGCTTTTGCTGTTTGGTGTGCAAGTAGATTTGTTTGTGGCTTCACCAGGTTGACACCCCATCTTCAGATACCCCTGGTGCCGCTCCTGGCACGCCCTCCTGCACTCTCCATTGAACCAGAATGGATCCCCTGGCTTGATGGTAATGGTTGAGTGGGGGATATGCTGGGCCATGAGGTTACAGATTGTGCTAGAATACAATTCTGTTGCTGTTGATGGCCCACAGCGCCTCACAGATGGTCAGTCTTGAGTTGCTAGGTCTGTGCAAAGTCTGTCCCATTTAGCACAGGGATAGTGCCACATAACACGATGGAGATTATTCTCAATGTGAAGGCGGGACTTCGTCTCCCCAAGGACTGTGCGGTGGTCACCCTTACCGATACTGTCATGGACATATGCAACTGCAGCTGGCAGATTAGTAAGAATGAGGTCAGGTATGTTTTTCCCTCTTGTTAGTTCCCTCACCACCTACCCCAGACCCAGTCTAGCAGCAATGCCCTTTAGGACCTGATCAACTGGAGCGGTCATCCACTATTCATCAATCACGTTACAGCCAATTCACGCTAACAATACACGTGTTATAGCAGAAATATCTGTAAGCCAAAGTTTAAAAGGAGGTAGTTCATTTAAAATTGATTTTTTAAAAAATATGAGCAGAAAACCCTGCCATAACAGGGTATATTCTTTATATGAGCTCATAAATTACATCTGCAGCAGGTGAGAATGGGGAATGGTCATTGCCACATTGACCATGCATTAGGCACTGTAATCTCACCCACTAATTCATACATTTAATTGTTTATTTTCCATAAAGTCTCTTGTAAAGACTGATATCCTAATTTTCCAGTATAGTTGTGGCAGTAATGCCACTTGGAACTTGCAATATCCTCAGACTGTAATGTTTCAATATCACCAGAGTAGCCAACAGTGAGACGGTGCCAAAATCTTCACACTGGAAGGACATTTCTGTACAAAATTTCATCATATTTAATAAAGCAAGATCTCATCATGTTTAATAAGCCAAAACTGATGGGAAGGAAATGCTGAAAATGATGTCAATTTATACAAGTCTTAAACAGTTTTCCATTTGCAATTACATATTTAATGAGATGTAGTAATCATTTCAGAAAGATAAATAACCACATTACTGATCAATTTATTAAAATAAACGAGATAAATTAGCACAGCGAATGCTAGAAAGATTCAGCAGGTCTGACAGCATCTGCGGGAGAGAAAAACAGAGCTAACAAGTTCTGAAGAAGTAACCAAAACTGAAACGTTATCTCTCTTTCTCCCTCCGCAGATATTGGTAGACCTGTTGAATTTCTCCAGCGTTCTCAGTGCTTGTTTTAGATTTACAGCAGCTGCAGTATTTTATTTCTTTTCCACTGAAGCAGTTGTGGAAATATTATGCTGCAGCAGTGCAAAGTGTTGTCAATACAGTATGAATTCAACAACTGCATTTATTCTCTTAAAGATAGGTGAATGATCTCCAAAAATGTTCAGTCTAGATAACCCGAAGCTCTTTAAAATTGTTTATAAAGTGACTTGTAGGAATGCTGGAGTTTGAGGCTCAAACAGCTGAAGGCATGAACACTGTGATGTTTGTAAGATGCTAAAACTGAAAGACAGATCTCAGAGGCTGAAGGTTTGAAGAAAGTTACAGAGCTTAGGAAGGGTAAGACCATGAACAGATCTGACAACAGAATTGAGAACTTCTAAAATGAGATGGGGCAAGACCAGAAGCTGAATGAGACTTGGTGTGAGTTAGCCTATGAACTAAGATACTTGCCAATTTGGAAAAATGTAATACCTTAATTCAAGAATAACAGTAAGTGCAAATCAGAAAGAAGGGTCTTGACCCGAAACACCAACTTTCCTGCTCCACTGATGCTGCCTGGCCTGCTATGTTCCTCCAGCTCCACACTGCGATATCTCTGACTCCAGCATCTGCAGTTCTTACTATCTCAGGTATCGTTGACTTAGGCAGTAATATTGATGGGAAAATTCCTGACACATTTCAATCACAGAATCCCCACACTGTAGAAGCAGGCCATTCGGCCCATCAAGTCCACACCAACCCTCCGAAGAACATCCCATCCAAACCCACCCCCCTACCCTATATTTCCCACGGCCAATCCACCTAACCTGCACATCTTTGGACTGTGGGAGTAAATCAGAGCACTCAGAGGAAACCCATGCAGACATGGGGAGAATGTGCAAACTCCATATAGACAGTCGCCCAAAGTTGGAATCGAACCCAGGTCTCTGGCACCATGAGGCAACAGTGCTAACCACTAAGTCACTGTGCTGCCTTTGGTAGTCATGCAGCAAGGCTTTAACAACATCAGTCTTAAATTGTTAAGGAGCAAATGATTTTTGTGCCACACAAATGTTAGGTAATGACCATCTTAAACAAGACAGAATCTAACCATCTCCCCCGAGAGAGGCAAATGTCATTCCCTTGTTCAAAAAAAGGGAACAGGGATAACCACGGAAATTACAGGCCAGTTAGTCTTATGTCAGTGGTCAGCAAGTTATTGGAAAGGGCTCTGAGAGATAGGATTTATGATCACTTGGAAAGGCACAGTTTGATTCGTGATAGTCAGCATGGATTTGTGAGGGGTAGATCATGCCTCATTAACCTTATTGAATTCTTTTGAAGAGGTGACCAAACACGTGGATGAAGGGAGAGCAGTGGATGTGGTATACGTGGATTTAAGTAAGGCGTTTGATAAGGTTCCCCATGGTAGGCTCATGCAGAAGGTAAGGAGGCATGGGATAGGGGGAAATGCGGCCGATCGTCTTCTAAGGGTCAGCCAATTCTGAATCCAAAGGCTGGTAACGGATGGAAAATATTCAACATGGTGCTCAGTTACGAGTGGTGTACCACAAGGATATGTTCTGGGTTCTCTTCTATTTGTGATTGTTGTAAATGATTTGGATGAAGGAGTGGAAGGGTGTATTAGCAAGTTCGCGGATGATATGAAGGTGGGTCACGCTGTGGACAGTGCAGAGGGCTGTTCTAGGTTACAAAGGGACATTGATAGGATGCAGAGTTGGGTTGAGAAGTGGCAAATAGAGTTTAATGCAGAATACAGGGTTAACAGAAAGATTCTTGGCAGTGTGGAGGAGCAGAGGGATCTTGGGGTTCATGTTCACAGTTCCCTGAAAGCTGCCACCCTGGTGGATAGAGTTGTTAAGAAAGCGTTTGGTGTGTTAGCTTTCATTACTAGAGGGATTGAGTTCAAGAGCCGTGAAGTTATGCTCCAGCTATACGAAAGCCTGGTTCGGCCACATCTGGAGTATTGTGCCCAGTTCTGATCGCCTCATTACAGGAAAAATGTGGAAGTGTTGGAAAAGGTTCAGAGGAGATTTACCAGGATGTTGCCTGGAATGGAGGGAAGGTCTTACGAGGAAAGGTTGAGAGAGCTAGGGCTTTTCTCTTTAGAACGACGAAGGATGAGAGGTGACTTGATAGAGGTGTACAAAATGATCAGAGGTATAGATAGAGTGGACAGCCAGAGACTTTTTCCTAGGGTGGAGGTAGCTTTTACGAGGGGGCGTAGTTTTAAAGTGCGCAGAGGTAGATATAGGGGAGACGTCCGAGGTAGGTTCTTTATTCAGAGAGTGGTCGGGGCGTGGAATGCATTGCTGGAGAGGGTAGTGGGGTCAGCCTCATTAGGGGCATTTCAGCAGTTATTAGATAGGCATTTGCATGATAATATAAAGGTAGGGGTGGAGGTTAGATAGAATTTAGGATTAGGGTAAAAGTTCGGCACAACAGAGTGAGCCAAAGGGCCTGTACTGTGCTGTACTGTTCTATGTTCTATAGCTACAAGAGCAAGTGAGAGATTAGGAATTCTACAGTCAGTAACTCACCACCTCTACCCAATGCCAACACTATCTTCAAGGTTAAAAGTCAAGAGCATGAAGGCCTATTCTCCATCTGCCTGGAAAGATGCAGTTTCAACAACACTCAAGTGACTCAACATCATTCAACCTCTTGACAACTCATTCGCCACCTACACCATTCACAATTTTGCCGCCAATGCCCAGTGTACACCATCTACAAGTTGCACTGCATTTACTCATCAAAGCTCCTGCAAAAGTACCCTCCAATCACGAGAACTCTACTCCTTAGAAGAAGGGCAACAGGTATATGGGAACTCCATCACCTAAAAGTTCTCCTCCAAACCGCACACCTTACTGACTTGGAAATATATTGCCGTTACTTCACCGTGGCCAGGTCAAAATCCCGGAACCGGACCTCGTTTCTCCACAACAGTAGAAAGATTGCTGTGCTCCAAGAACGTGAGTCGGCGTCTTCTTCTTCAGAGGAATAAGGGATGGACAATACCTGCAGACGTTGCCATATCCAGTACGGGACCATAGGGCAGAGTGGCCGCCGACACGCGGCTCCTAGCGAAGGGGGTTGGGTAGTGCGCACGCGCGAGGACGATGTGTTGGGGTGTCGGCCGTAGTGCGCATGCCTGTGTTAGGCAGCGCGCCATTTTCCTTGTGTTTGAACGAGCTCATAACGGGGAGTAGTTTTTGGCCTCTGAAATTACTTCGACTTAAAATAAAGAAGGTAAGAGAGACTGGGCCTTTCGGATTTTTTTCAGATCCCTACGATCTCCTCGGACTGATCCCGAGCCGCCTGTGCTCTGTTTTGTGGAGCTAGGCCCATTTTTTTCAGTCTCAAAAAGGGGCTGATGATCCCGGCGGATGTTGTCGATGCAGCGACTTCCACAAAGCGACTGTCCAGAAGTCGGCACACTGCCGTTTAGGAGGCATCGAAAGTGGGCGTCCTGGTTACCCGTCCGTTTGCTTTTGTTCGAACGGATCGGGAAGGAAGGCACTGCTCCGCCGGGCCCAGCCCTCGGCCCAACGTGAACTGCTGTACTTCAACCGAACCTGCTGCTCCCTCTCCTGGTCAACTCTGATTGGTGAAGAGACGGGCAAATATCTGCAGTTTGGCTTAGTGATTGGTTGGTCTAGCTGTCAATCACTTGTCTACTTGCAGCACGTTCGGTTGTGACCGTGTTTGTTCCAGGCCTTGCTCTGGGTCTTGAAGCAGTGCTGCTTTCTGAGGGGAAATGTTTTGTTGCCCTCGCTGCTAACCTTAGCACGCTAAGGTATATGGCTATACAAGCTGCCCTTTCAAGCTGCTTCTTATGAAACACGGGGTGGGTCAAAAATGTATATTACAAAATCAATTGAGAACATTCTAGTATTCTGTTTGCCAAGTGTAAGCGATTTCAGAGAGCCCAATCGAGAGTGCCAGCCAATCAACATTTTTGGAAATGAGATAAGCTCTTCTGCAATTAAAGCTGAACAGTAGATTTGACACTAGTGCATACCGAAGCTGACTTTAATTATTGTTGAGACCTTCACGAAACTTTATCCTCCCCGCCCGAGCGACGTTCTCTCTGATGCACTTCGATCTGAGAAAGATAGAGCCTGATGGTGTTTTTTTTTGTTTTATTCTGAATCTGTGCTTTCGTTCATAAACGACACTGTAAGTGTAAACTTGTCAAACGGGACTTGCACTTCGCTTCCAATTGCAGTACTTCAGCGTCTTGGATGTTGTGAGGTTCAGTTGCATTTGACACATTTGTGTAGTTCGTGCTATTATAAATGAAGGAAAATGTGTTTTTCTGTGGTTCTTTTCATGGCAACTAGATGTTTCAGGCATTTATAATCAATGAGTACTTTAAAATGTAATCACTGTCGTAATATACGACAGCTTAATTGTCCAAAGTCAACGCTCTATCAGATAATGAGCAAATAATCGTGTATTGTTGATTGAAAGATAAATGTTGATCAGGACCTTCAGGATAACTCCCCAACTCATGATGATTCCTTCACAGGCTGTTATCTACAAGCATCCAGTGGCAAGTCATTGATATTATTGTGTTAATTGTGGGATTTAGCAAAGCAAAATAGATGTCAGGTTTTCTTAATTTTTGTCAAAATCTCATCAGTAGTACAGTGGTCAATTCAATGGCCTTTGGCAGTGTTTCTGAAATATTCCACTCTTACTCTTTGAAGGCTAATACATCAACTACACCTATGTTTTGTAATACAGTGTAGTAAGATGCACATGTGTGCTATCATTCATTAGTCTGTTTGACTTGTGTAACTTAATCTTGTTATTGGCATTCAAGCTGAAGATGTGTGGTGCTGCTTCTGAGTGCTATTTAATGAAGCAGAAATAGTCATATGGTGGCATTGGGGCGAGGGTAGATGTTGCCAGGGTTGACAGTGGTTGAGTGGGCTGCCAGAAGCAGAATACAGTATTGCATGTAAGAGGTAGTTAAGAAAAATAAGAGACAAGATGTGTCCCAGCAGCCATTAAGTTGAAGTGTGGAACGACTGCCTGAAATAAATTCTGAGATGGTTGATCACCTTATGTGATGCATACCTGTCAGCAAAGAACCAGAACTGAGACACTGCATAACAGTGTTACTTTGAGTTTATATAATGCGTAGTTGTCACAGTCCCCACTATTTTTTAATACATTTTTATTGGAAGCCCTATTTAATGTAGTCTCAAATTTATCTTTGTGTCAGTTTTTAAACAATCTTACTGTTTACTTGGTTATGTTTTACCCCCATTCCCCCCGCACGGTCCCCCCGCAAGTTACCCCCATCCTCCCCGCACTGAATTTATACATTATTTGAACTTAGTAAAAGAGCTCAATTCATATACATAATCTTATATTTTATCCACTGATGAAGTTACCTTGACTATTATTTTTATTCCTGAAATCAGCTTGTCTTTGTAGTTAAAAGATAGTAATTTAAAATATTTCCATAATAAACATGCAGCAAGTCTGTTAGTACCCAAAAAATGATGTTAGTGTTTTGTCTGAGATTTGCTGCAGATTTATTTGGTACTGTTACTTTTTACAAGTTATCTGTATTTCCATAATCTCGCTCAGTAAGCATGTGAGCTGATCGTGCATTTTCACCACAAAGTTTGAAGTTTCCTTTATGAACATTCTTATGTCATGGTTTGCTTTTAAGGCAGCCTTACAAGTTATAAACTGTTGTGGCAAATTCAGGTATTGGTTTTTATTGTTCTACAAAATATTATGTTTTGTGGATCAATTGCCACATCAACAATAAACTGAATCTTCAGATGGTGGCATATGGCAGAATTGAAGCCAGTCATAAGGATTATAGGAAAATGCTGAAGAAAAGCAAAATGAGAATTTAGAAGAGCTGCAACAAAAACAGAAGTTGCTGGAAAAGCTCCTGTTCTGTGGACAGGCCAACGGACCCAAAACGTTAACTCTGATTTCTGTTCACAGATGCTGCCAGACGAGCTGAGCTTTTCCAGCAACTTCTGCTTTTGCTTCTGATTTTACAGCATCCACAATTCTTTTGGTTTTTATACAGAAGAGCTGATTGGATATATAAGAGAGAATAACATGTAACATTAAATGCAATAAAATGGGCATCTAAATGTGTACAAAAGGAAGCAGTAGTAGAAGTAAAGAGTTAACAGATGTCCAATGGTGAAGTAGTGCTTTAATTATGAAGGATGGAAGTGTTTTTCTTTAATCTTTACCTGTAGGATACCTGAGGACTTGACATAATTAAGTTTACTGTCTAAAATGTTTTGGTTTTGAAAAACATTACCAGAATTTAACGTGGCATCGTCAGCTGCTGGTGAACTCCACCCTAAACTTTTTTGTTTAAAAGTCAGAAAGGAGAGAAAAGAAAGAGAAGGCTGTAGCCACAATTTTTCAAGCTTTCTTAAGTATACCAAATGTTGTAGCAGAACAGGAGTTAGTCAGTCTGTTCCCTTTGTTTGAAAGGTAAGAATGGATAAACCAGGTAATAATGCACCAGTTATTTCAAAATTCATTTCTGGTCCAACTTTTCAAATCCACAGTTCAAGATCAAATAAATGAGCATTTAGAAGTGTATTTATTAACAAAGGTAACCAGCTTATTTTTGATGAGGAAGTTGTTTTTGATTAATTTAAGACCAGTGGGATTAATGGCTTCAATTACTTGGATGGAAAAACAAGTTGCAAATTTTAAGAAAAACAGTGATTGTACATAGCTTTAGGTATCTTGTTATCAAAAGGATGTCAAAAAACTGAGCAGCATAAAATCACCAACCTCATAACTTGAATTTGAGATAGTAATGTTGCTCACACTAGCGCAAAGATAGTGAAAAATATTCTTTTACAGTTTTGAGTTTTGTTCAAGTAAATCCTATTTTTGTATGGAAATGGCTTTGAGGGTCATCAATTTAAGATCTTTTAGTGAGATTGAGGGGAGAGGTTAGAAATTTCTGTACGCAGGGATTGTTACTTTCCCACAGTAAGTGGGTAATGCAAATCTTCTTAAGTTAAACATGGATACACACTTGAACCATAAGACGATTCAAAGAGGAGGTGAGAGCAGGACAGTAAAATTAGATCTAGATTGCTCAGTGTAGAGGTGAGATTCTGTTCTGGAACACTTCATAGCTGTTGAAGACGTATTCTTATTTCTGTCCAAAAAAGTTATTAATCCACATGATTGTTCCAGGGAGAGTTAAAATTAGCACAGTTGTTTTTTGGAAATTAGACATATTCTCTATTCCTGGAGTGTACAGGAAAATTGTGTTTTGGAGAAAATAAATGACCAGACAGAATTTGGCTATGGTAAATATTAATCTCATCCCTTGGTCATTTTCCTTTCAGAATTTCTAAATATGGATCTCAGTGATGCCAATTTACAATCCCTGTCTGAATTTCTGAAGAAGACTCTTGACCCTGATCCAGCAGTTAGGAGACCAGGTAACTTATCTGTTACTGAAAGATATTTGGAACATATAGCATCTGTCCTTATGTTTTTGGCATGCTGGTGATTATTCTTTCAAAACTACCATCAGTAGAAGAGCAGATTACTAGGCATTCATTGTATCTTACTATATGCAAATACTTTTATTATCTATGTATAGTAACTACACTTTAAACATGTAATCCGAAGATTTGAACCTTGGCTGTGTTAACTCTCCCTTGTTCGTCAAAAACGTTCTGATAACTTGAATGCATGACCCAGTCTGCCCAAACTCAGTACATGACTGGAAAATGCTGTGTTGTCAGAGCCATTTTAAATATAATTACTGAAGCGCTATCTTGGGGTGGAGTAGCGAGTTGTCATTTGGTTCAGCAAGTCCTGTTAAATTAATTTTAAGTTGACAATCTTGCCTCGCAGTCTTAATTTGATTTTAATTTTCTTCCAAACCATCATTGAACCAACTTGTGCGTGTTCACTTGCCTTTGGTAACTTCTTGGGCGGGTCTATTTTGATTATCTACTTAAGATCAGTTTGTATTTCTGCCTTCACTGTTGCCATCACACCCCACTTGCAATTTATACTTTTTACTTTTAACCTTCCACCCTAGCATTTCAAACCTGATCGTGTGAATGAATTGCTGAACAGCTTCTGTCAATCCCTTTTGGAATCTTGAAAACTTCGGAAATTCAGTTTTAATGTGATGGCTCAGTGGTTAGCACTGCTGCCCCACAGCACCGGGAACCCGAGTTCAATTCCATCCTTGGGCAACTGTCTGTATGGAGTTTGCACATTCTCCCTGTGTCTGCGGGGATTTCCTCCCACAGTCCAAAGATGTGCAGGCTAGGTGGATTGGCCATGCTAAATTGCCCATAGTGTTCAGGGATGTGTAGACTAGGAATGTTATAGGGGAATGGATCTGGGTGGGATGCGATGAGGGTCGGTGTGGACTTGTTGGGCTGAAGGACCTGTTTCCACACTTTAGGGATTCTATGAATGATGAGATCCTAGGCCCTGCCATACGTCTTGTCATTAGCACATCCACATTAAAACTTGAATTCTTAATCTTCTGGGGGACAATAATATCTTTACAGTTAGTTGACCAAAAATTGCATTCTGCTCAGAAATCTGTTTGGCTTTGTCAGATACTCCTCAATATACAAGTTATATTGTTTTGCACAAAGTAACAAATACATTGGCCAGTCAAACCAGTGAAAGACTTAAACGTAGCTTCTTAGATAGGAGCTACTGATTTTGAAGAAATTGTTGACCTTTTCATGATGTTCTAAACGATTGTTTATTGTTGACCTAGTCATGTTATGTAATTAAATGTTATTAGAATACAAGTCTCAAGCTTTGTTCCCCAATATATGTCCCTTCTTGAAGTTAATATTTGTCTGGCTGTTTCTTGCTAGGGCTTGAATAGTAAATTAATTAAATCAATTTTGAAATTTGAGAAAAACCCCTGACTTCATGAATATTTTCTCAGTCAAATTACTTTGTTTCCACACTTTTTTTTCCAGGTTGAGGCATTGCAGAGTAAATATTGATCTATCTAAAATGTTTCAGTGTATTTTTCACAACTGAAGTTTAAATGTTTGCTGTTGTTGAGTAACTGTTACACACTTGTAATACAGTGACCTGCATTTAAGAAAAATGCATTTAATATGAATGGTTGGTTATGAGTCTGTTGACTTGCTCACCGAGCTGGCTTGTTTTCGTTCAGACGTTTCGTCACCATGCTAGGTAACATCAGTGAGGCTTCCGATGAAGCAATGTTGTTTTACTCTGCTTGGATATTATACTCACCATAATGGACCGGACAATATAAATTCCAAGCAGAGTTGAACAACGTTGCATCATTGAAGGCTTCACGGATGATGTTACCTAGCATGGTGACGAAACGTTTCAACGAACACAAGCCAGCTCGGCAAGCAAGCCAACAACCTCATCCACAACCTGAGCTACAAATCTTTGCTAAAACCTTAAACAGTTGATTATATTATCCAATAAGGATGATATTGACTTGAATTATAATGTTACAGGCCATAGTGCCTTCAGTACTCCCATTTATTTTCAGCTGGATCAATGGTATTAAGGGTGTCTGACAATTTTTCTCGAGGCAGAAACTGAGGTAGCAGAACAAAAGATTACTCCGTTAGAGTAAATCTGACAGCTTTCTCTCTGGAGGCAGCCAAGCAAGCCCCAGAAGATTATTTTGCCTTGATTTCGATGTTAGTTTCAACAGCTAGGCTCCCTCAGAAGTTAGTAGGAAGTCACATGGATTCACTGAATACCACATATGCATGAGTAGACTTAAAAATGCATTACACATACCCGGGAAAGACCATTAGTCTCATAGCTTGTATCTGAAAAGTCACAGACGCTTTAGTTGCAGTTTTAGTGAATTAGTGTGCTTTTTTAAAAAAAGCAATGTGACATGTCTCATTGTTTGTAAGTATAAAACTTTCCACCTACTGTCAGAATCACTCATCATTACTCCTCTTACCTGTTGCAAGCTTTTGTTCATTGACAGAGTTTCCTAGTTCCTTATGCTACGAATACCGCACAAAATTAGTTATGCCATGTTATTTGAGCTATCACTAACACCAACCAACTCGTTTGGGCAATCCATACCTACTATAAGCATTATGGATCGTATTGATATACTGAAAACAAGAGTTTTTATTTTTGGGATTCAAGAATGTTGCCCATCCTTCTTGGCCTTTATGTAGTCAATCAGTAAGTGTAGAACTAAAATCAAATGTTGGGTGGACTGTTGGAATGGCAGTTACTTTCCTTGGGGATAATTCTAACCCAATTGGATTTGTATGATAATCCATCAGATTTTCTGCCATTTTTACTTGGTGTAATTTGGTATCTTGAAATTATTGATTTCCATGCTGGAGTTTGAATTTATATTTTAATCTCTCCATTGTGCTGCATATCATTTAGCAATAGGTTTCACTGCGGCCTCCGATAAAGCAATGTTGTTCTACTTTGCTCGATATTATTATGATCCAGTCTGCTAAGTTGGGTTGTGTCATTTCTCATTCTGTTCTGCACGGGTTTGTGTATAGGATTTAATTTCCCATGTTTGTTGATTGCATCACGGGTTGAAAACCAGTGCGTGTCTGTTGTTGGCTTGAGCTAAGATGGTCACGTTGTCTGAGTGCACAAAGATGAGGGAGAGTTTGTTGTGTCGTTTTGATGCTAGCTGATGTTTGTGTATCCTGAAGGCCATTAATTTAACTGGGACAACGAACAAACAATCTTAGTTCAAGTCCACCATGGACACTCAGGGGAATTCCCAGAGGCCTGGTTTTCAACCTGTAATGCAATCAACAAACACATGGAGTTAGACCCCATATGTAAACCCATGCAGAACAGAACTAGAAATGACACAACCCAGCTTAACAGACCGGATCATATAAATACCAAGTGGAGTAGAACAACATCGTCTTACTAGTGATAATGGTACCTAGCATGGTGATGAAATTTCTGTACGAAAACCAGCTAGCTCAGCGAGCAAGGCAACAACCTCATCCACAACGTGAGCTACAAATCTTCGCAAAAACCTTATGCACGTCTTGTCCTGAATGAGTTATTGAGGGGGAAAGTGAATTCTACGCACACTGAGGAATTAATCTGCATGTTAGTAAGTGGATCTCAGAGATCTTGCTTTCTAGGCACATTTTTAACTCTCAGTTCTTTGCTTTTCAGCTGAAAAGTTCCTGGAGTCAGTGGAGAGAAGCCAGAATTATCCATTGCTATTGCTAACTCTCATTGAAAAGTCTCAAGACAATGTCATGAAAGTGTGTTCAAGTGTAACTTTCAAGAACTACATTAAAAGAAATTGGCGAATTGTAAGTAATCTGTGAGACTCAATTGGTTATTTGATCTTGCAGGTGATTTATAAGTGTTCAAATCATTCTTGCAATGCTGTGTAGAAGTGCAGAGATTGATTCAAAGTAAAATGTTCTTGGAAGCTAAAGAACTTAGAAAATTATAAATTTATTATTCTGCAATTAATAGGAATGTGTCACAACAGATATTCAGAAGCCTGATGCATATGTGTCGTTATTAAATGTTCTCTGCATGGCTTGGTAATTTTAGGAATTCTCTCTCGGTGAAATTAAGTAATCCTTTCTGTTATTCAAATTGTGCCTGGTCAGTTGAATGTGATATGTGAATCTGATCATCTTTTAATGCTATTTCAGGCGTTGCAATGGAAAATGTGCAGAAGTAGCCAGTGTCTTATTACTTGATGATTTGTGATTTTTCAGTATAGGTATATGTTAGTCATAAAATGGAAAATGAAACCATGCCAATAACCACCACATTAGTCTCTTGCATTCACTGGCATCTTCGATGCTACTGGAGCCGGTAGGTTTCACTCTTCCAGTACACTCCTGGCCAACCTCCCTTGTTCTATCAACCATAAATTTGAGATCATCCAACAATCTGCAGCCAGTGCCCTAATCCATCAAATCTTATTCATACCTCTCCCTTTGTTCAGTAACCTACATTGACTCCTGATAAAGTAACATCTTGATTTCTAAAATTCTCTTCATTGCTTTCAACTCTTGTTGTGGCCTTGCTCCTCCCTATCTGTTATCTCAACCAACTCTGCAACTCTCCAGGATACCTGCATTGCTTCCAGTTTTGGTCTCATGAGCATCTCCAATTTAATTGCTCCATTATTTGTTGTACTTTTGCTGTCTGGGATTTAGGCTCTCGGGTTCCTTCTGCAGATGTCTCTGCTTCTCATGCCTCCTTCCCTCCTTCGAGCTACTTGTTAATACATCCTTGTTTTAGGGAAGCTTTTGATCCTAACCTCTAATATCTGTGTTTTGGTTTCAGGTGTTGTAACTTGATCCTGTTAAGTGGCTTGAGATATATTACTATGTCAAGGATAGTGTATAAAATTATTGTTCTCAAGAGAAGAATTGAAAGTGGTGCATGAGCTGTATCTATTGCGTAGTTCTTATTATGTTAGTAATGTTCCGTTCCAGAACTTATTGTCGAAACCAGTGCAAGAGCTGAATGCCAGTGTAGTTGGCCTTGACATTAAGATAACATGTACCCAATTGTACCTACAGTGGTGAGGCAGGGATAGCATTGAGATCAAAGCTAATCCCTCCAGTAGCTCTGGAAGATGGTTATGTCTGTTGATGTATGTGTAGCCTTGGGTTGCGACTGCAGCTGTGCCTTTGTGTCAGCATCCTTGTGATCAACCGCCTTCAGCTGCATCATCAATTCCTTCTGACCTAATGTGAGAAGTAGGCTTTACTGATAATTCCAATGTTCAGTTCCAGTCCAGACTCCCAAAATTATTAAGCAGCCCACTTGATATCTTCAGCAGACTCTGAATAATATTCAGTATGATTTAGCTGATAAGTTGAGTACCATTTGGTCTCTTTGATCTGCTACCAATTCTAGATTGTTACTTTCTAATCATTCTGCTCAGAGATGTCATTACACACCTCCTGGAGCAGGTAAGACTTGAACTAGGGCCTTCTTACACAGAGGTAGGACACTACCACTGCACAACTAGAGCCCCTCCAAGTACTACATCACCAATGATGAGATTCAAACATTTTACATAATTCCAAAGAACCTCTCTACAACATTTTGAGGCTGCCATTGATCAAATGATTCATGGAATATAACGTTGCAAAATAACCAGCCTCTCTTCGTAGTGAGTGGCTTAACTCTTTACACCTGAAAGCTTTCTGCTTTCTATGTGGTTTAATTCAGAAGTATAATGGAACACTTGTCTTGATTAGCTGCAGATGCAGTCAGCACTCAATGCTGTCTCAAATGTATGATCAATCAGCATGCATGTTAGTGTATTCAGCATCTTCCATTTCCATAACTGACATACTTCACTGTGATTCATTAGGCTTCCTTCAGCAACTGTTGGCAAACCACTGACTTTCACTTTTTAAAAAAAACAAGAACAACAACATGTTGCACACCATACTAAATATATTGCACACATATAATGTCATTGCTCCATCCATTGAGTGATAGAGTCGCTCACCATTTAAGAAGTAACGTGGTCACAAAGACTACAGCGGTTCAAGAAGCTCAGAATTATAGAAATTAAACGTGGAAATGTTCAAAAAATAAAAGCAAAGAATTGTGGATGCTGGATGACTGAAACAAATACAAACAAGTGGCTGGAGAAACTCGGGTCGGGCAATACCTGTGAAGAGAAAACAGTGTTAATGTTTCTGGTCCAGTGACCCTTCTTCAGACTGATCAGCTAGGAAAAGATGGCATTTATGCTGATAACAGAGAGTGGTGGAGGGAGGGGAAGTTATTAGCAGATGGCTGCCAAGGCAACCCGGAGAGAGGGAAAAAAAGTGGAGAAGAGAAGCTAAATAGGTGATAATGGAGTCTATGGGGAAATGAAAATGAGTTGGCTGTGCTGAAAGCAACCCAGAGTGCTGGCCTCGTCATTTATGAAGAGTAGGTCTCAACTAGGAATAATTACAAAGGCATTCCAGAATTGACCTTTATTACCCAGCTAAAATTAATTTCTAATTCTTAGATTTTAAATATTACTGGTTTTAAAAAATCTCAGCTTGTGGTTATACTCTTTTTGTCCTTCAGGTTGAAGATGAGCCCAACAAAATCTGTGAAGCGGATAGGGTGGCCATTAAAGCCAATATTGTGAATTTGATGCTGAGCAGTCCTGAGCAAATTCAGAAACAGGTACCTGATTACTACTTGTACAAAAGATGAATGAGAGTTGCTTATTCCAGTTTTTGACTTGACCGTGCTCTCTTTCAGTTGAGTGATGCTATCAGTATAATTGGGCGTGAAGATTTTCCTCAGAAATGGCCGCATCTTCTGACAGAAATGATTAACCGTTTTCAGAGTGGAGATTTTCATGTTATTAATGGAGTGCTTCGAACAGCACACTCCTTATTCAAAAGGTATTTGTCTTCTGCTGAACTTGATTTATGTAAGATTTCAACCTACGTAGACTGCTGTGACTCATCTTTTAATGTTTGGTGGCCTTTATAAATGTAAAACAAAATGCCCAAAAATCTGACAGTTTTTTTCTCAGGCACACTCCCTGAATAGATAAGTGTGGGAATAAAGAGCCTGTTCTCGGGCTGATCCCAAAGCTGAGAATCACTGATAACTGTGCATGCAAAGGATGTGAGTTGATTGCAGCATCTGAAAAATCTGCGCCGCAACCCCCCCCCCCCAACCCAGGCCCTCCATATTCTCTAAACACAAATTTGTTCCGATGTCAGAAATGTTATGATTGCCATATTCCCTGCTGCTTTCAGGGGAAGGATTAATGTTCTGTTATCACAGTCCAAGTCATTCACTCACTTTAATAGATTTTTCTTTAAAAATTCACCTGGTCAAGCTTTGAAATCTTCATTGCTTAATGATTATAAGGACATGTGGCACACAACACACTACCCATCCCACAATCTGCAACCTACTTATTTTTAAGACATTAATGATCAGCGCAGAGTGTACCTCAGAGACCTTCACTGTGAAAGAATTGGTTTCAAAATCAAACAAGGTCTCAGTTCCAATGGTGTCTCATTTTGGAACTGCATCTGTATCCATCTATTGATTATTTCAGAAGCTATAATCAAAGTTGTGGTATAATAGTTAATTAGGTTTTCTACTTTATTTGGCTCATCACTGTTGTGGACAAATAAATAGGTTCTTTTAATATAATCTTCAATTAACAGACAATGTGCAATGGAAGAAATTCTGTAGTTTATCGGAGTTTTCAAATATAAGTAAGTTTGGAAGTATTTTCTCTGCAGTTGGCCTAGATCTCTCAGTTAGCAATGAAGCTGAAGCAGCATTTGCCATTGACCTTGAAGCACTGATCACTGGTGTGAATTTCCATTTTCTAAACGTCAGTTTGCGTTTGGTGACAAGTTGAAGGGATCTCCAGGTGTCTGGTGGCAGTAATGTCATAAGAAGCGTAAACAGCTAATCCTTTCAAGTATTCTGACAGACAAGATGAGAAAATAAAAACAAGCCTGTTTCAATGTTAATTTTTCCAAACATAAATGAATGGTACCCACAGAAAATTAAAGTAGGACCTAAAATATCGCAAATTGTAAGAAACGCAAGTATGTAGTTTTTTATTTTGTCATCATGACAAATTGGTAATTTAGCAAGTTATTAAATAGCGTCAAGGCTAAAAACTTAAGGATGTTTGAATTTCCAATCGCCAACTTGAATTGCAGAACAAAATCTGAAGATTTTAAAACTTACTGTCACAAACTAAATTCAACATCAATCAAATGTTATTAGTAGGAGATTAATACTATGAACTATGACCATTGCTGAAAAATGAAACATTTTCATCAAAGCTTTTTGTCTGGCACTCATCAGAACAATTTGCAAGAATACCAGTTCATGGGAAAAGCTGCAGGAGAGGAGAGTGTTGATTGTTTGGCAAGTGAACTCTGGTAGAGACGTTGCCATATAGAAAATCCACCCATTAATGCTGATTGACAGTTAACAGCCAGGCCTTGTTTTGGATTTTTAAAAAGGCAGGTTGACTCTGAATGGTCAGAACATTGCTCTGGGACACACACGAGCAAATGCATGTCCCCTGTTTTGTTGAGTTGGAACAGATACACTGCATGTACATGCTCTTTCTGCCTTCAAAGACTCTAACCTATAGAAAAGGTATTTCTTGTTTATCCACATGCATAAAAGCTTTACAGCACATGCTTGGAAGAATTGTGGTCTTTGCAGAAGACAATCTATAGTTACTTCTCGCTCCCAACAGGTTCACCTGTTCGTAGTTCAACTGAGTTATATTGACTTGAGCCTGTTAAAAACCAATTCCCTCGGTTTTCTAAGAATTCCTGATCAGGGCAGCACGGTGGCTCAGTGGTTAGCACTGCTGCCTCTCAGTGCCAGGGACTCAGGTCCAATTCCAACCTTAGGCGACTGTCTGTGTGGAGTTTGCATGTTCTCCCCGTGTCTGCGTGGGTTTTTGCCATGTGCTTTAGTTTCCTCTCACAGTTCAAAGATGTGCAATTTAGGTGGATTGGCTGTGCCAAATTGCCCATAGTGTTCAGGCATGTGTGGGGAAGGTGCAGTGTTACAGGGATCGGGCAAGGGAATAGGTCTGGGTGGGATGGTCTTTGGAGGGTCAATTGGACTTGAGTGGCCTGCTTCCAGACTGTAGGGATTCTGTTTTTGTATTCTTGACTTGTAGTCTTCAATCCAGTAATTCTTTCTCTTTGTCTTGCTGGGTGAATCTTTCAGTGGCCTTACATTTCTGCCTATTCTTTATAGAGTAGCAAGCTTTCAGTAGCTTTTTGCCTGCTCACTAACTGACAACAGCTTTTTCTCTGCTACTAAGAACATCTCTCACCCTGTCTTCCCACCCTCCCTTCATTAAATTGTGAAGAGACCACAAGGAGACAACAAGGGGATATTGGTTAGCAAGTAATCAGGACAACTGATAGAATATTATTGCTTATTGTGAGAGGAATTGAGTACAAAATTGAAAAGGTTGTAAGTGACATTGTTATTCTGGACATTGGTGAGACCACGTGTAGATTACTTTTTACAGTATCGGCCATCTTTAAGGAAGGATTTGAAGTGAATTGGAAGTAATTGAGAAGAAGTTTACCAGGCTGTTACCTGGAATGATTATGCGAAAAGGTTAGACTGGCTAGGTTTATATTCCTGGGTGTTTAGAAAATGTATGAGGCAATTTAATTGAACTATATCTAAGATTGGTGGCTCTTGACAATGTGATTAAAGAGTGTCTAATTTATATTTTTTAAATATCATTTTAAAGTTTGGATTTCAAATTCAAGGAATGGAGGAGTGTTTGCTACCTTTTCTACAGGTCTTAAAAATAACCTAGTTTAGTGAGTCTTTGCAGAACTATTTCCTAATCCAGTGTATATCAGAGTAGGGACCCCCTTGAGTAATAGTGGAGGATCGTTTGTGTGTTGCTGGGTTTTCGACCAAGGAGTTTAGATGTTGAGGGGCGTTGGCTTTTTATTTGGTTTAAGGCAATTACGGATTAATTTTGACTTTGGAAACAGATTGTGTGCTTTTGAACAATTTTTGGAAGATACCTCTATTGGGGTTGTAAGCACAGTAATTTGTCAACTGGAAAGGAATAGAACAGTTCCAGGAATAAGTTACTTTGGTAGAAAGTTAGTATATGCAAACTCCAGACCAGTCGTGCTCAGATTAAAAGATTGAGAGAATCTAAGCTTTCTGTTTAGAGTATTCATGCAGGAAGACTTCACAGTTCACAGGAAAGAACTGGAGAAAGATCAGTTGAGTCAACTTAAAGATTTAAGATAGGCAATCACACTTGATTTAACATTAGAAAGTGATGGTGTTGGGGAATAAATGAAAACTTTGCCATGTGTTTTGAGATCTTTCAACTTGACTTCTCTATTTACATAACTTGGTTTTTTTATCCTTTCCCCCCACCCTTTAATGTAATAAACTTCTATATTTTTGTTAAGGAAAATCTGCAGATTTGTGTGCATGTGTTTGAATGTATGACCTTCATATTAGACATAAAAATGACCCGTCAAATCAGATTTCATTCTGGGATCTGACTTATCCAGTAGTAACATCAGCTGAGAGCATAAACAATAGGATACACGTGGGAAGGATTTCCCTCTTGTGGGAGAATCTAGAAGTATGCATCACCGTTTAGATATAAGTAGTCCTCCTTTTAAGACAGAATCAGAAAAAAGAATTTTCTCAAAGGGCATTGAGACCTCTTGAACTCTCTTCTTGAAAAGGTGGTAGAAGCAGAGCTTAATATTTTTAAGACAGAAGCATGAAGATTCTTGATAAGCGAGGTGAAGGGAGTGTTATTGGGGAAAGATGGAAATATGGACCAAGCAGACCAGCCAACTTTTTGAATGACAGAGCAGACTTAAAACACACACACACACACACACACACACTCTTCACAATTGTTTTGTACATTCACGGGATGAGGGCATTGTCAGCAGTTATTGCCCATCCCTAATTATCCAGCGGGCATTTAAAAGTCAACCACGTTGCAGCCGGTTTGGAGTGATATGTAGTCCAGGCCAAGTAAGGGTGGCAGATATCCTTCTCAAAAGAGCATAAGTGAATTAGATGCCATTCAGTGTTTAACGACTTACTGTCATCATCTTACCATCCACTCCTGCAGTGGTATAACTACCCATGTACAGTTCAGCTACTTGCACACATCATTCATGTGCAACACTATAGCAATAAATCAGCTTTTTATGGGATGGAAAATCCACATTGTGATAATTTAGCTGTATCAAGCTTGGTGAATGCAGATGCTACAATTAACCTCAGCACTTTGGACCAATGAGGGGAAATGTCTAATTCTGGTTATTATTCAGTGATCTGTATAGGAAGATTGTATGTGTGCATTTGTCATCATTGAAGACAAGATCAGCTTCTTGCACGGTCCATGATCCCATTCAGTTCCCAAAATTTATAAATATTCAAGGAAGGGCACCATTTGAACAGTAACAATATTGAAAATACACAGGATCAATATCCAACTGTGAGAGCTTTTCTCTATGGGTGCTAATTTCTCAACTGTGTACTTGCAACAATTTTGTTATTGTTAGTCAGGCTATTTTACTGTCTAAGGAATTGTCACCTGGGTGAGGTACTGATGTTTGGGGAAGGATTTTGTAGCTTTCCATTTCAGTAAAATGGATATAAACTTAATTGCTCTCTGTCAATTGGAACTTAGCACAGTATTCTGACAGACTGGTGCATTGCTGCCATTCAAATAAGATATTGAACTGTTCTTGGTGGATGTACAAGATTCAGACACTTTGAAAAAGAGCACAGAAGTTGTTTTGAGATAACAAGATGTAGAGCTGGATGAACACAGCAGGCCAAGCAGCATCAGAGGAGCAGGAAAGCTGATGTTTCGGGCCTGGATCCTTCAGTTATTCTATTTTGGCAAAAATGCTTGAGAGCCATTGATTAACTAATTATTTTCTTTCTTTGGCATTTTGGCTGCCATATTCCTCCACAGAACAACAATTATATATTGCCGTATATTACTCTATTTGGGAGTTTACTGTCTACAAATTAGCTGTTACAACACTATTCCCATTCCTACACTTCCAAAGGACTTAACTGGCTTAAAATTCCTTGTAACAACCTAATAATGCACACTTTCTATAGAAATGTAAGTTGTTTTGCCTTTTGACAAAAGTTAATTCCATTCTTTTCATGTAATTTTTCATCCCATTAGGTATCGACATGAATTCAAGTCAAATGAACTGTGGACTGAGATTAAGCTGGTGTTAGACACTTTTGCAGAACCCCTCACTGCACTTTTTAAAGTATGTGGTACCGTTAACTTAAGGTTTTTACATTTCTGCATGATATTCATACCTCACTGATTATTTCAGTTTTGAGATACTAGAACATAGAACAATACAGCGCAGAACAGACCCTTCGGCCCTCGATGTTGCGCCGACCTGTGAACTAATCTAAGCCCATCCCCCTACACTATCCCATCATCATCCATATGCTTATCCAAGGACTGTTTAAATGCCCCTAATGTGGCTGAGTTAACTACATTGGCAGGCAGGGCATTCCACACCCTTACCACTCTCTGAGTAAAGAACCTGCCTCTGACATCTGTCTTAAATCTATCACCCCTCAATTTGCAGCTATGCCCCCTCGTATTAGCCGACGTCATCATCCTAGGAAAAAGACTCTCACTGTCCACCCTATCTAATCCTCTGATCATTTTGTATGTCTCTATTAAATCCCCTCTTAGCCGCCTTCTCTCCAATGAGAACAGACCCAAGTCCCTCAGCCTTTCCTCATAAGACCTTCGCTCCAGACCAGGCAACATCCTGATAAATCTCCTCTGCACCTTTTCCAATGCTTCCACATCCTTCCTGTAATGGGGCGACCAGAACTGTATGCAATATTCCAAGTGAGGCCGCACTAGCGTTTTGTACAGTTGCAGCATGACATCACGGCTCCAGAACTCAATCCTTCTACCAATGAAACCTAACACAGCGTATGCCTTCTTAACAGCACTATCAACCTGGGTGGCAACTTTCAGGGATCTATGTACCTGGACACCAAGATCCCTCTGCACATCCACACTACCAAGAATCTTTCCATTGACCCAGTATTCTGCCTTCCTATTATTCTTCCCAAAGTGAATCACCTCACATTTGTCTGCATTGAACTCCATTTGCCACCTTTCAGCCCAATTCTGCAGTTTATCCAAGTCTCCCTGCAACCTGCAACATTCTTCCACACCGTCCACCACTCCACCGACTTTAGTGTCATCTGCAAACTTACTAACCCATCCACCTATGTCTGCGTCCAAGTCATTTATAAAAATGACAAACAGCAGTGGTCCCAAAACAGATCCTTGTGGCACACCACTAGTAACCGGACTCCAGGCTGAATATTTTCCATCAACCACCACTCTTTGCCTTCTTTCAGAAAGCCAGTTTCTAATCCAGTGTAGATTGTAATTTGAAAATTGCTTCAATGTACTTGTTTTCCGTCATAATTGAAGTGCATAATTTTTGCAGACTACAATTGAACTGTGCCATACACATGCCAAGGATGTCAACGTATTGAAGGTTCTCTTCTCTTCTCTCGTTTTGATTGCTAAGCTGTTCTATAGCTTAAATTTCCAAGTAAGTATTTAGGGGTATGGATTTCATTTTGTGATGTGTATTTATGCAGACTTGCAGGTAATAATTTGTTTTGTACTCTGCAGGATTTGCCAGAGTTTTTTGAAGATAACATGGAAACATGGATGATGAACTTTCATAGTTTGCTCACTTTGGACAATAAGTTACTACAAACTAATGTAAGTGGCAGGTCTGTGAAAGCATTGATGCTGTTTGCAATGTTTATGTATAGAATTCCTTCCTGATGCTCTTCACATCCAACTTCTTAAAAGTTTGGCTGGGGGAGGCAAGGAACATTGAGGAGTAGACTTGGGCTGGATTTGTCACACGTGCAAAAGTATAATGCTGCGATAAAAGTTCCACTTTCCAATGTTTCAGTTAAGTCACCCTTTGACCATTCTTTCTCTGCTTGTCTTTGAGGGTCCAACTGCTGGTTTCACATTGGAAGGGATGTTGCAACATGAAACTTCATTATTCATTCAGAATTCAAATGAGAATTCTGTCTACTAAAGCCTATCAAAAAACACCCTAGGAATTGTTTTGTTTGAAAGTTTATCCAATTCTTGAAGCATTTTTTTAAAGCAAGTATAGAAGAAATTAAAATATGCATATTTTCTATATTTTGTCATAACACAATAGTCACCTGTGCTTTTGTACAAAAACAATTCAAGCTCATTGCTTTGAGCATTAAATCCAAGTTGCTATTCTAAATGAATTTAAATAATTCTTTAAATTAATTTCTTGCAGGATGAAGAGGAGGCTGGTTTATTGGAACTGCTGAAGTCCCAAATATGTGATAATGCTGCTCTCTATGCTCAGAAATATGATGAAGAGTTCCAGCCCTATCTACCTCAATTTGTCACAGCTATTTGGAATCTACTGGTTACAACCAAGCAGGAGGTTAAATATGACTTGGTAGGTTTTGTTATTGTAAAAAATATAAGCAATCTATTAGAAATGTATTATTTGGGAAATTTTTCAGACGTTGAAGTCTTTAGGTATTTATTGCACTTCACCTTATTGCTCTTGTGGCTCACTTTTAGAATTAAGCTTTGACTATCTACCTGTCAGGTGCACATTCCTTCTCTTTAGTTTTTGCTTCATGAGCTTTTGATCTCAACCACATGATTTTCTCCTGCACAGAGACAGACCAGACCGTGTTCGGTACCTGTATACTTGGAGTGTTTTCTCTCATCTGTTTGTGGCTAACTGTAAAACAGTCCTGTCATATATTTGGGAACAGGTTGCCTCAACGTATTACGGTTGCTGTTTAGAATGTGATAACTTGAAAACAAAAGTGTAATCATTTTGGTATGTGCCTGGAGTGGTATTTAGAAGTAATAGAACCAAACATTTTCACAAGTAACAAAATTCCCTTCTGGGACTTTCAAGCATTGTGAAATCTAGAGAAATAGTCAACTCTATTGTTAATGAAATTTGAAACTCATTTGAAGTTTAAAAATATCAAATTGCCTTAAAAACCCATGTGCTTCATTTGTGTCTTTGGGGAGGAAATCTACCATCCTTATCTTGCATGTTCTATTCAGTACTCCAGATCAGCAGGCGTGTGATTGACTTGCCAGCCCTGTAAAACAACATGCCAAACAACTCTGTTGCAACCAACATCTAAGGAAGGAAGAACTTTGTGTGCCTCTTTTATTTTACCCCTTTGGGGTGTAGGGGCGCCTACGATACTATTATGAAGAGAATTTCAGGAAGCTCACCCTGTACGAGTGAACGAACAGCAGTATAGCCCCAAGGGATGGTGTGTGGCCTCATGGAAAAATACAGGCTTGGTGTTTCTGTGCCTCTGCCCCAGTCTTTTGAAATGGAAGGTCACAGGTTTGGAAGGTGCTGTTGAAGGAGTAGTAGCATCTTGCATGTGGTGCATGTTCTTCCACTGTGTTGTTGGTGGAGGGGAGTACCTGTTGAAGATGGTGTGTAGGGTGCCAATCATGTAGCTGCTTTGTCCTGGATGTTTTCAAGCTGCTTGCATCACATTCTTGACTTGTGCCTTATAGATGGTGGACAGGCTTTGAGGAGTCGAGGGGTGAGTACAAGCCACAGAATTCCCAGATTCCGATATGCTGTTTTAGCCAGGTTAGTCTCAGGTTAAAGGTGACCTCCAGGATGTTGTTAGCAGCAGACTCAGAAGCTGTAATGACATTGTCAATTCTGGGTAGTTGGTTAAATCCTCTCTCTCAGTGGCGATGGTTGTTGTTTGGCATTCATGCAGTGTTCATGTTACTTGCCACTTACCAGCCCAGCCTGAATGTTGCCTCAGTCTTGCTGCAAATGGACACAAACCAAGGAGTTGCAAATGGAGTGCAACATTGTACGGTTGCCAGTGCATAATCCTATTCCTGACCTAATGGAGGTCATTGATGAAGCAGCTAATGACAGTTGGCTCAAGGATGCTACCAGAGGAACTTTTGCACTGATGTTCAGGGGTTGGGATGATTGACTTCCAATAAATGTGTTTTTCCTTTGTTATGTATGACTCCAACCACTTGAAGGATTTTCCACAATTCCCATTGATTTCCGTTTTGCCAGCACTTCTTAATGTCAAATGGTTCGTCTGAAGCTGATCAAAAAGTGGTCATCTAACAGTTATTTCTTGGTTCAGAATCCATTGGCTCTGGTGTCTTTTTTCAGTGTTCCAGCAAAAAGTATCACATATGCAACTCACAATGTGCTCCAGCAAAAGTGATTTTTAAAACAACAGCCATCTCCTTTAACATTTGCCTTGGTTTATAAAAATGTCTCATGTTTTTGGGTCACAGGTCAAAAGTACAGGTAAAAGAAATAAAGATGTAGTCCTTCCATAAAGCACTAACTTAAGAATGTGTGTTATTCATCTCTGTCTACAGTTGTTTTCTTTAATCTGGCAATTGTGTCTAAATTAACAAAAACCTAAGTTTCCTATGTTATCTCCTAAGACAAGATACTGTGGCAAAATAAATTTTAAGACAAGTAGGAGAGACACCTGATTCGTTTTATTTTGGCCTGAATACAATGTTGATCTGATCCTGCAAATGTTGCGTCACTGTATAGACCTTGAAGATAACGGCGCTTCACCGTAAAATACTTGTTTCCCCGTCATCTTAAATAGTGTGTACAGTTTTTTTTTTAATGTTAAATTCCATCTCTCAAAGTTTAATTCTGAAAGAAATGAGTGTTGAAATATATTCTTAATCAACACCTTTAGATCGTCATGTATCTTTAGCTCTCTCTTCAGTTTTAGGGGGGAAAAAAAACTTGTTTTAAGATGCATACAAGGTATCCCAGCAAGGCATATCTTTGGAATATGAGTGACCGTGCAAATCTGAAATAAACTTAGCTTTGCATAAGTTGAATACTATTAACTTTTTTAAAGCAAAATTTACAAAGAATCTTTGACAGAGGAAATGCCTCTTGTCCTTGCCCCAAAATCTCTTCATTTTTATTCCACCAAGTAAAATCTAATCTTTACTTTTCTTGTCTTTTTAGCTGGTAAGCAATGCTATTCAGTTCCTGGCATCTGTCTGTGAGAGACCACACTACAAGCATTTGTTTGAAGATCAGAATACATTAACCAGTATTTGTGAAAAGGTTATTGTACCTAACATGGAATTCAGAGGTAATTAACATCAGAGAAATTTATACCATCAAATACAAAGCATAATTGTTTATGATGGTTCCAGTGAAACTATTGAAAATGCTGATGAGTTGTTGAGAAAACGATTTGTTGGATAGCATTCATTGTTGAATGGCTCGGTGACTGTCATTAATTAGACTGTCATTAATTAGACTGTCATTAATTAGACTGTCATTAATTAGACTGTCATTAATTAGACTGTCATTAATTAGACTGTCATTAATTAGACTGTCATTAATTAGACTGTCATTAATTAGAATTATATGTAAACATGACCTGGGGCCTCCAGGATTGCGGGAGAGAAAGTTGAAATTAAACAAGTTTATCTGTTAAAAACTTTGGCAATAATATACTACATTGTTTTCAAAAAATTGTGGCAATTCATAAAATGGCCTGAATTGTAACTTCAGAAAAAATGTGGAATTGATTATGTTATGTTTGGAAATGTGATTGATTGAATGAGTAGCTTTGTATGCTGCTCACTGAATTGAGAGCTATCAAATAAAGAAATCCTCTTCGTGTTTACCAGCAGCATAATGTTGGTGTTATTGTTTTTAGCTGCTGACGAAGAAGCTTTTGAAGATAACTCTGAAGAGTACATCAGGAGAGATTTGGAGGGATCAGGTAGGTTTATGGTTCTTGCTGTTGTGAATGGATGTGGCTTCAAGCCAAGATTTTTCTGTCTGCTTTGTTGCTTTTCTGGCATTTGCTCAAAATTGCAATGAATTGCTGAGAGTGCCAACACAGTGGCTAGCACTGCTGCCTCACAGCACCAGGGACCCAAGTTTGATTCCAGCCTTGAGTGACTGTGTTGAGTTTGCATGTTTTCTGTATTTGTGTGTAGACTTCCTCTGGGTGCTACTGTTTCCTTCCACCATCCAAAGATATGCAGGATAGGTTAATTAGCAATGGTAAATGTGGGGTCATAGGGATTGGGCGGGTGGGGTGTGTGTGAGGAAGGTAGGTCTGCGTGGGATGCTCTTCAGAGAGTTGGTGCTGTCTTGATGGGCTGAATGGCCTCTATCTGCACTGTAGGAATTCTATGATTCTCTATGAATGTCCAATCCACAAACATGTAGGACAAACCTAATCCAAACACTTATCACCCCACCGGCTTCCTACTTATCATATAAAATTATACAACTCACTGATAATTCCGTTGAGCAACATGAGCTAGCCAAGACTTGTTCTGATTTCATCACAGCCTTAGTGCAGACATGGACTCAAGCTGAATACCTTTTGCAGCAAAGAGGTATTTGACCTCATGTGGTACTGATGGAATCTGACAAGTTTAAAAATAATGGAGGAATCTTGAATGGCCTAACAGGAATAAAAAGCTGTGCAGATGCTGACTTTGAAACCCCAGTTGATATTCATTGAAACTCCGCTAATTCACTAATATCCTTTAGGGAAAGAAATCTGCTGTCCTTCCTAGTCTGACCTAAAAATGCTTTGGGGCAATTAGGGATGTGCAATCTTTACCACCAGCCGAAAAAACTGGCATGATTATAGACATACCGCTAGTTCCAGGGAGAACTTCCGTTGGGCAGATTAACTATCCCTGCGTTGCTGCTGATGTAAAATTGTGGAAGTCTTCATTGAACTCTGTAATAAGTCCGCTATCAGAATAAGGTTTACAAATGTTCAAGGTGGCCATCAGCACTTTTTCAGGAGAACCCAGAATATCAGTGACTATATTATCACCTACCATCCAAGAACAATTTTGTTTTCGAGTCTAATATAATTTAGTGAAATTATTATTACGTGCTAGTTGATGCTCCCTGGAATTTCAAGTATCGGTAACATTTTTTCCTGTACCATTTTTGCGCTGATGTTAGCTGCAGTTACATTTACTGGCGGAATGCTTTAGTTAGATTTCATTTGCTACAAAAATATTCACCTGAATGAAGACATGGTGCAAAGTAGAAATCTATTTCTTGAAGGAGCTACATTTAGGTTAATTGTTGAAACTCTTAAACCTTGAAATTGCTTAAAAGGAAAGCAGTAGTTCAATTCTAGCTCTGTGATACTCGTCGTCGTGACATTTTATTTCGATATGTATTTTAAGTTGTGCATTTCATCAGCTGCAAGATGTTCTTGATCTCTTTCTTTCCACCGAACGTTTCCAAAAAACAATCTCATTGCCTCTGGTTTATTATCATTTTTTTCACAGACATTGACACCAGGCGAAGGGCAGCTTGTGATTTGGTGCGAGGTCTTTGCAAATATTTTGAAGGACCTGTAACAGCAATATTCTCTGGCTATGTCAATTCTATGCTGCAGCAGTATGCCAAAAATCCTGCCATTAATTGGAAACACAAAGATGCTGCAATTTATCTTGTGACTTCACTTGCCTCCAAAGCTCAAACTCAAAAGGTACTGCTTGTGTATCCTACTGAAACATTTGTTTTCTTCTGTCATGCTTTGTATGGTAAATGATGGTTTTTTTTTTAATTTCAGCATGGAATAACCCAAGCAAATGAATTAGTAAATTTAACAGACTTCTTTGTTAATCATATACTGTCTGATTTGAAGTCACCGAATGGTGAGTTAACATATTGCGTCACTAATTTGATTTTATAGCTGAAGTGTAATGGTTTTACAAATAAAACCATGAAAGAAAGCTGTCACTTGAACTTGTAAATTACTGGATGGTGCAAATATATGCAAAACTCTAACTGTATAATGTTCGAAATCTCCAGTTTAACAGATGTGTTATGTAGTCCTTCAGTTTCTATGTTCTCTAACTCTTCGTAGTCATGCAGTGTCTGTAGGAATGTATTTATGGAGTGCATTTAAATTTTTTCCGGCATCGGCATTGTAGTCTAGCTTTAGCACTTGACATCCATGATAATATACCTGATCAGTGTGCTTTGAATTCTGTTTACAGTGAATGAATTTCCTGTGCTGAAAGCAGACGGTATTAAATACGTTATGATTTTCAGGAATCAGGCAAGGACACTTAAAGTTTTGCACTTGATATACTTTCAGATTATCTGGCTGCTGTAAAAATCTTTTGTTAAAAGAATAATGTCTGTAATTGTAAAACACATTGCCATTCACACAATTGTTACCAGATATGTAACAGTGTTCTAAGTTGAAATTTAGTACATCGATGTATCTTCTAGATTCTGAGACATTTCCAGCATGGAAAGAGGTCAGTTGACCCCCCCCCTCCGCCACACCATGTGTGCACTGGTCAACAAAGGTCTGACTACATTAATCCCATTTTTTAGCTTTTCAACTATAGCCTGGGAGGTTCTGGCAATTCAAGTGAATATCTAAATATTTGTTAAATGTTACCAGAAGTTCTGACTCAACCATTCTTTCAGGCAGTGAATTCTAGACTCCCACCTCCTTTCAGTCAAAAAAATTCTGAACTCTCTCTCCTTAGCTTTGACCTTAAATCTGTACTCTCCAGTGATTTGTTGTACTAATTGAAAAAGTGCTTTCCGATTCACCCTGTCTCTGTCCCCCATAATCATATACACCTCTACCAGATTCTGTCTCCACCTTCACAATTCCAAGGAAGACAGTCCAGCCTGTCTAATCTTTCTTTGTAGCCAAGACCCTCAAACCAAACATCACCCTGACAAATGTCCTTTGCACCCTTTCTAGGACAGCTACATCCTTCCTTTAATGTGGTGGCCGTAGCAGCATGTAGTACTCCCAGTTGTGGCCTAACCAGCATTATATACAGCCACAAAATAACCCCTTTGATCTTGTATTCTGTGCCTCCGAAAACAAAAGCAAGAATCTCGTATGCCTTTTTCTTTTTTTTTGAACTACTTGTCCTGCTACTGTCTCTGACCTTCATTACTTTCCAGGGTCCTACCCATCGTAGTTCGATTTCTTCAGAGATACTAGGAACTGCAGATGCTGGAGAATCTGAGATAAGGTGTAGAGCTGGATGAACACAGCAGGCCAAGCAGCATCAGAGGAGATAACAAGGTGTAGAGCTGGATGAACATTTCTGAAGAAGGGTCTAGGCACGAAACGTCAGCCTTCCCGCTCCTCTGATGCTGCTTGGCCTGCTGTGTTCATTCAGCTCTACACCTTGTTACCTATAGTTCATTTCCTTGCCTTGTTAGCCCCTTACATCGCTTTTCTGGGTTATCTCTGGTATAGTGGCGGTGTGGGGTATGGTGAGGTAGAGGCCACCTGAAGTCTGGTTTGGCAGAAGTGGGTGGGGTGTCAGCGGAAGTCCAGTCTAACAGAGAGGATGCCCTTTAGTAGAGGGAGTGGGGGTGAGGCAGAGAAGGGGTAGTCGGAACAGGGTCTGGGGGAAATGCAGTTGAGGCTATTTGAGATAACTATGGGGTCTGTTGAATACAGAGAAGTTAGATTGTGCGTTTAATAGTCTAACTTCTCCTAGTAACTATTTAACTTAAGTTCATTGGAACACTCTGAATTCACTAATTTCGTTGGAGACTTCTGGAGAGTTCCAGGCAGGCCCAGTGGGATTTTTAATTTCTCCAGGCAATTCCTTCAGAGTCTGGCATGATGAGGATTCTGCAGAGTCCCTATCTACGCTGGAATAACTGCATGACCAGTGGAAAGTCTAAGCTGTGAGTTCAAGAAGTGACCACGCCCCTGTTGGGCTTTCTGCGTACAGGCTGAAAAGTTCTCGATGCAATTTAAGAGTTTTGTTCTGTCCCTCCCTTGCACGCTAAAACAACCCAAGTTAATGTTTGGGTAGTTAAAATCCCCTACCATTGCTGCCTTATTATTTCTTACACTTATCCGAAATTTGATTACATATTTGATCCTGTATCCCTCTCTGACTATTTGAGGCCCTTCAGTACAAACCCAACAGTGTGTTTGCCCCATATGACCTCATTTTCTAATCCTGTTCACCCACCCCCTTCAGAATGCCCTGCAGCCGTTCCATGATATCCTTATTATAAAAACAGAAAATTATGGAGAAGTCCATAATGTCTGTCCCCATGCATTGAGAAAAAAAGAGCTAATGTTTTGAGTTCAGTATAACATTTTCATCAGAACTGCTTGACATTCTTGACCCGAGTACCTGAACGGCAGTACACAATCCTGGAGTCATGTCTCTGACTGCAAAAGAACTTGTCTATTCTCCTCACTAAGGAATCCCCTCCTGTTATTGCTGTTGTACAATTCTTCCTCCTCCCTCAAGCAGCAGGAGCACCACAGTGCCATGGCATTGATTCTGGCTGATCTCCACAAAAGAGCCACAACCCATTTTCTAAGGCTAAGAAACAGTTTGCAAGCGAGGTGCACTCAGGATTTCCTCCCTACCTCCCTGGTCATGATTTTAAATCTTTTAAATTTGTTTTGGCGTTTTTGAAGTATTTTTCATTCTCTGTCATAATCTTTTCTATACGTGTTAATTTAAAACTTGCATTTACAGCTTCCTAAGGAACAGCTTTTGATGTCCCTCCCGCTGTTAATTAACCACTTACAAGCAGAAAACATTGTTGTTCACACATATGCAGCCCATGCCCTTGAAAGGATATTCACTATGAGAGGACCCAACAATACCACTCTGTAAGTATTTCTTTCCTGCCTTTCAATTTAATGTCAAAAATAGAAATTGTTGGAAAAGTTCAACAGGTCTGGCAGCATCTGTGGAGGGAAATCAGAGTTTCAGTTCAGGTCAAGTTACCCTTCCTCTATTTTTGTCTCTGATTTACAGCATCCACAGTTGGTTTTTTTTGTTTTTGTTTTTTTAATTTCAATTTAGTGTCCTGTCTTAATTTATTAATAATACATAGTTATTCAGTAGGCCAGATGCTGAAAGGTATTGGATATTTAAGGGAATTTTTTGTTTATTTTCAGAATATCTGCTGTGGAGCTCGCCCCTATGGTTGAACAGCTGTTAACAAATCTTTTCAAAGCTCTCGCTTTGCCAGGGTCTTCTGAAAATGAATATGTCATGAAAGGTGAGAACGTTTCATCAGTTGACTAGCTTTAGATCCTTCATTACACGACATTAAGACAATATATTTGTGAGCAAAGTTTTGCTTTTCCATATCAAAGGAAGTACTTCTAAATCAAATGAACCTATTTTGATGAAGTTAGGTTGATTGAGCATCTCTTAAAGTCAAATCCATATTCCTGTTATAATTCACCACCTTTAATATCTTTCCAAGCTAAACAATGTTATTACTGTAAATGTCCTTGGTAAGGTATTCAAAAACATCTCCAAATTCAGCACCATTTGCGACTGAATGGTGAAGATACTGAAGCAGTTCATATTCAAATGCAACAAGATTTGGACAATATCCACCCTTGGGTTGACAAGTGGCCAGTAACATTTGTGCCACTCAAATGCTAGGCTATGACCATCACCAACAAGAGACAATCTAACCACCAATCCATGGCATTCAACAGCATTGCCATCACTGAATTCCCCCACTATCAAGATCCTGGGGGTGTTACCATTGACGAGAAACTCCACTGGACTCAGCACATAAACACAGTAGCTTCAAGAGCAGGCCAGAAGCCAGGAACGTTGCGGCGAGTAACTCACTACCTGTCTCCTCTAAGCCTGTCTGCCATCTACAAGGCACAAGTCAGGAGTGTGATAGAATACTCCTCACTCGCCTGGATGAGTGCAGCCCCAACAACACTCAAGAAGCTTAACACCATGCAAGACACAGCAGCCTGCTCGATTGGCTTTATATCCATAAGCATCCACTCCCTTCACCACGAATGCTCAGTAGCAGCAGTGCGTACTGTCTACAAGATGCACTGCAGAAGTTCACCAAAGATCCTCCGACAGCACTTTCCAAACCCACGATCATTTCCGTCTCGAAGGACAAGGACAGCAGATATGTCGAAACCACCTTCAAGTTCTCCTCCAAGCTGCTCACCATCCTGATTTGGAAACACATCGCCATTCATTCACTGTTGCTGGGTCAAAATGCTGGAATCCCCTCCCTAATGGTATTGGGGGTCAATCCATAGCAGGCAGACCGCAGCGGTTCAAGAACGCTGTTCACCACCACCTTCTCAAGGGCAACTAGGGAGAGGCAATAAATGCTGGCCAGCCAGCAACACCCACGCACCACAAATCAATTTTAAAAAAACTTACAACATCTATCTGACCACTGGCTGAAGGTATAGTATTACTTGACATGTGAACTAATTTCTCCTGAATGATAATGTCCTTGTTTTCCCATACATCTTATTTCCTTATTCAAGATTTCAGATCCATTTCACTGGGGTAAGATGCAGTATTTCTGGAGTTCCTTCACAGCACACAACTTACCTTTACTTGGGAACCTAGTTGTAATAAAGAAAATGTGTGCCTGAGATTCTCTGATCAACCTCTGCTTTCCTTTGTAGATATGTAGTAACTATTTTCTGTTAAGAACTGTGGTTGCTGTAAATCAAGAACAAAAACAGAAGTTGCTGGAAAATCTCAGCAGGTCTAGCAGCATCTGTGAAGGAAAAAAAGAGTTAACGTTTCGGGTCCAGTAACCTTTCCTCAGAACTGATGGTAGCTGGGCAAACGTCAGTTTATGTGCACAAAATAGGGAGGAGGGTGGGGTAGGGAGTAAACGATAGGATAGAGCCTAAAGAGCCGAGTTTCCTAGCCAGACATTACCAACTCCTTTGTCTGTCCAACTGTTCTCTCTCTTTAGGCTTTGGGAAGTTAGGTCAGGATGCCTGTTTGTCCATTTCACAAGACATGGATGCATAGTTTGTGACAAGAACATCTACTAAATGTGTTCTTTTCCTCTTGACAGCCATTATGAGGAGTTTCTCCCTTCTCCAGGAAGCAATTGTTCCTTATGTTCCCACACTGATTACCCAGCTAACACAGAAGCTGTTACTAGTTAGCAAGGTGAAGTACCCAGTTACTAATTTCACATTATTTACTTTCCATTAAGGTAAATGTGTGTTTTAAACCATTTCTTGAATTTTTTAAGTGGTCTGAAATAACATCCGTACTATTGTCATTCTATTTGTTTCATCTTAGTTTAAATTTTTTAAAGAAGCAGATTACTGAATCACTGTTGCTGTTTTGCTGAATTAGTATCAATATCATCGAGTTATTATTTTGGATTCCATCCTCAAAATGGACTTAATAATTTGCAGTAGTGCTGAACGAGTGATACATTGTTTGTAGTTCCATCTTTTGGTTGAGATAATAAACCAAGATCCTGTCAGTTCGCTCAGGTGAACATTAAAGATGCCTTGCCACATATTGAAGGAGAGCAGGTAGCTCATTTTGGCTTCTCGTCAGTATTTTGTAGTCAATGAACATGAGCAAACACACATTATCTACTCATTTGCTCTTTGGTTGGATTTAAATGTAAACAAAGAAGGAATTTGGTATTCATGTATTGGTATACGAACTTTGACTTCAATTTGATCTTTTTCTAGAACCCAAGCAAGCCGCACTTCAACCATTATCTGTTTGAGTCTCTTTGCCTATCTGTACGTATAACATGCAAGGCAAACCCTGCCACTGTGAGAAGTTTTGAAGAGGCTCTCTTCCCAGTTTTCACAGAGATCTTGCAAAATGATGTGCAAGGTGAGCACAGTTCGAAATAATTTCACTCACTACACAGTGAAATCATTTTTCTCTTAGTGTTTTTGACCAAACTGAATTAAAATGGACAGAAAATCGGAGTGACAAGGATCAGAGGTGATTGTATCTCACGTAAAAACTCATTAGTTAACTAGCTACAGGCTGCAAGATCATACCAAGAGCCACCTTGATTTGTATATCTGTCAGTCATTGTGGAAACTCACTCAACAAATCCAGAACCTGGCCAACAGGTGGTGAGAACAACCTTTTGTTTGTTATCAGTGATATCCCCTCCAAATATTTTGGTGTTATAAGCTACAGTGAGGTATTCTGCTACAGCATCCTGGTCTGTTGAGCTGAAGCATCTGTTTGACAAGTAATGCCTGTGAGGTCAGGTGGAATGCAGCTTGAGTGTTGGGAAGGGGAAATGGTAAAAATAAGCTGACAGTGAGCCAAAAGATTTTGGTAGTCTGCTGTGGTGTATAATTTCTGCAGATTTTGGCCCCATAAGGACTAAACATCACTCCCATTAGGAAACACCTTTAAGGTCCCTTTACACCGGGAGAAAGTCAGACTGGCATGCATAGGCATTCTTCATCCATTTCTCCTTAAATGTTTCAGCCAAAGTTGTAAAATAGATGTTAGACTTATTTAGTTAAAAGGTATCCTTCCTATTTGGTGGAACTCCCAAAAGATAATTCAGGCAATCAAATGGGGACACAGGGTTTTCATCAGATTTTATTCAGGTGTGACACAGATCACTACTCATTGAAGGCAATAGAGGAAGTTTTCAAACAACTTAAATGTCAGGTCTTCGTACACTTCAACATTGACACTTTTCTTTTGTCTTTCTGTTTTCTGTATTTTAGAATTTCTTCCTTATGTGTTTCAAGTGATGTCGCTGCTCCTAGAAATATACAGTGCTGATATTTCTCCATGTTACATGGCTCTCTTCCCGCACCTGTTACAGCCGTTGCTTTGGGAACGTGTAGGGAACATTCCACCTCTTGTCCGATTACTTCAGGCTTTTCTGGAGAAAGGAGCAAACTCCATTTCTACAACTGCAGCTGACAAAATTGTACGTGTAAATAATTTAAAAATAACCATTATTTAATCAGCTTTTCTGATTTAGGAAATAGTTGATACTTGGAAGAATCAAAAGTGTCACTTTGAAATATACAATCATTTTGAAAGTTTTAGGAATCCATAAAGGTCTATGGCCTAAGATCTAAGTCTCAACTCCAGCAAAAGTGTAAAATTGCAATGAACATGAAAATCAGATGAGGATTGTTATACACTGTAATTTTAATGTCACCAATTTTATTCTTCTGCCAGAGTTGTCAGTAAACCTGTGCTGTTAAGTTTTCATAACCATTTGCAATACATCAGGGTCTAGGTGCTGCTGCTAAATGAACCTGCTCTATTGTGAATCATCTTTTGCCTTTTGATTACTATCCTCTTCACCAAGGCAGCAAATGCTACTTCATCTCGGGAAAATGTTTTTATTTTTGGAGACATATTTTCCTTTTGCTTTGATGTTAAGTAGTTAGTACAGAATGCAGAATATCAGTCCAACCTTTTTTTTTCCTTTCCCAGCCTGTGCCATTTCAATATTAGATTAGATATTTGACATACCTTATTTATATGTTTATTGAAGTTGTTGTGACATTTAAGGGATAATTTATAACTTCAGTTATAGTCATATTGTTTCAAGGGTTCACTATGGTTGCCAATGCTTGCTTCAGTAATAAGATCATGGCAACAGGATTTTAAGCCTATTCTTGTATCTTCTAGAAAAAAGTAATGTGATCAAAACTAAATTTACTATCTTTTCATTTGGATATGACTTCATTTATTTTGACAATTTTGAAGAAAGCATAAGGTACCATGCTGGCACTCTGGTTAAATATATTTGTTCCACCCTTTGTTTCTGTTCAAGATTGAGAAGTTTCCAATATGATGATAACTGCCAAGTGGTAATTTTATATCAAGAACACTGGGCAGTTTTAAGTTAGTTTTGTGTTCAGCTTCCAGTCACTTTTCTCTCCTCCCCAACCAAATGTCCTGCTCTTGCGCACACATGAAGATTTTCTGAAAAAGGGTCCCGACATGAAATGTCAGCTTTTCTGCTGCCTGGCCTGCTGTGTTCCTCCAGCTCCACACTGTGTTATCTCTGACTCCAGCACTGGCAGTTCTTACCATCTCTCATGAAGATTTTTGTTTGCTTTCTACTCACTTTGGGATGTGCATTATTACTTTTTGACAGCATGTTAGTTTATAATCCTATTGCAGGTTTAAATGTATGCTCATGTCTTGTGATAAGATCACAAGGAATAGGGACTGAAGTAAACCATTTGACCTTTGAGTCTACTCCATTATTCGCGATCATTACGCTGGCCCTCCACCTCTCATTACCCATAATCAGGAGTGTGATGGAATACTTTGTACTCTCATAAATTAATGCAGCTCTAACAATGTTTGAGAAGCCTGACACCATCCAGAACAAGAATGCCAATTTAATTTCCACCACGTTGACAAACCTTTACTGTCTCCTTCGCCAGTATTCAATTACAGCAGTGTGTAGCATCTACAAGATGCACTGCAGAAATTCACCACAGCTCCTTCAACAGCACTTTCCACATCCACAGCCATTACCATCTGGAAGAACAAAGTCAGCAGATACGTGACAATACCATCACCTGCAATTTCCCCTCCAAGGCATTCACCATCTTGACTTGGAAATACATCACAGTTTCTTCAGTGTTACTGAGTAAAACTCCTGGAAATCACTCCTTATTGGCAATATGGGTCTTTCTAAAACAAATGGACTACAGCGGTTCAAGAAGGACAATTAGTGATGGAAAATAAATGCTGGCCGAGCCAACATCGCCCACGACCCATGAATTAGTTTCCCCCTTTACTGGTATTCTTGAGAACTGATCTGATAAATGCAAGATGAAAGACTTTGACAAAATGTGTCGTTTTCTAAACATTACCCAAATTCTGTACCACCAAATGACCAGCTTTAATCATTTTAAACTTTGATAGCAGAGTTGCATTCTAGCAAGCAAGTTTTAAAATTTATATAAAGCAGTGCTAAAAGCAATTCATGCATTTATTAAAGTTAAAAAAGAGAAATGCCTTGTTTAGTAACAATCATTGATATCGGACTGTGTTGGAGGAATCATGTATTCACCAAATGGAAGATTGTTGTAACGTTAGATAAAATCATAAAACTGGGATATTTGACCATTTTGAAACTAAGGAAGAAATGCAAGCATTTCATAAATTCTTGACTCCACTTGAGAATATTAAAATGAGCATCTCTGAGGTGTTACATGACAAGCTGACAGCTGAGGAAGCAACAGTACTGAGTTGAGATAATAAGGTGTAGAGCTGGATGAACACAGCAGGCCACGCAGCATCAGAGGAGCAGGAAAGCTGATGTTTCGGGTCTGGACCCTTCAGAAATGGGGGGAGGAGAAGGGGACTGAAATAAATAGAGAGAGGGGGAGGTGATGATGGAAGGTGGATAAAGGAGCAGATAGGTGGAGAGAAGACAGAAGGTCAAGGAGGCGGGGATGGAGTCAGTAAAGGTGAGTGTAGGTAGGGAGTTGGGATGGGGGTTGGTCACTTGAGGGATGACGGACAGGTCAAGGAGACGGGGATGAGGCTGGTAGGTAGGAAGTGGGGGTGGTGGTTGGTCAGTGAGGTGGGAGGAACGGATAGGTGGGAGAAAAGACGGATAGGTTAGGGAGGTGGGGATGAGCTGGGCTGGTCTTGGGATGAGGTCGGGGGTGGGGAGATTTTGAACCTTGTGAAGTCCACATTGAGACTATTGGGCTGCAGGGTTCCCAAGCAAAATATGAGGTGCTGTTCCTGCAGCCTTCAGGTGGCATTGTTGTGGACTGAATTGGTCAGGCAAAGAATGAAGAGTTGAAATGATTAATTGCATCTGGACAGTTACATTATCCATGCCCAGTTTTGGTATCTGGTGGTAAGCAGGATGTTGAACTGGTACGTTCATTGCCTTCATTGTTCAGTCCTTTTGAGGAGAGGAGTTGGGATGTCATGTTGAGGTTGTACAGGACATTAGTGAGGCCTCTTGTGAAGTTCTGTGGGCAGTCCTGGTGACCCTGTTAGAGGGAGGATATTATTAAACTGGAGAGGGTTAGGGTTCAGAAAAGATTTACCAGGATATTGCTTGGAATGGAAGGTTTGAGATATAAAGACAGACTGGAAAGGCTGGGACTTTGTGACTGGAGCATAGGAGATTGAGGGCTGACCTTCTTGAGATTTTGTTTTAAACCAGGAGGGCCGTAGATAAGGTGAATGACAAGTGTCTTTTCCCCTAGAGTGGGGATTCAAAACTAGGGTGCATACTTTTAAGGTGAGAGGAGAAAGATTTTAAAAACGACATGAGGGGCAACTTTTTTTTGCACAGAATGGTTTGTCAGTTGAATGAACTGCCAGAGAAAGTGGTGGATGAAGGTACAGTTACAATCTTTAAAAGGCATTTGGATAAGTTCATGAATAGAAAAGGTCTTGAAGAATGTGGGCCAAGCGTAGCAGGTGGGACTAGTTTAGTTTGGGAACGTGGTTGGTATGAACTAGTTGGACCAAAAGGCCTGTTTCAGTGCTGTATGACACTGTGACTCTAAGAATATAGGTGTAGACTGAATTTTCCTGACTTGCTTTGTTTCTATCCTCATCATAGCCAGGATTGCTTGGAGTCTTCCAAAAGCTAATTGCATCTAAAGCCAATGACCATCAGGGCTTTTACCTGCTTAACAGCATTATTGAGCACATGCCGCCGTAAGTATAGATCTACTTTGCACAGCGTTTTGGGAATCTGTAATTGAAGAATCTGTGCTCACGGATTGTTTTTGTATTTTCTATCTCTCAGTGATGCCATGCATCAGTATCGGAAGCAGATCTTCATTTTGCTTTTCCAGCGACTTCAAAATTCAAAAACAACCAAGTTTGTCAAAAGTAAGTTTGTTTCTTTCCCCTTTCTAAATGAGCACCTTGTTAAAATTTTCTAAGATGATTTGATTTTTTTTTTGTCTCCCCCCCCCCACCCCCGCTCCGCACAGTGTCAAGCCACTTTGTTCTTCCAGCCAGGTGATTTAGATTGTGGTTGAGATCAGGAAATTGTCCAATAGGAGGAGATTAAACATGTTATTCACCACTGACACTGAATTGGTTCTCCAGTATGATGTGGTTGGTGTATATTAGGGGGAATCTTCAGTTTATTAATTGCATTTTTTTATTTTATACCTTAGGTTTCTTGGTGTTTGTGAATCTTTATGCTGTGAAATATGGAGCAATAGCATTGCAAGAAATCTTCGACAGTATACAACCAAAGTAGGTATATTGCAGTTGAAATTTGAGAAATGAAATCTCCTCTTGTAGACATTTTTCTTGTTGTAGCTGTTGTGCGGACAGCTGCTATCAGTTCCTTTTAACCCAAATTGAAACACTTTTCCACCCTCTCCTTAGCCTTGTATGCCTTTGCTTCACAATTGCCACATTACAGTCCTTTTTTTCCCCACAGTAAAATGAACGCGATGCATAACCTTTAACTTTTTTGCTTATTGCAACCAAGAAATGGCACCAACATTTACTGTAAGCTTACATATATCGGTGGCCAATTGGAAAAATATAGAAAATAAGAAATTGAGTCCATCAGTTATTAGCCACCAAGAGACCACCTATAGTTGTTTCCCATTTCATTCTTCATTCAATTTAATCTCCAGAGAATTGTTTTATTAAAATTATTGCTCACTGCCCCCAAGAATTGCCTTTCATTTTTTGTTTTTGATTAGTACCCCACGTATTATCATCCATTCTAATGATAGAATATTAAAGCACAAAAGCAAGACTATTTAGCCCAGCACATTTGTGTGTGTTTCTCTCCTTCCTGCTTCCAATTCCATGTAGCTCTTTACCAGAAAAAGAGGGGTAAATCTAATCTCTTCAATTACTGCCCGTAGCCTACTCTGATTCATCAGCAGAGTTATGGAATGAGTCGTTGATGGTCATATCCAGTGCCACTTAATAATAACATGATCACTGATGCTTAGTTTTGGTTTCACCAGGACCACTTGGCTCCAGATTTCATTACAGAATTGGGCCAAAAAATAGATAGAAGTGCTGAATTCTATAGGTGAAGTGAGGGTGACTGTCAAAGAGCCCTACTGTAATTGAAATCATTACACCTCAGGAAAAACCTGTACTGGCTAGAGTCTTGTTGAGCACATTGCAAAATGGTTGTGTTTATTGGAGTACCTAATGGCAATTTCCTATATAAACTCTCATCAGCTGCTGCATTGATGACTTTCCTTTGAACAGAGTGTCAAATTTTTAATGTATTTTGGTAACTGCTTTGAGTGTTCAATTCCACTTATCACTTCTTAGTTTACGAAACGGTCCTTGCTCCCATGCAGCAAGAATTGGATGGATACTGGCTTAAACATATAAATAGCAAGTTAATTTGCACCATAAAAGTGCTAGGCAATGACTGTCTTGAATAAGAGCCTGACTGCTTTCACTTGATATTAAATGGCATTATCATCACTGTATTCCCCATTAAAAATTATTTCGTCGTCTTTGACTAGAAACCTAAATCAACCATATTATGGCTTCAAGAATATGACTGGGTATTTGGCAGTGGATGACAACTCCTGACTCTTGAAAGCTTTTCTGCAATCTACAAGGCTTACGTCAGAAATGTGATGAAGCACTTCTCACTTGCCTGAGTGACTAGAAGTCTAACAGTACACAAGAATTGGACACCACTCCCTAAACCTACAACTGCATCATGTAAAAGGATGCCAGCAAACAGTTGGGCATACCATTGCCTAAAAGTCATGGATCATTTTGTCTTGGAAATCTATCACTGTTGAGTCAGCATCCTACAATTCAGTATCTTGGATTGATTTCAGTACACTGGTAGCAGCAGCTCAAATGAGAGCGCTCAGCACAACTGTGTCAGAGGCATTTATGGGTGACCTATAAAAGCAGACCTTGCCAGCAACATCCACATCCTTTGGATGAATAAAAATTGTTTGCATGCTTTTCCAAACATAATGGTCACATACAAATTTTGAGAAATAATATCACACTACATAAATGTGTTTCTTCTAAGTTGACCCCTCTTCCTCTTGTATATTTTATTCTTAACTGACATGCAGTTGTTTTGTTGCAGAATGTTTGGTATGGTTTTGGAGAAAATTGTTATTCCAGAGGTTCAGAAGGTGTCTGGACAAATTGAGAAAAAGATTTGTGCAGTGGGAATTACGAAGATCCTAACAGAATGCCCTTCTATGATGGACACTGACTATACCAAGCTGTGGTAAGTTGACACATCTTTTTATGGAATGAGAGTTTGTTTTGTTTAGAATCTACGGTCTCTACAACACGTCGGGGAGCAGAGTAAGTTTAGACTTAGGCTCCTTCAAAGTTGGCATAGTCTTGGTGGTCTTCCTGAAACTGAAGTGTCCCTTACATGATTTTTTTAGAAAACATTCTTTCAGGAAAGGTGATCATTGCTGGCAAAACCAGAATTTGATATTAATGTCTAATTGCCTTTGAGAAAGTGTTGATGATCCACCTTTATGAGCCACTGCTGTCCTTCTGGTATAGGTACATCTACAGTGCTGTTGGGAAGTTCCAGGATTATGACCCAATGACAGTGAAGGAATAGCGATTATAGTTCCAAATCAGGGTGGTGTGTGGATGGGGGGGATTCTTGCAGGTGATGGTATTCTATGCTGTCCTTGTACTCATTGGTGGTAGAGTTTGCAGGTGGCAGCCAAATGGAGAATATTCCATCATGCTCCTGACTTGTGAAGTAAGTGGCCTGTGCATTTATTATTTGGCAGTTGATTAAGTTGGAAAGGGAGATTGTAGTGCAACAAATTCTTAACTAGATGACTCACAAGAAACCCCATCTGTTGAATGATGCAGATTCTTTGTGCATTGATTTCAGATAAAATAAAGTGTAATTGGAAATGCTAAAAACTTTTTTAAAGTCTTTCACTGGGGACTAATTTCCATTTTAGAATTAATACCCATTATCCATTTTACGTTGCATCCATGCATCTCTCCTAATTTAATGCTGTAAACTCAAGACTGTGGACTAATCTCAAGTGGCTGAAATTTTGATGAACCTGTCAATCTTTGCAACCTTGGAGATACTAAGAACTGCCGATGCTGGAGTCTGAGACTACACAGTGTGGAGCTGGAGAAACACAGCAGGCCAGGCAGCATCAGAGTAGCAGAAAAGTTGACGTTTCGGGTCTGAACCCGAAACATCAGCTTTCCTGCTCCCCTGATGCTGTCTGGCCTGCTGTGTTCCTCCAGCTCCACACTGTGTAATCTTTGCAACCTTGTTTTATCTAATGTGAAATACAATTGAATGATAATGCAGACTTTTTTATTGTAATTCCCCAGCACTTGCAATGTTGGGGGTGCAGGATGAAGCAATATACTATTGTACTATATCCTTTCCTTTTTTTTATTCTAAGCATTTTCCTTTTCAGGTTCTGAAAATAATGTGTAGTTAATGGCTGTTTAACTCAGCGTTAATTATCAGTAATGCTTTAACCAAATGTTGATTGTGTTTATTCTCCCAATCCATCATCTTGGAACAGGACTCCTTTGCTCCAGGCTCTTATTGGATTATTTGAATTGCCTGAAGATGACAGCATTCCTGATGACGAACATTTCATTGATATTGAAGATGCACCAGGCTATCAGACAGCTTTCTCCCAGCTGGCATTTGCAGGAAAAAAAGAACACGATCCTGTCGGTGCAACAGTGAGCAATCCAAGAGTTCATCTGGCCCAATCCCTTCACAAGCTGTCCACAGCATGTCCAGGCAGGGTAGGTATTAGAATTGTACATTAAGGAAAACATGCGTAAAATCAATTTAGACAGGACAGTGCTTTTCCAAGATATGAAAGAGGCTTTTGCTGTCGTTCTGAGGCAGCAAAGCCACAAAATGGTTCCAAAGTTATTGGATGCCCAAGAACCTCACCATTTTGTTTCACCCATGGAGAGTGTTACACCATTTTGTCATTTAAGTGATTTGGATGTCAATATAGGAGGAATGGGAAGTTTGCAGATGTTGTGAAACGTGCAAGTGTTCAGAAAAGATTTATAAGAATGTTGCTAGGATTGGAGGGTTTGAGCTATAGGGAGAGGTTGAATAGGCTGGGGCTAGTTCGCCTGGAGCGTCAGAGGCTGGGGGCTGACTTTATAGAAGTGTATAAAATCATGAGGGACGTGAACAGTGAATAGCCAAAGTATTTTTCCCAGGGTAGGGGAGTCCAGAACTAGAGGGCGTAGATTTAAGGTGAGAGGGAAAAGATGCAAAAGATACCTATGGGGCAACTTTTTCACAGAGGGCAGTACATTTATCGAATGAGCTGCCAGAGGAAGTGGTGGAGGCTGGTACAATTACAACATTTAAAAAACATCTGGACGGGTACATGAAAAGGAAGGATTTAGGGAGATATGCACCAAATGCTGGCAAATGGGACTCAATTAATTTAGGATATCTGGTCGGCATGTAGGAGTTGAGCCAAGGGTTTATTTCTGTGCTGTACAACTCTGTGACCGTATAAGTAAACTGCATCCCAGATTATTAGCATAAATAACCTGTCAGGAAATGACCAACTTCATGAAAGTTTAGATTTGAACCTCACCAACACACTAAATAAATTCAATGCATACTCGGGCATTGTTGTATTTATGTAAGAAAATTATTTGCAAAGTAGTTGTCCTTTTCACATTTTTGCTTAATGAGTTTAAACTTTTAACAGGATGATAGATACTACTTTTCACTGGGTGTGTGGCTGTATAATGTCGGGTAAGAACTATGAAGAAATTATATGTTTGAATGCTTGGGCTATCTTCACTTGTTACTGCAAGCCAACAACTGACTTGTATAGTGTGAAGCCAGAAAATTCATATAAGGCAGATGGATAATCTGTATCAAATATGGTTAGTTTTAGCTTGACCTTTATAGGTTACTCTGAGCAGACATTTTTAATCACGTTTAACTGAATTGACTTCTAGAAATTAACTATAATGTTGCACACAGTTCAGTTCTCATTGTGCTGACCGAATGCAAAGGAATAGTGTTTAGAGTTGAAGAAATGAAGGCCAAAGTTAGAGTGGAACAAGTTTGAAAATTGTCTCTGGGCCATTGGTCACCACCAGTTGGCCTGATAGATTTACTAGTCAACAAAGGATGAAAGACCACAAAATTTCCAGTTCGAATTCACTGTCTGTACTTGGTTAGCTGGGATCAGGTGTTTAATGGCATACTGTTTCAAGGCATAAAAGTCAGTCATTAAGCTCAATTTAAGGAATGATTTTATTCATTATTGTTGCGCACAAAATGCTGTCATTGTTTGAAACAAAGTTAATGTAATTGCTTCCTGAGATGAAAAGTATATAATCCAGTCAGAATAAAGACGAGATTTGGATCCTGAGTAAAATAAACAGCATGAACTTTTAATGTACATCAACTGAAATTGATTTTGTTAATTGATTTAATTACCCAAAATAAGATGACTAATGTAATACTTTTCTCCCACAGGTGCCGTCAATGATCAGCACAAGTTTGAATGCAGAGGCTTTGCAATATCTGCAGAGTTATCTTCAGGCCGCAAGTGTGCAGCTGGTGTGAACCTGTTGGCTTGACTAAAGACATTCTTTAAAGGTTTTTTGCCATGTGTGCTTGCACAGTGAACATCATTTGATTGTGTACGCAGTAGGAATAAACCTGGAAGAGTAGTACCGGCTCACAATGATTATGATGACTTCTGTCCAAATCATTTTGGTCCTGTGTAGGCTTACTGCTTGTGATCTCTTCCTATCCACCTTCTGCCTTTTATTTATGTTTTCTTATTCTGACTGCAAAACCTGAAATAATAAAGCACCCACAGATGCATTGCCGTGTACAGTTACTCTGGTGTAAAATAAAATAGATAATACTAGAACTTGACATTTGCTTCTTTCATTTTACACATTTCATATTTGTTGCACAGCAGCTCCTAATTTCCCAGTTGTGAACAGCAAGTTAATGACCAGTGTGTCCTTTGGTTGTACTGTTCTGGACACAATGATATTACTTGCCATTGACCTACACAATGTACATCAATAATTACCTTCCAACCTTCTCTTTTCCGGTGTGAAAATATCCACCCTACACAATAGCTTATCATAATCATCTGAAATGCATAACTATGAGTTAATAAACCCTCCAACAACATTAACTACTTGCAGTTCCAGATTCAAGGATATAATCAGCAATAAGAGATGCTGAATATGCAAGTATTTTTAATCAGTTATTTAGCACAGTATGTTACAAAATGGTAGAATGCAGGTTTGTAACCATTGTGCCTCAGATAGCGTCTTCTGTTACAGGCCACTGCTTTGTTGTTGGAGGGCTATGCTATGCTAAAAGTTAGGTTTGAAAGTACTCTTCCATTTTTTTGTAAACTGACCAGTATTGTTTTACAAATCTACATTCTACCATGTGATGTAATGTGAGGTGCAGATATAGTCACTTATAGTTAAACATTTCAGATAAACTTGCATCAGGGTCAAAGGATTAGATTATGATAAGCTATTGTGTAGGGTGGATATTTTCTCAGCTGGAAAAGAGAAGGTTGAAAGGTGATTCTCTAGGTTAATGGCAAGTAATATCATTGTGTCCAGAATAGCACGATCAAAGGACACTACTCAAGAGAAGTAAACTCGAAAGTAAAGTGCAGAAACAATATTTCATGCAATTAATCTGTTGAACAGATCCTATATTGATTTATTCAAATGCTAATCAAATTTCTTTTCGAAAATAACAGGAAAGAGTATGTGGATAAATTTAAAGAAGTGACAAGGTATGTATGATAGAATAATTGGGAGGCACCAGGCAAGTGTTGATTTCTGGTCCCCAAAATTGTTCAAGACATGTTTTCCCTCGTGTCTGGGTCTGTTGTGGAGTAATTGTCATGAAATTGATTACTATGATTAGTGAATCACAACAGTTTTGTTCATGCACTTACCAAAGTGTGGAAGGCACACAAAGTGGACTTGTTTTTAGAATTTTTATGTTACTGTAATAAAGCCTCTTGAAGAAGCTTTGGAAATTGGATAAACGCTGATTTGAATTGGAATAATTCTCCTTTGTGGAATAACCATGTAAAAATAGGATAAACATCATGAGAGAAGGCAGTTGAAACAAAACAGAATTACTTGTAATCTTCTGTTTGCCCATTGTACCTATTGCCTTGTCTGTTACATTGATTGTCTTAATCATCAGCATTATTTTTGCCAGTATATTCCAAATGTTTGTTTTCTTATTTCTGATATATTCATTGGAAATAAATTCAGTTTAATAGTTAGCAGCTGTTGAAATAACTGAGTGTTAAAAACTTTATCCTTTCGTTGAAACATTTTAGTCACTAGAACATTGAAAGTTTGCTAAAACAGAATCATCCAAACTAAAAACATTAGCCTCCAAGCTGTTAATTCTGCAGAAGTTTATATACCTTACTTTCAAACCTACTTCTGATAAATCTATTAACTACTTACAGCTCCAGATTCAAAGATATAGTCAGCAATAAGAGATGCTGAATATGTAGAAGTTTTTAATGAATTGTTTAGACCTGTTACAACACACCTTTGGAGTAGGTGGGGCTTGAACCTGGATCTTCTGGTTGCTGAATATGTAAGCTTGTTTGTATCAAATAAGTTCTGTTGAAGGTAATGAGGTGAACGGGTGTTGGATTTTGATCTGTACTAAGATGCGTTTATAAAGAAGAACCAGCCATCACTAGGGCAGGGTTGTTTTGCGTGGAGATGTAAGCTCTGTTAAAACAAATATTCTCCATCAAAGCATTCTAGGCTCAAGTGTATTCTTCATGAATAGGCTTGGAGGCTCTCTAACTTTGATAGCTAAGAATGTCTCCCCAGGAGTGATAGTTGGAGACTAAAATGTACTTTCAGATAAAAGTTTTGAATTTTTTAAAGACTGTTTGGAGGATCTTGGCAAATGTTTGAAACCAAATATAACATGTCTGCGTATGATTTCATGCCACTAATTTGTGAAGTGGAAATCTTAAAGAAAAATAAAGTCACTGCAGATATATGATGTTTCCATCAAAGAGAAAGCAAGAGTTAACCTCTGCACTTTCGATTCTGCCAGAAGCAAAATCAGCTGCAAAATATTCTGAGCAATTGGACAGTGTAGGGGTTTGAACATTGTCTTAAAATTTAAGGATCAGATTTCACAAAGATGACTTATGATTTCAAATGAAGCTTGGTCAGATTTTAATAAACTTGGAAGACTGGGTAATTCTTCCATTTGGGTTATTGCTTGTGCTAGAGGCTTTTGGTTTTAATTGGGGTTGAATCCAGAAAGGGAGACCCGCTCCTAGATCAGATGTCCAAAGTGTTTGTTTTTAAATTAAAGCATTGATTTCTGGCTTTTATGGCACAAATGGCCTCATCAGTGATACCAGAAATGGAGACTACAATGCTAACAACTTCTTGAGGATGGTCATATCAGACAAAACAGCTGCATGAAAGAATCATAAAGAAAAAGGTGAGAAACCTTTGTGACATAATTAGCGGCAGGAGTGCAATTATGAAGGAAAGATGAAATCTAGGAATGACAAGAGGTAGTTAGTTAATAGATTCTTCAGTCGTGACTCAAAGTGCCATTATGTTGAATTGTCCAACAATGCAATATTGCTTTTGTTTTTTGAGATGATACATGATTGGAAGGTATAGAATGAGAGAACGACAACACTGATGAATCGGAAGGAACTGTATTGATCACTAGATCCTTCAGTCCAACATGAGTATTAATCCCTTAGAGCCAGGGGCTTGGATGGAGAACAATTTGTTAGTTGCATCCAGGAACGCTTTTTGAGGCATTATGTTGACCATCCAACCAGAGAGGAGGTCATACTAGACTTGGTCCTCTGAAATGAACTGGGACAGATGATTGATGTTTCAGTAGCAGAGCATTTTGGGCTTAATGTCCATAACTCCATAAGATTTTGAGTAGTCATGGAAAAGGACATATGTGGCCCTTGGGTGAGGGTGTTTAATTGGCAAGAGCCAATTACACACAAATTAGCAGGAACTGGAGAATGTGGATTGGAAGCAGTTACTTGATGGAAAATCTACCTCTGGTATATGGGAGGCATTTAAAGACCAATTAACTAAAGTGCAGGACAAGGATGTCCCTGCAAAACTGAAGAATAGGAATGGCACAATTGAGGAACAATGAATGACGAGGGAAATTGGAAGGTCAGTCAAAAGAAAAAGGGAAGCATACAACAAGTCTAGACAGCCACAAACTGACAAAGCCCCGGAGAAATACAGAGTAATTAGGAATGAACTTAAATGCACAATTAGGAAGGCAAAAAGGGGCCATGAAATGTCTTTAGCAAACAGGGTCAAGGAGAATCCCAAGACTTTACGCATATGTTAGGAGAAAGGGGGTAACAAGGGAAAGAGTAGGCCCACTGAAGGAAAGAGGGAAGTTGTATGTGGAGCCACAGGAAGTGGGGGAGATCCTGAATGAGTACTTCGTATTGGTTTTCACCAAGGAGAAGGACATGACTAATGTTGAGGTGAGGGAAGAATGTGTTGAGTACTCTAGAGAATGTCAACATATTGAAAGAGGAAGTTCTGGGAAGGGCAGCACAGTTTTTTGTCTGGAAAAGGTCATGTTTCACCAACCTGATTACCTCTTCAAAAAATTCAATGAGGATAATTGATGAGGAAAGGGCTGTGGATGTAGTTTATGTGGACTTTAGTAAAACATTTGATAAAGTCCCACATGGCAGGTTGGTACAAAAACTAAAATCACAAGGGATTCGGGTGGCCTAGTTGGAGACAAAACTGGCTTGGTCATAGAAGACAGAGGGTAGCATTGGAAGGATGTTTTTCAGAATGGAAACCAGTAATTAGTGGTGTTCCACAGGGGTCAGTCTTAGGTCCTTTTTTGCTTGTAGTATATATAAATCATCTAGAGGAAAATGTGGGTGGTCTAATAAGCAAATTTGCTGATGACACAATGATTGGTGCAGTTGCTGATAGTGCCAACGATTGTGAAAGTATACAACAGGATATCGATAGATTGGTGACTTGGACACAGAAATGCCAGATGGAGTTTAATCCAGACAAATGTGAGGTGATGCATTTTGAAGGATCAAATTTAAGTGTGAATTATATTATAAATGGCAGAACCCTTAGGAATACCAACATTCGGACGTATCTGGGCATGCAGGTCCACAGTTGCCTGAAAGGGGCAACATAGGTGATTAAGAAGGCATAGGGCATGCTTACCTTCATTGCTCGGGACGTGGAGTACAAGAGTTGGCAAACCATGTTGCAGCTATATAAAACCATTGTTAGGCCACGTTTGAAATATTGTGTGCAGTTTTGGTCATCACACTACCAGAAGGATGTGGAAGCTTTGGAGAGAGTACAGAGAAGATTCCTCAGGATGTTGCCTGGTCTCCAGGGCATTGACTATGAGTAAAGGTTAAGAAGACAGAATTGTTTTCACTGGAAAGATGGCAGCTGAGAGGAGACCTGATAGGGGTCTACAAAATTGAGAGGCATAGATAGGGTGGATAGTCAGAGGCTTTTTCCCAGGGTTGAAGTTTCAATTACAAGAGTGCACAGGTTCAAGGTCAGAGGGGGAAAATTTAAGGGAGATGTGCGAGGTGAAGTTTTTCATGCAGAGAGTAGTAGCAGCCTGGAATGCACTACCAGAAGAGGTGGTGGGAGCAGGCCCATTTAAGAGACACCTAGATGGGTACATGAATGGAAGGGAATAGACGGATACAGATCAAAAAAATGGCAGGTATATTTTTAGATTAATTAGGGCAATATGGTTGGCACAGGCCTGGAGGGCCGAAGGACCTATTCTTGTACTGTACTTTTTCATTTGTTCAAGATTTGTTTAATTGTGCAGTTGGCATAAAAATAGGTGGGAAGTCTACAGAAAAATATGACCAGTTAAGTGAGTGGGCAAAAACCTGGTACACAAATTGTTACGTAGGAAAATGTGAGGTTATCCGCTTTGGCAAGAAGAGTAAAGGAGCTGAATATGATCTAAACAGCTATTAATGACATGGGTATAGAGATTTAAAGGAAAAGAAGAAAATTATTCCAAAGCTACTTCAACATTTGTATATTTATCTTGCCAAATGTTGAAGATTGTGTTAAAGGATGCAGGGGAACTTGAGGAATATCGTAAACTTAAGATAATGAAAAATGTGATATTTTCAAAACACACAGGGCAGTCTCATTGTGTCATTAAAACCTCTCACCAATTGAAAACTTAATGAAACTAGTAATGGACCTCCAGTTTTAGAATAGACAAAAATATTGTCCGTCTACATTTTGTAGACAGAGACCAGATTTAATCTGCCAAGTCTGACATTAAAAACAGAAATAATTATCAAGAAAATATTTTTTAAAAAGTGGATAACAGCAGTATTGGGAACACCAGCTCAATTCTTAATGAACAATGGAGAATTTGCCAATGGGGAATTCAGGAGTATGTATGAGAATCTGAATATTGTAGCATCGCATGCAACAACAAGAAAAAGCATTTGTGAGAGAAATCACGCTCTGACTACTAAAATGCTCCGAGTAGGCTTAGCTGATATACTGAATTGTTAATCAACAAATGCTTTGGTGTGGATAGTACATGCAAGAAGTATGCTTCAAATGGTATGATATACAGCTCCCATATTAGTTTATGACAGAAATCCTAAACTACTTTCAGAAATGTGGGATCATCTGCTGTATATAGAAAAGACTATAATTAGTTCAAAATTTTGGCAGAAAAATTGAGTGCTGTGCATTCGTTCAGAAAAGTATTCGTAGAAGCAGAGGTTTCTGAAAAGATCAGGAGTGTTTTGAGGTAATAATAGGCTGTCAAAAAAAATGAGCCTGAGATCATGGTGTGTTATATGAGGGTAGGGCAAAAGGAATAAAAAGAATCTAGAAAAAGTTATGGGTACTGATGGCAAAGTAACACAACCTAGCAAACAAACCATTAATAGCACATTCTACATGGCTTATTGGAACTAACTATGTATTGACAGAAATTAAATCAATGATGAAAACTGAACGTGCACTTTGCACATGCACACATAAGCTGGATCCTTATGCGTAATTGGTTGTAGCAGATATCAGGCTAAGTACAGGTGGACCAAGTGATGGTGGTAGTAGAAACAGCAGGAAAGACCATAAGGAAATTCCAAAATACTGCCTGAATATATGAGAGACAGATTCAGGTCTATGAATTGACATAATATTGATCGTAGCACAAGAAAAGGATCAAAAACTTGTGTAAGGAAGTCTGGTTGTAGGAAGGTTAGATCAAGGACTAATAGTCCAGACAGGGACAGGAGGGCCTTGTAAGGGTAAAGGCAAGGACCAAAGAATGTATGAGGAGCACCATACGAAGTTGGAGCCCTTATCATAATCTCAAGTGGCTACCAACTAATTAGACAGTAAATTGGTGAAGGCAAAGCAAACAATGCAACAGTTGCAGAGAGTATACCTAAGCATGCCAGATAACGGGCGCCCAATATTGTTCCAGTTGGATATCTATGGGGAAAGTACTTCCCATAGTGTATATAAATCTATGCCCAGACTTGTAGTTCAGGGATTTGAGGAACAATTGGGTGATAAAACAAAAGTAGACTGCTCAACAGCAGGAAAACCAAGTTTGAAGATTTTCCTAATATACTGATGAGAACACAAATCCATTGCCAAAACAATACTTTTCCAAAAGAACAATTTTCATAACAGAAATATCCACTTGAAAATGTGTCATAGAAAAGAAGTTGAAGACACCAGAGATTAATGTACAAGATCAGAACATGGAATTAGGGGAAGTGTATTGTGATGGATAGGGAACTGTTGGCAGAGAGGAAACTGGTAAATTTCAAATTGGCAGTCAGTAACTAGTAGGGTGCCACTGGGATTGGTGCTGGGACCCCTATTGTTAATGATTCGAATGAGGGAACAAAATGTAACATCTCCAAGTTTGCAGATGATACCAAGTTGGGTGGGAGGGTGAATAGTGACAAGGATGCAGAGGTTCTTCAACATGAATCTTGACAGGTTGGGTGAGTGGGCAAATCAATGGCAGATGCAGTATAATTTGGATAAATGTGAGGTTATTCACTTCAGAAGCAAATTACCTGAATGGGAGAGGGGAGTGTGTGGCGGGACCAGGCATCCTTTTGCACCAGCCGCTGAAGGTGAGCATGCAGATGCAACAGGCAGTAAAGAAGGCAAATGGTATGGTGGCCTTCATTGCAAGAGGTTTTGAGTACAGGAGCAGCCATGTGTTGCAGTTATGCGGGACCTCGTGAGGCCACACCTAGAATATTGGATGCAGCTTTGGTCCTTTTTTCTGAGGAAGGATGCTCTTGCTTTCGAGGGAGTGCAACAAAGGTTTACCAGGCTGATATTGGGGATGGTGGGTCTGACATATGAGGAGAGACTGACTAGGTTGGGACTGTTTTCACTAGAGCTCAGATGAATGAGTGGGGATTTCATACAGACTTATAAAATTCTAACAGGACTGGACAGAGTGGATGCAGGGAGGATGTTCCTGATGGTGGGTGTGTCCAGAACCTGGGATCACAGCATGAGGATTCAGGTAGACGATTTAGGATGGAGATGAGGAGACGTTTCTTCACACAGTGGTAAGCCTGTGGAATTCATTACAGCAGGAAGCAGTTGATGCCAAAACGTTGAATGCATTCAAGAGGTGACTAGAGAAAGCACTTGGGGCGAATGGGATCAAGGGTTATGGCGAGAAACCTTTGGTTGGACAATCAGCCATGATCGTAATGAATGGTGGAGCAGACTTGAAGGGCCAAATGGCCTCCTCCAGCTATCTATGATCTGTCAAGTACAAAACAAATGTTAGAAAGAAAGGAAATTTCTAAAATAAATGGTCAGTATAAGTCATCAGCTATTGGATTATTTTACAAAAATAAGTTTGTTCAAAGAAATTGTTGAACATCTTTGAAGTGGGACACTCAGAATTTGAATTTTGAGAATACAAGTATTCATTGTAATCTTATTGACTTTTTTGTTTTCAAATTGGAATTATGGAGTATATTAAAGGCATTACATAATGTTTTATTATGAATGATCTTTTGTTTGCATATTAATTTATTTTGGAGAAAAAGAGGGATGTTTGTTAGTATCTAATAGGTTCTGATGATGAATGTTAAATACCTTGTATTTGAAGGTAATAAGGTAAACAACTGTTGGGTACTGATTGGCTATTTATACATAGATGTATTTAATCCCTTCCAAAAACCTTTTAATTCCGAATTCTCCTCCGGATCCTTCAAAATTTTGAATTAATTTTCAGTGCCCCGAGGGTTGTTTTACTTTCATTTTGTTTGATAATGATCAAATCTGGATTCCTTAAAAAAAACAGCTAGCACTTGGGAAGGGATATTTAGAATGAAGATGTAAACTCTGTAGCAAGCAAGCCTCTACCAAAGCATCCTAGTCTGAGTGCATTCTTCACAAATAGGCTTTGTGGTCCTTTAACATACTTGCACAAAAGTTAATAACTCAGAGCACTTCAGTCAATTGTGCCACCCATACTGCTACTTCTAAGATAGACAGGGAAAACATAATTTTGGGGCCTTCCTAATTTGTATGGATCAGAAGCTGTCATTCAAATCTAGTAGCACAGCTGCAGAATTTTGTATAGGAAGGTATATATGTATGCCTCAGAAATTGCACTAGAATGTAGTTTTAGTCAGCAATATATCTAAAATACATAAGATAATCACCAAATTTAGAGGTCTAAATCACATATGTAGAGTATCTTTGAATAACAGTTTGTCTTCATTGATTTTAAGTACAATCGATGGTGAAGGTAGATGAAGCCAAAGCTTAGTTGTGCAAGGGGACTGTTGGAGTTAACTGAAACTGTGTGACATTTTACAGCAGAGAACTAGTTAGCTTCCTGCTGCTTGACAGCATAATATTATCAATTTGGTATTTTCTTATAGGCTTATTTTCATGCATGTAAAATGCCAATTCCAATCACTAATCCTTTCCCTCCACACTAACTGATCAATTGTTCACCAGGCTCTCACTCAAAAATAGGACTGCACAGTCTGCCATATAAAAATGATTTAGTTTTGTTTTTAACTTCCATTATTTTAGGTGTCAGTTTAGAACCACTTTTATGCCAAATAAACCTTTCCAGAGGAAGATTATCTATAGTTAGTCAAAATACAACAATACTAGATATGAAGCACTACTCACTGTACACCAAATTGACCTTTCCAGAGGAAGATTGACAGAGTACTGATAATATATAGTCGATTAAAAACCGAAAGAACTGCGGATGTTGTAAATCAGGAACAAAAACAGAAGTTGCTGGAAAAGCTCAGCAGGTCTGGCAGCATCTGTGAAGAAAAAATCAAAGTTAACGTTTCGGGTCCGGTGATCCTTCCTCAAAACACATCTGGATTTAAAGCCATACCACAAGTATACATTAGGCATTCCAAATGAGGAGTGTGGTCACTAACAGAATACATCATGAAATGTCTGAATGCATTGCCATCATCCTCCAGGCAGGTACAAGTGGTAACCTTTCCTTTTGTAAGATTATAGTTTGTGCTGTGTTGTGGCGTAGCAGTCTCCTCTTGTGTTTGCTGCAGAGGACAAGTAAGCTGATAAAGTGCATGATCCTTATCCCACCCGGTCAGACAAATCAACTCATCCCTTGCAAAGCTCTTCCAGCCAGTCTCCAAAGATCATGGCCATCAGTGACTGATAACTAGGTGACTATGTCCATAATTTTCTTATCTCACGTGCAGATTGCCTTGTTTCAAGATTTCATAACTCAGTAGCTAATTCAACATACAGAAGGTGTTTTTGTATACTGCTGTCCATCCAATACAAACTTTAATGGCCTAGCAATGAGGAATAGTGATTGAATTAGTACACCCCAGCACCTCTGAGTTGGTGACTATGATTAAGTCTGAAACAGCTAATATGGAAACCATTTGGCTTTTCCTGATGCCTGCATACTTTGTTAAATTTTCACCACTGTAGAGGATTGCACTGAGGACACAGGCTTGGGAAGACTTAAAAGTTTAACATTCTCAAATTGTTGTTCACACTCTTATTCAGTTCGCACATAACAGTTGCAGCTTTTGTAATCAATGTGTTGATTTCTGCATCAAGTAACAGATTTCAGGAGTTTATCTAGATTACATAATGTGAAGCTATCAATGATCTAGTGTGTGTTCAAATCACTGATATTCTTGGTGTTCATCTCCAATGAAATTTACTGGTGTTAACACAGATTTTTTAAAAAATCACCATTTAATGGATTTTAGTGGACCATTGTTATTGTCCAGCCTCCTATGGAATTATCAATGAACTATAAAACAAAAAATACCCTTAATGATGGTTCATATATCTTATAAACTTAGTAATTGATATTGATTTTTTTGAATTCTACTGGCATTTATGGCAGTTGGCACATTAATTTTGCCAAATGCAATGTATTGTCAAATTTCCTGAAAAGCTCAAAGCTGCTCCAAAACAAGTATAAATAGTGCATGGCGAATACTAATCAGAATTTTGATATTGTGGTTTACTCTAAGGTAGGTATGCCCATCAAGACAGCCATTACAGTTTTTGGAAGATAGAAATGACCACCAATGCAGCCCAAGCAGCTTTTTCAATCCTCAAAACGGTGGTCTTCTGGGCAGGGGAAGGATACTAAAATCCAGAAAAAAAAATTCCTACCAAATTTTGCTGATCTGATATTTTTCATTCAAAAGACATTGGCATAAAGCAACACCTGCACTTTATTTGTATAAATCCAGAAAGTGCACACCAACTGGTGGATGTGCAGCCATGTAAGTGAAAACGAGGGTGGTGGGAAATGCAACAAAATGAAAAACGTGCGATTTTGATCTAAAATTAGCTTTTAAACAATTACCTTAAACAGACAAAGTACGTACCATTATTTTTCCAAAACATTATAGGACGTGAAAGTGTAATGCTCTTTTTATTAAGTAGAATTACAGGTCGTTCAGTTGTGTTTTGGAATGATGTTTTCCATTTATATTTTTCATTTCACTACTTGTGTTACAAGTTTTGCAAATACAAACTTGATAAATTTTCTTCTTACTCATCCGCAAACGTCTATCCCATTCGAGATCGGCCACTGTCGCCAAAGATAAGTCAGATTTTGTTTCCGAATGATATTAGATGCACAAGAGTGGCTATTTAAGTCTCAACTCTTAGCGTGTGAGCAACTAGTAATGAGGATACGTGGACTAATAAGGAGTCAGGGTTATTGTCATTCTCATCGAGCCAGTTGGAAAATAGATTGAAATACCACCACAAACTTCAAGCACTCAAATCAGGTTACCGTTGCAATGTATTGCAGAGAATACTGCATTGTCGGAAATTTCATTCAGGTTAGACGTTAAACCAGTTCTGAGGAAGGGTCATCGGCCCCGATATGTTAACTGATTTTTCTTCATAGATGCTGCCAGACCTGCTAAGCTTTTCCACCAACTCCTGTTATTTTTTTGCGATAACAAGGTGTAGAGCTGGGTGAACATAACAGGCCAAGCAGCATCAGAGGAGCAGCAAAGCTGACCTTTCAGGTCTCCAGCATCGGCAGTTCCTACTATTTCTGTTTTTTTTTGCTCCTGATTTACAGCAGCCGCAGTTGTTTCGGGACTTTTTTTTTAAAAAGAAAAGACGTTACACCAACCAGCTCTCATACGAATGACCAGATGCCCCTGTTTTAAGTAGAGTCTTGCACTTCTTGGAGGTGAGGCAAACCACCTCATCACTCGCACTTTAGTTACGTGCGAGATATTTTCTCCACGCCGAAGTAAAAAAAAACCGCAAAATACTGCGGACGTTGGAGATCTGAAACAAAATGCAGAAAGCGCTAGAGAAACTCGGCAGGTCCCGAACAGCGTCTGTGGAGAGAAAGGGAGTTAACGTTTCGAGTTCAGGCGAACTCCTTGTCGAGCCCATCCCCATGGTCGGTGCACTTTCTGAACATTGGTGTTGTATCAGATAAACCCTGGTATCGCTTGAAGTGACTGAAACGCTGCGCATTACCAAGACGACGGCGCTTGATCGCGTCTCCCGCACATGCCCACTAGCCCACCGGTGTAAAGGGGCGGGGCATCAGGGAAACGCGGGACGTCAGTTCCGGTGGCGCGCGGCGCTCTGGGAAGGTGAAGCGGTTAAGGTCGGTTCCGCCGCCGGTTCGTCCGATTCTCTTTAGTGTTTGCCGTGTGTCGGCAGCGGGAAGCGGCTCCTCTTTCCTGCTTCGCAAGCGAATGGATTGACTCGTTTCTTCAGAAATTCGGCTTCAAGCTCGCTTTTTTGAAAAAAAGAGGTAAGTTTCGAGCGAAAAGCAGAGGCCAGACTGGAGGCTACGGGGCAGCGGCCCCCAGCGCTCGGTCTGTCCCAGGACTTGGGACCCAGCGGGTCTGGGCGAGAAACTCTGAAGGAGGGCAGCCTGCTGCAGTGAGGATGACCAGGCCCCACTGCCATCTCGTGGGCCGTCTGAGATCCTTGTGAGGACCCTGCCCCTCCTGGGGCAGACCATCAACTCAACCCGGCTGGTTTCTGAGTGCTGATCTGTCCCATATCACCTGGTCAGTCCAAACTCAGGGCCCGTAGTTTTCCAAAATACTGACAGGCTCCATCGTGCATCCATATTCGTAAAGTTGGCAAATCCTGTGCAAGTGTTAACACCACCTCTCCTTCCCCCGAGAATGCTAAAGAAATGTTATCTGTCCGAATGAAAATGCTTTAAGTGTTGTCATTGCTAAATCGTGCTGTACAACTGAGAATATCCTAAAATCTGCAAATTCCAGATTTTTGGAGTGTAAACGTATCACATACCATCATTAGCAAAGCTCTTTACCCCGATAGATCAACCGTTTTTGTCTTTCCAAGCATCCTAATGTGCAAGTTTGGAACACAGTTCCCATTTTTTTTAAACTTTGCTTACCAGTGTTGGATGTCCAAACTGTGTTCCCCTGTTCATGTGCATTCCTGATACTCAGATATAGTCTCTAAAGTCCCAGTGACTGCTTTTGGTTTTGTTATTTCATGGTCACTCTCAAGTTGTGAGCTTCGTTTTGTTTTAAGAAACATCTTTTTAGTAATGCTCTTTTGGCCTGTAAATTATAATTCTGTATTGGCTGGTTGGAATGTACACAAATTAACAGTTGTATGGATTTAAACTTTGAGATTTTCTGCTTCAGTGCTCTCCAGATTGTTAATTTCCTGCTTGTGTTGATTTGTTTATTGGTTTCATGGTAATTGTTGTGCAGGCATTACACTATAGAAGTGTCGCAGTTAGTGCTTGTGTCAAATTTTCTTGGTATTTTGCAAATGTAAACTTCACTAACAGAATTAGGAAACCAGATGTCCCAAGTTACCATGTGTAGCAATTACACATCAGAAGCTTGTGGAAAGTTGGTGATTGACAGGAGTGGGACAAATGGGAGGTTGAAAATTATTGTAGAAGTTATGATGTATTCTGAATTTCTAAAGCTGTTCGTCTAGGCTATGTGTCAGAGCCAAAAAAGTGAGATGGGCTCACTAAGTCTGGCTAAGATGATTATTTTAAGAGGCTTAAAGGATATGAAGAAGCAGGAATGTTTTGGGAAGCAGCAGCAAGGGAATGGTTAAATAGTCAAAGGCAGAATTGCTAATGATGATCAAAGGGACCAAAAAAGACAATAAACTAAAATTGGAAACCTCTGTGATGTGTTGCAGGGTTGGTAAGTGTTAGGAGAGTAGGGATGGGCAAAATCAGAGCTTTTCAACAGTGAGATAAGATTTTGAATTGTGTTGCATTAGCTAAAGTGTCTAAAGATCAGTAAAGGTAGGATGGTATGCAAATAAAGTGGGGGGGGTTGGATGTGGTCACCGAGGGTTTTGAATGAGCTGAGGTTCTCGGATAGCCAAAATTTGGAGTGACTATGGCATGGGTGGGATTTTTGGAAGATTAAGATTAGATTTTTTTAGGTTCTTGCCAAGCATATTAAAGTTACCAAATCAAGGCAAGTGAGCATTGTGGTAAAAGACCAGCTATGATGCTGAATAATGGAAGAAACCTGAGCTGAATAGCCTACTCCTTTTCCAGTTTGCTTTAAATATTGTCACAGGTGGTTGAAACTTTTATCTTGTTTTAAGTCCAGTAGTGTATTTTTGCCGGCACAATCACTGAAAAAACCAAATTGCCCAGTTGTACTTTTAATCACCCGTGCTTTTTATTGATGACTTGCTGTGTCTTTTTTTTGCTTATTTATTTCACCCCATTTCCTCTTGTAATTTCTAATAAATTTGCCATACTTCTTGGTGAGGTTTGTTACTTATGCAATCAACTATTTGCATTTGGAGTGAAAAGTTCTAATTTTTGGTACAAAACACAACCATTCTCGGTTGTGATGTTAATTAAGGACCAACGTGTCATTTCAATGAATAAAATCTCCTGTGACAAAATTAAAAACGGAACAGAGAGCTCTCTTAATACCCTACCAATATTCCCTTCAACCAAAGCTATCAGAAGTAAATTTAGCTATTCAGTCATTTGATACCTAAGAACATGAGAAATAGGAGCAGGAGTAGGCCATTCAATTCTTGAAGCCCATACAGTGAGATGATCAACCATCGAGGCTGAATCTTGCCCACACCATTTTCTTGCATTGTCCCAGTTTCCTTTGATATCATTAATATGTAGAAATGTATCAATTTCTGTCTAAGCTTCCACAACACTGGGGCAGAGTATTCTGAAGATTCAGCACCCTCTGAAGAAATTCCTTCTCAATTCTAAATGGCCTCACCTTATTCTGCGACTCTTGTCCACTGGTTTTTGACCTCCCCTTACAAGGACAGACATCCTCTTGAATCTACCCCGTTAACCCAAGTGTATTTCATATGTCTGAATGAGACCATACTTCATTCTTCTCAATTCCATAAAATAAAGGCCTAGTCTGTTTAATCTTTCAATATAGTGCAATCCCCCATTCCAGAAATTTGGTGAACCATTGTTACACACACTCTTTGATGAGTATATCATTGGTAAGAGTGCAAAAATGCATAACTACTCCAGGTGTGGTTTCATTTAAAACTTTATGTATTTTCAGCAAGACGTTTCTGTCCTATGCTCAATGCAGTTGTAGTTAAGGCCAGCACACCATTTCCCACCTTATTTGCTCACTATACCTACATTGTCAACTTTCAGTGACTCATGAAAAAGGATGCCGGAGTCCTTTTGACGTTCTCTACTTCTCAGCTTCTTGCTGTTTGAGAAATATTCTGTTTCTGTTTTTCCTACCAAGTGGGCAATAATTACCCATTCCATCTGTCAATTGTTTGCCAATGCATTCGGCCTCTGTTGATGTGTCTTTGCATGCCATCACGATTCCCAAGCAAAATTTTTGTAAATAAGTTTTCTGCTGTCAGTCGAAAGTAATCATGGGTTTTAAAATACTTCAGGATGTCCTGATGGAATGATAATTCAAGTTCTTGCTTATCAAGAGATAATCTTTCACAGTAGACTGACTTAGAACACTGGTGGAGGCAGTAGAGTGAAGCGTTGGGATCTTATATTCGTGTGATTATGTTGCCATGTCAGAATAAAGAAAGCATCATTCTGATTCGCGTTTTTACAACTGATATAACTTGAGATATTAAATGTCTTATTTGAAAAGAGGCAGTAGGTACGGAATGCTACAGAAATTTGACCATGAACAGAACTGGATCAAAAACAATTCACTGACCAGAAATATTTGCCACCGTTCTTTGTAAAAGTTGGTGAACATCATAATTGCAATAAAGATAACAGTTGAAAATCAATTTTGCAATGCCACAAACCTGGATTAGCCTTGTACTAAACTACAGTAGGGGTCAGCAGGGCCACTGTTTCACCAAGACCAAACAAATCAAATTCAGTTTTTGTTGCAGTGTGATTCCAAAATTTTGTCTTTGTTTTGATGCTATATCCAAGTAATTTTTAACATAATTAATCTTACTGAACAGGGCATATTTAGTTTGCACTCCAGGTCTTAGGACTTCCCTGCTGGTAGTTTTTTTGGAGTTTCTTCAGAAGTGTCATCCCTTTTTTTTCCTTCGCTGGAAATCCAGTCCTTGATAGTAATTAGTGTCAAATCTACAGGAGTATGGTGACTTGCCCTATGGATTTATGCTGGTATTTATGGGTCAAGGACTTCAGTGTGTAGAAAGTCTGGACCATCTGGAGTTTCTGTTGGAGCAGAGGAGGTTAAGAGTTGATGGGACTGATCAAAATCAGAAATAATTTTCCTACAGGCAGTAAAAAAAAAACTTCTGCCTGCCAAAATGATCAGTTGTTCAGTTGTGCAGCGTCACACGTGGATTTAAGGTAATTGACCAAATGATCTGAGATGACATGAAATATTTTGTAAACCAATTCTCTTTTGTGGTTGGGAATGTACTGTCAGAAAAGATAGTGGAAGTCGATACATCAGCAATGTTGAAAAGCAAATTTGATAATTGAAGCGAAACACATTTGAGTAGTGGTTAATTTGGGTCATTGTACCAAAGGTTCGCAAGGCCAGACCACATCTTTCTATGGTGCAGTATATAATTCTCTGATCAGTCCATTTGGAGTCATGACTAGATAGGCTACCCTTATTCTGAAAACACAGGAAAGGCAATTGAAAGCATATTGATTGCCATGATTAACAAATGATGACATATTGTTAGGTAGTGACCTGGTTTCTGATCTTTGTTTTACTCCTTGGTATGAGAGTGTCTAAGCTTTGATTTAATTTTTTAGCTGTCACTGCCTCAATAGTACGTATGCTGTTGAAGACAGAGTTTCGTCGTGGTTGAATAGATTGCTGTAAATTGGAATGAAATTTTGGAAAAGAATGTTCCAAATTCATTTGAGCCTAAACTTGATCGCCTTACTGAATTAAATCAAGTAGGAACAGGATGATGTGCTAATCTGTGTTCCCACCACTTTTTTGCTCAAAATTTCTGCCCTTTTTCTCTCCTAAAGTTCCTTGGTATGGTATGCTTGTGCTCAGTACTTCTAGCAGGTGTTACCAGATAATGACCCAAACACATTAAGATCGTTAATATCTGACACCATCCCAATGGAAATCCCCTGACTCAGCAAATTAAATTGAATATAACACCTTTATCAATGGCCTGTTTACATATTGAATATGAGATAGTAGGAACTGCCGATGCTGGAGAATCTGAGAAAACGTTGTGGAGCTGGCCGCAGCAGGCCAAGCGGCATCAGAGGAGCAGGAAAGTTGACATTTCAGGTCGAGACCCTTCTTCAGAAGTGGGGGAGGGGAAGGGGATTCTGAAGTAAATAGGGAGAGCGGGGGAGGTGGATTGAAGATAGATAAAGGAGAAGATAGGTTAAGAGGAGACGGACTGGTCAGAGGCAGGGTTAGAGCCAATGAAGGTGAATTTAGGTGGGGGATAGGTCAGTCAAGGGAGGATGGACAGGTCAAGGGGGTGGGATGAGGTTAGTGTGTAGGAGGTGGGGGTGGGGCTTGAGGTGGGAGGAATGGTTAGGGAGGTGGGGACTAGCTGGGCTGGTTTTGGGATGTCATCGGGGGAGGGGAGATTTTGAAGCTTGTGAAGTCCACATTGATGCCCTTGGGTTACAGGGTTCCCAAGCAAAATATGATTTGCTGTTCCTGCAGCTTTTGGGTGGCATCATTGTGGCAATGCAGGAGGCCCAGGCTGGACATGTCGTCCGAGGAGTTGGGGGGGGAACGAGTTGAAATGTTTCGTGACTGGGAGGTGTAGTTGTTTGTTGCGAACTGAGCGTAGGTGTTCCGCAAAGCGGCCCCCAAGCCTCTGCTTGGTTTCCCCGATGTAGGGGAGGCCACAACGGGTACAGCGGATGCAGTATACCACATCGGCAGATGTGCAGGTGAACATCTGTTTGATGTGCAAGGTCTTCTTGGGGCCTGGGATGTGGGTAAGGGGGGAGGTGTAGCATTTGCTTCGGTTGCAGGGAAAAGTGCCAGGGGTGATAGGGCTGGAGGGGAGTGTGGAGCGGACATATTGAATATATTTGTTTACTCAGCAATTTGTTTATGCTTTGATTTTTCATTGGAATTCTGTGTCATAGAGGTGTACAGCACATAAAAAGACCCCTTGGTCCAACTTGTTCAAAGTTGCTGGAAAAGCTCCGCAGGTCTGGCAGAATCTGTGAAGGAATAAACAGATGCTGCCAGATCTGCTGAGCTTTTCCACCAACTTTGTTTTTGTTCCTGACTAACAGCATCCGCAGTTCTTTTGAGTTTTATTTAGTTGTTCATGCTAGCCGGGTATCCTTAATTAATCTTGTTCCATTTGCCAGTATTTGGCCCATATCCCTCTAAACCCTTCCTATTCATATACCCATCCAGATGCTTTTTAAATGTTGTAACTTTACCAGCCTCCACCACTTCCTCCGGCAACTCATTCCATCCACATACTTGAAAAAGTTGTCGTTTGGGTCCTTTTTAAATCTTTCTCTCCTCCCTTTATACCTATCTTCTCTAGTTTTGGACTCTCCCACCCCAAGGGAAATACCCTGGTTATTCACCCTATTCATGCCTCGTGATTTTTATAAACCTTGATAAGGTCACCTTTAGCCTCTGTTCCAGGGAAAATAACCTCAGCCTATTCAGAGATAAAAGGTACTGCAGATGCTGGAGAATCCGAGATAACAAGCATGGGGCTGGATGAACACAGCAGGTCAAGCAGCATCATAGGAGCAGGATGCTGCTTCACCTGCTGTGTTCATCCAGCCCCATGCTTGTTATCTCAGCCTATTCAGCCTCACCCTATAGCTCAAACTCTCCAATCCCGGTAACATTCTTATAAATCTTTTCTGAATCCTTTCAAGTTTGACAGCATGTTCCCTATAACAGGGAGACCAAAACTGAACACAGTATTCCAGAAGTAGCCTAACCAATGTCCTGTACAGCCGTAAAATGATATTCCAACTCCTATACTCAGTGACCCATAAAGGCAAGCATACCAAGTGCCGCCTTCACCACCCTGTCTACCTGCAAATCCACTTTCAAGGAACTGTGAACCAGCACCCCAAGGTCTCTTTGTTTTGGTTGACCTGACATTTATTCTACTTGCAGTATGAGACCAGGGATAAATCAAACCAAATTGGAATTGAACTACTTACAGTGAATTTTGCAAAGCTTTAAGTTAATTTTTGAATTAGTCAAGCTGAAATCATATTACTACAGTCTGGATCTTGTAAACTGATTTAACATCGCACTTTAGTTTTTGTAGAATAAATGTGGAATTATAAACGGTGTTTTCTGGAATGAAATTATTGGTGGAATAGTGTAGTAATGGAATCAGCTTCTCTTACTTGTTAATACAGTGTGTACATTACTAAACAATGATGTGTTTGTATTTTTTTTTCAGAGATCCTGCTACTGCATATTTCTGATCTTAACCAGCACCTCTGAAATCTTCCTATAAATCTAATCTAAGTTAATGAGTTGGAAGTGTGAAATGTCTCAAATTCAAGTTCATAACGCATCCTCCAGTCTATCGCAACCTCTTATGGGTAGCAATGTTGGCCAGAGCATTCCTTCTGGTATTGGTTCTCTGCCATCAGAAAATGCTAGTAGGCCCGTTCAGAGCTCCGCTTTACCTTCCATGTCTGCCACTTCCACTACCGCAGCTGCAGGTATGTACATATGTTAGAGTCATGGAGGAAATACCTTTGGATGTGCAGGTTACTGGTGAAAATTGCTTTTAGCTGTTTATTTTGTTTTGGATTTACTTGGTGGCAAGTGTTGGAAAATAACAGAATATTTTGTTTGCTTTTGTGAGCAGTTTTGTGTTAAATATCTACCCGGAGGTGGCCATTATGCCCTTCATCTCCTTGCTGGCTCTCCGAGGGCAACTGTTCTGGTCTTGCTCGTCAACTGTTTCCATAAAGCTCTCTTTTGAAGGCTTTGATAAATGAATCTCCACTAAACTCTCAGGCGATGCATTGATCCTGACCACTTGCTGCATAAAATTGTCTTTGTTTCAGTTGCCACTCACCCTAAATTGTTGTTTTCTGGTTCTCCAACTTTGCATCAATGGGAACAATTTCTCCCCCTCTCCTCGATTAAGACTCCTCAATTTTGAACACATCTGTCAAATTTCTTAATTCTGTTCTTCAGGGCGAACATACCTACTTTCCCCAATCTGTCCACCTGACTGAGAACCCTGAGACCATTTTTATGAATTGTAGTCTTTCTAATGACTTTACATCCTTTCTTCCTAAAGTGAGATGACCAGTACTAGGTGCAACTGGAGCTAAAGCAATATTTAATGCAGGCCTAAGATAATTCCTTCCTTTTCTGCTGTGGGCCCCAATTTAAGAACTCTTGAGATCTCATTTTATTAGCAGCTGTTTTCACCTGACCTGTCCCCTTAAATGATTTACGCACACATAACCTAATTCCTTTTACCCCGTACCCTATTTAAAGTTTACCTTTTTATCTTGCATTTGTTTCATCATTATTCCTATAATGTATATATACTTCTGCATTATGTCTGCATTGGATATCGGTCCATTCCACCACCATCGGTTCTCTTGAAGTCTATCACTACCCTCTTCTCAGTTCACAATACCTAACTTGTGGCATTCAAAGGTTTTGGACTGTTCTCTCTCCTGCCAGGCTTGGGTGGTCAAATAAATGAAACATTGACTTTTTAGAAACCCCAGTGTATATCTTCCTGCAGTCTAAAGCCTAGTCATTCACCAGTAGTCTGTTATCTGCGACACGTCCAATTTCATATTCGTGTTGCCACTGTCTGTTTTATTTCATTGGTTTTACATTTGTTTAAAAAAAACCAGTTGTGCGACACTGTCCGATACCTTTTTGAAATCCGCATGCAATGCCGTTACTCTCATCCCCACCCTGTTACCTGACCAGAGATTTGATTGATTTAATTAAACACAGTTTGTTCTCAGACCATCTGTGCCAAATTTCATTAATGCACATTTGTCTAAATAATAATAAATTTAATAAAATTAGTGTTTGAAATACCACCATGAGGCCAAACTAATTCACCTACAGTTGCTGGGTTTATCCTCACAACATGTTTGTTTTGAACAAATGGCCTGACATTTGGAATTCTCTGGTCTTTTGTTACCACCTGTATAATCTAAGGAGGATTGTGGCCAATTCTCCTTCCTTGAATGCATATCATTTGGGCCTGGTAACTTATCGATGTTAGGTACATAACTGCTTGTAGAATACCTTATCTTTTTTTTTATACAAAATGGCTAGTCTAACATATATTGTTCTTGAAACAGTGGCATCGAACCAGTACGTTCTGCACTTTAATGTACAAGGGTAGGCCATTGTTCTCTGGCCTTGTTCACCATATCGCTAACTTTGCTATTATTTTATAGGGACAGGCTGTTCCCCAAAAGTCAGTGTATTGGTAGAGGTTGTTTGGGTTGCTAATATTTGCCTCTCAATAGTGCAAATATGCTGTCCTTTTTCTGTTTTCTTCAAATGCTGCAGGAAATGCACTTTTGACCTTCCACGTAAAGTTTCTTTGGAAAGCCAAATGTACTAACCAGTGGAACACTTGGCTGACGTCATGCTACATTAAGTGCAAAAAGCAGCTTGGATATCCTGTATGGTATTGTTTGTTACCTATGTTTTTGTCCATTTAAGCATTAAAAATATTGTGGTTTATTTACTTGTGAAGTGATGATGAGGTATCCATTAAGTGATTGGATCATGTGAATTTGCTTAAATTTTAATCACTTAACGTGTATACTGCCTTCAGCATTTTCAAAGACTGTTTCCTCCTTGGGCATCTCTTGTACAGTATTCTTTCTGGGTGTCAGACTCTCATTCCAATCTGACTTGTCATTTCACCATCATTATAATTACCTCAAGTAGTTTGTCCTCTTTTTTTTGTCTGCACGCTCACCTTAATTGTTTATTTCCCCCTCCCATGTAATGCTGAATAACTGCTGTCTTTTGGTGACGTTGCCTGAGATCAAATGCACAGCCATGGTTGGTTTTTCTGCTCTCCATCGTCCAGAGCACCCTTTGCTGTTGCTGATGTCTTCAGATGCCTTTTCTGACGAAACAAAACTGAAGTCATTGCCTGCAGATTTTGCAAATATTCAAGTCCCATCCATGTTGGTTCCATGAATGTTTCCAACTGTTTACTGCTTCAGTGTTGAACTTTTGTTAACTGCTGAACACATGGTTCAGTCTCACTTTTTAATCCACTTTGCCAGGAAAACTACTATTTTCACCTCCAACGTGGCTGTATCACCTTGCGCCCATCCCTGTCTTCCCTGTTTATTCAGTTTTGATAATTTAACTTTGAATAAAAGAACAATTTCTGGTGTACCTGTGTCTGAAGATCGGTTCACTTGAATATGACAGTTTTGTTAATGAGATGGCAATTGGATTATTAAAATCTTTTTATATGGTTAAAACTACAGTTTATACTGAACCATATTGTTTCCTTTGTTTTGTAAAGTCTTTGGATGGTCAAGTCCTTTCATTGGCTCTAATGTGAATAACGTAATCAACTTTATTTAATGTGATAGAGCCATCTAGTTTATGTTATCAATGTGTTTTGCACTACAGTTTGAACAATTCTATATATATTCATCAATGTGAAAATATGTTGTTCAATATTTGAATTTTTAAAACTTCCAGCTGCGGAGATGTCATCTAATGTGGAGACAATTCCTTGTGCTGTTAACGGACAGCATAGTTTACTTTCTTTCCAAGAGTTTGTTGAGATAAATTTTGTGAAATTGTGAATTTTTTTTAAATATTGGAAATGTAGTGTCTGATGTGTGAATTTGCTTTATTGAGGTGTCCAACCTCTTATTTTTGGTTGAATCAGTGTATACCATTAAATGTATTGTTGATTTTATACTGAAAGGTCTTAGTGATCTAGTTCAAAGTTAATATGCTAAGGGAGCAAAGAAACTAATGATTTAGCTTTTTCAAACAACCTTGCCACAGACTTCATCATGAATTAATTTACAGATACATAGGACTGAAATGTCTGCTATAAAGGCCAGGTGGCTGGAATTGCTTTGTGCAGTCAATCAACTTGCTTCCAAGATACCATAAAAATAGTTTGACTTTTATGGCACATTCTGACTGTATTCTGCTGTTTGCACAGCCACATGTTCTCCAGAATACAATTTTCTCTAATCAGAGTTAATTATTAAACATAGGGTGTGCTCACCTAAATGAACAGAAATAAGAATATCTGTTTTATAATATTCATAAGAAACTTGATCTACTCGTGAAAATCTGTTACCCAAATGAATATAGGAATAGTGTTTTGGGGATATGGAAAGGAAAGGCTGAATTACAGTTGTGCTGAGTTTTTGTGGGAGCCAACCCCATCCCAGATCAGTTAAACCAGAGCCATACTGGCTGTGGTTATGTATCAGTTGGTGAGAGAAGGAAGTATTTTTATTGAAAGCATTTTCACTTGTTTGCAAGGTCATAATGTCTTTCTTGGGCATATAAGAACATCTCGAGTATTGAAGCACTTTACAATTTTTTAATATTTGTAAAATTAATCTGTACTGACAAAAATGCTGCTTGGAAGATGTTGAGTGTTGTAACATTTAGTAGCAATATTAAAATAAGATTGTGACTTAATTTATTTTTCAGTTCCTTCAAACATGGCAAACCCCAAAGAGAAAACCCCTATGTGTCTTGTGAATGAGTTAGCCCGTTTCAACAAGATACAGCCAGAATACAAACTGTTAAATGAACTTGGTCCAGCTCACGCAAAGGTGAGTAGAAAACATTAATGTTTCTGTCCTCTTGGCTTTGATAGGTATCCAATCCCAACCTTTAATTAGCTTATTTGAAACTAAATTGTGTATTCTGCAATTTTAAAGTTGAAAATGCTGCAGTTTCTTCAACTATTTAGGGTGAGAGCAATGCGAAGGCTTTGTGCCTTTTCAAAGTGCTGAAATTAACTTTTTAGCTCAGTTTCTTGTTTATTTTTATCCAGATATCCATGTTTTAGGTTGCGATTTTCCATTTTAAAATTTCTAACAGTTTAATCCAACTTGGCAGCCTGGCAGATTGCACTTGTAAAATTTTGAATATTTAGTGCATACCATTGTATCTTGATGAATCTGTACATTGTTTATTACTAGGTGAGATTGAGTGAAATTTAGATTTGAAGTACATTGACCTTTGTGTTGGTGAGAGAGCAGATGTTTAAGTAATCTCAATGTGGGCACTGACGATGAGGAAGTAAGTGGCTGAATAGACAGCTTTTCAGTAAAAAATTGAAATTAAATTGTCTTCCATCCACTTGGGAATAAAATTTTCTGCCACTGCCACCCCCCC
>JAHRHZ010000087.1:9834076-9858979 GCA_024137785.1 Ginglymostoma cirratum | reverse complement strand
AACACAGCAGGCCAAGCAGCATCAGAGGAGCAGGAAGGCTGATGTTTTGGGCCTAGACCCTCCTTCAGAAGACTTTTGAAGAAGGGTCTCAGCCTGAAACATCAGCCTTCCTGCTCCTCTGCTGCTTGGCCTGCTGTGTTCATCCAGCTCTACACCTAATTTAATTTCTGACTCCTGGCAATGAGCCAAAGTGCTGGTAGTAGGTATTTATGCCATTCATATCACTTCCTATGCATCGGCTACCTGCGATGAAGGGTGAATCAAGAAATATGGAATAGTCCATTATGATCCTCTTGGGGGAGGTAGTGGACAATCCTGTTCACTTCCCCATCAGTGGTTAATTGTCCACCTGTGTAGAATCTCTTTGTGGGGAAAGAAAAACACAAAATGGTTACAAAGCTCAGCAGCTCTGGCAGCATCTATGGGAAGGGGACAGAGTTAATGTTCTGGATTTGGTACTCTTCATCAGGGTTAGTGGACTCAATGATAACCGTGCTTTCTTCCCACAGATGCTGCCAGACCTGCTGTGTTTCACCAGCAATTTCTGTTTTTGTTTCAGATCTCCAACATCTGCAGTGCTCTTTTTTTTTTCAAATTTTGGTGGGGGAAAGGTTAGCGATCTGATGGAATTGATTCTCTAACATATTCTCCTTAGCACCGTCTCAGTCCCAGTAGCTCCCAATCAGTTTACAAAACATTCTATTGCATTTTTTTTTTGTCCAACCGTTTACTTTTCTGCTTTTTATATGCCCAGAAATTGGTCCTGTTGTGCAACATAGAGTTGGGAGGGAAGCCTAAGCTTTTGTTCCTAGTCATTGGATTTGTTGGGAAGATAACATGCTGGACATTAGAAAAATTTAAAAGCTTGATGATTGTGTCTCCTGATTTCTGAGACTTGTACTTTCTTTTTCTAAAAGGAGAGAAGAATAAAGTCAGCAAAAGAAATCAAATTACAGGAGTATTTGGGTTCTGTCATGGCTGAATGGAACATTCACACTAAGCTAAACAGCTTTGCACAATATTTTATTTAGTCCCTTAATTTTGTAGTGTTATCTGGAGAAAGAAATCACCTACGGTTTCCCAAGTCATATTTGTCTCGTGAGTGCTGCTGATTGATGAATATGTAGTTCTCATTTCAGGGCATGGATTTGTTATCATGCTCTGGTTGAATGACAGATTGATGTTTACTGTTAATTCTGACAAATCTAAGCAATGGAGCGTTATCCTGAAGGGTCTGTCTCCAGTGTTGTTAGAATAAAAGAACAATTTAATTGAAGTTAAATTTGGGTTTCTTTGCACTGGATATCAAAATTTACTGAATGAGATGACAAGTGGTGTTTTTATCTTTTAAATAGCTTTTGGAAAGGAAGAAGAACATTTTGAAGGGGATTTTAAAATTTAATTGCAAGGAATTATTTTGTGCTAATTGACTACACTTACTCCAAATTACCCTATTTGAGTAGCCAAAATCCATCTGTTTTGTATGCAGTTCAGAAGGTTTTTTTGGTAATATTATTGATTTTTGTTTTGAAATGAAACTTCAAATCTACACATCTTCAAATCTAAATTAAAATTAATCATATTATGATTAAGCACTGAATTTTTTTGACATCTTGTAAATTTTGCTTTTAGGTTTTTACAGTGCAGCTGACACTCGGTGACCAGCACTGGGAAGCTGAGGGAAGCAGCATTAAGAAGGCTCAACACGCTGCAGCTGCAAAAGCCTTAATGGAAACCAATCTCCCAAAACCACCACCTCGTCCCCCACGTAATGATTCAAAAAATCCTGGTAAAAATTAGTTTTAGTAGAACAGTCACTGAAAGAAGCGATATTGATCACTGTTTTGACAAACCCTGGTAAAAGTCAAGATTAAAATCATTAGTATCCCTTAAAATGTAAAGTCAAAAGTAAAGCTACAGGTGCTTTATTTTGATAAGTAACATTGTGAATTTCATTTGGTGACTTATACACTGTCACTTTGTGATAGCTGCTCGCAAACCAATAACTCCTTGCCAGATATTGTACAGCAAGTTGAATAGTGTGTATGTAATCTTGAACTTGGGTGACACTAAATTGACAATTTTATTTGTATTTTTAGATAGTGTAACTCCAACAGTAGAACTGAATGCCTTGTGTATGAAAATGGGAAAGAAACCAACCTATAGACCAATTGATCCTTATCCTGGATTAAGGCCGACCTACAATATGCTGAGAAATAATGCATATCCTCAAAGGTATCAAATTGCTAATTTTTGTTCTCTTCTACCTATCACAGCAAGGATGATTTATCTCTTAGTTATCCATACTATACAGTCCTTGAAGGGACAGTGCTATTAAGGTTTCTTAAGGTAGATTAGGACTTTATTTGAAAAGGTAGGTATTGTTATCTTTCAGATTGTCCTTGGCCCACAAACTCTTATGGAATGAATATAATATCAAAAGAGCTCTTCCAATAGCCAGCAGATTTTAAAAAAATTGCACCATACAGGTTAAATAATGCAGCGTTCAATTCTTGTTCTCCACTGTTCTTGGTTAAGGTGTAATTGGATGTTACATCATGGCTTTCGTGGTAGGGGGGTATCAGCTTTATACTCTGCTTTTGAGCATTGTTTGCTGTCAGAAAAAAAGCTACTATTTGCCAGATTGCTCATGACCTGTAGTTGTGCCGATCATTTCTCATAATAGGTGCTTGGCTTGGGGACATCTGATTATGTAACACCTGTGATCAGGGGAGGATACAGTCATTGAAAATTTTTATCTATATAAGATAAGATAAGAGAAGAAGCTTTGTGAATTAAAAAAAAATCCCATTTTATGTCCTTGTGATATTCCAAAGGGTTTTGCAACCCGTGGCTTTTCAAATCTTGTCATTGCTTTCATGTAAGCAGCTAAAACAGCCAATTTGTATAATATTTGGTGAAAAATTTGAGTTTTGTTTAGTGTTGGACAGATGAAAAATTTCACTAGGTCATTGGAAAAGCTCACTCTTGTTTTTTGAATGGGATTGTGAGATCTTTTATGCTTGTCAGGGATTGTTCAGTCTGGTCCCTTATTAAAGCTGGCACCATTTTTAGATGCAGAGCACCCACTCTTTTTACCGTACTACACTGGCCGGCAGTGTAATATGTTCAATTTTAGTCAAAAATCAACCAAGGCATTTGAAGCAAGTTGAAACTAGTTTAAAGGTTATAGGGGAAAGGGGGAGAGACTAGAGGTAGAATGTGAAATGTAGTATAAAGTGGCATGGTCTTTGGTTGAATAAAATCATGAAGTGATTACAGAAAGAGGCCTTTTGGCTTGTCAGGACTGTGCAAGCTCCCTCCTAAAGCTACACTGTTAGTCCGGTTTCCTGACTGCATCCCTGTGCACTAGCATTTTCTTTTCTTTGCCTTTGGAAAGCCTGATTCATTAGATAAGGGTGTGTATTCAGAATCAATACATTTTGGAAAAGAGATTTACCTCCTCTCACCATTGCTTTTGTTGATTAACTTGAATCGGTGTGCATTGCTCTGAATTCTCTGAGGATGCGTTGTGATTTTTAAATTATCCCAATCGAATCTGCTCCCGACTTTGACTTCCATAAGGTGAATACTGCAAATTTGTCCAATCTGTCCTCTTAACTGTAGGCTCTCGTACCTAGAAACATTCTTGTAACCTTAATTGCATTTTCTCCAGTGCCTTTGCATTGTTCCTCCAATGAATTGGACACATACTCCATTTTTGGTGAACTGTTGTCTTCTGAAGGTGAACCATAACTAAATTGTGTACTCAGTGTCTCTTTCTGAAAATCCAAATGCCCTGTATGCCTCACTGACAGCTTTCCAATCTGTCCTGCTATCTTGAGCAATTCTTCTGCCCCTGAATTTCTGTGAGAATTGCACTCTTTATGTTTAATGTTACTTCTTAATTTCACTACCAAATTGTATCACTTTACAATTCCCTGCATGAAATTTCATCTGCCGTGTGACTCCACTTCCATCAAATTGTCTGATTTGAAGTTACTATACTCATCACATGTCACAATACTTCCAAGTTTTGTCATCTACAAGTTTTAAAGTCATTTGGTACACCCAAGTGTATCCAATTGATAGATGTTCCAAGCAATGGTCAAAAATACTGACCCTTAGGAACCCCAATATCTACTTTCCTCTGCACAAACAATCATTCACTACTAAATAAACACTGAAAGATCTGCAGATGCTGAAAATCGGAAACAAAAACCGAAGTGCTGCAAAAGCTCAGCAAGTCTGGCAGCAACTGTGAAGAGAAATCAGAGTTAACGCTTCCGGTCTGGTGACCCTTCCTCAGAACATCTTTCACCACTACTGTTTCCTGTCAGTCAGACAACCTCTTGCCCATTAAGTTACTGACCCTTTTATCCCATTAGCCATGACTTTACTGACACAATTGCTATGTGGCATTTCATGCCTTTTTGAAGTCCATGTACATTGCATCTATTATATTATATTCTTCATCCCTCTGGAATTTGATCAAAATAATTCAAACCTGTTTAAATAAACACTGGTTTTCCTTCACAAATTTCTGCCGGCTTTGCACGATTAATCCATTTTTTTAAAGTGACTAAATCTTTAGGAATGAAATTCTGGACCAAATTCACCAATTATTGAAGTATAAAAACAGCCATTTGGCCTAACAGGCCCACACCTGTGTTTTAACTTGCCATCTGGATCTCTGATCTAACCCCATCAACAAGTTCTTCTATTTCTTCTATTTCTATGTGTTTCAGTTTGACCTTTGTACCTGTAATTCGCCTGAAATACTTTTCTGTTAACAAATTCAATATTATAGTCATTCTCCACGTAAATAAACTTGAATTCTCTGTTGAATTTATTCACAAATACCTTATAGTTATGGCACTTAGCTCTGATCAGACCCTCAAATAGAAACATTTTGACTTGTACCTGATCAGTCGTCAGTTGCCTTTATTGGAGAAAAGCATCTTTGTCTGTTCTGCTCTTACAGGTGGATGTAATCTTGTCATTCTGGTATCTTTTTGCATTTTTTTGCACTTTGTTGACATCCTTATAATATGAAACAGGACTGTTTAGTCTTCCAACTGTCATCTAACCAAGGTTATTTCCAAGTGTAATGTTAAATTCAAGAATGAAATAATTTTAAAAAGGTAACCCCTGTGCTTTTTTTTTCTTTGCAAAGTCCTCTTGATCAGCCTTAAGGCCTTTATAACCTGCAATATTGCATATCTTCAGAACTGATATAAACGTACAATGATAGCCTTTTGTCTTGTTCTTGAGAATTGAGATTTTAAGACTGAGTCTTTCCTCAGGTATTTTTACCCTTTTCCTCCTGTTGGACCAGTCACTTACCAAGTTGAACTTGTAATTGGAAATCAGCAGTTCCAAGGAAAAGGAAGATCAAGGCAGGCAGCTAAACATGATGCAGCTGCCAAAGCACTCAAAGCATTGCAGAATGAAACCCTGCCATCCAAATTACCAACTGTAAGTATTTTCATTTTGATTGAAATGTAACTTGGTTTTAAAGAATCGAGTCAATTTAGCTTATATTGTTGGAGAATGTAATGTGAGCTGAGATTTACATTCATATCATTTATTGCAACTTGGATTTGGTTTTTAAGTTAGTAATCTGAAGGCTTTGTATGTTCGAAGTTAATTAAAAACTTGTAAGTAATTCTGCAGCCATGGTGATTTCTTTCAAGACAGTTTTTTTTAATGGTCTGACTTTAGTGTGAATGGGTTTGTGTGCACCGCTAATGGATTTTTTTGTTTTAGTTTAGATTATTTTGTGACCTAGAAAGGTAAATAACAAGGTCTCATGGTTTGTTAGAGATTTCTGGATTTTTTAAGCTTAAGAGAAGCACTTATTTCTCAGGGGTTGGTTTCAGTTTTTAAGTGCTGTGAAGTGCTTGGAATGGGATTGCTGTGTAGACCAGGAAAAGAGGAAAGGATATCTGAACTAGGTTGTCAGTGTTAGTCCCAGACCAGAATTGTTGATAAAACCCTGAAGCAGTTACTTAAAACTGGGTACTTTTAAACAAGTGTACAATAACTCTAGGAATAAGCCATCTGCAATTCTGGTTTAAAGGTTGATGTCACAAACAGCTTAAACCTACAAAGGTGTTAAATACAGGTACTCTGGTGTGAATGTTGAATGAGTTGTGCTTTGGGTACTATACAAAAGCTGTTTCTTTTCTCTTCAATTTATAAAGGAGTTTTGGGACAAATGGGATCTTGCTTTTACTATGTGCTTTTAAAATCTTTGGTTTTGCTTTATAAATGGTTTTGTTCCTTTCACTACTTTTTTTAATTAATAAACTTGTTTTATTGTTAAAGCATGCTTATGTTTCCATGAGACCCCACTTCGATAAAACTAAAACAAATAATAACATGATCTGTCATGCCAAGTTTCAGTCTGTGATCTGACAGGTCCAGTAATAATATCAGATGCTGCATTTATGTTTATAGATGTCAGTTTCCAGTCATGTCTGGAATTGAGGTTCCATATAGAGGCCTGTTTAGCCTATATTTTAAATGGTTTGTCCAGTGAGATAGATACTGCCCCTCTTGAAATGTTAAGTGTGGGCGAACAGTAAAATCTGTATTCTATAAGCATTGTAATTAGCTGCAGGTAGGATGTTTGAAAAACTACCTAGCCACACTTGAAAATGGGAAAAATTCAATCCAGATGTGGGTACATTGTTGTTAAGAGCTCAAATGGATAGCGGGGATAGTAGGAACTGCAGATGCGGGAGGATCTGATATAACGAGGTGGAGAGCTGATGAGCACAGGCCACGCAGCATCAGAGGACCAGGAAAGCTGACGTTTCGGGACTGGACCCTTCTTCAGAAATGGGGGAGGGGAAGGGGATTCTGAAATAGAGAGAGATGGGGAGGCGGATGGAAGATGGATAAAGGAGCAGATAAGTGGAGAGGAGACGGACAGGCCAAGGAGGCAGGGATGAGGCTGGTAGGTAGGAAGTGGGGGTGGATGTTGAGGTGGGACGCCCACCCCCCAACTCCTATCTACCAGCCTCATCCCCGCCTCCTTAACCAGTTCATCTTCCCTTGACTGACCAACCCCTGTCCTAATTCCCCACCTACACTCACCTTTATTGGCTCCATCCCCGCCTCCTTGACCTGTCCGTCTCCTCTCCACCTACCTGCTCCTTTATCCATCTTCCATCCGCCTCCACCTCTCTTTCTTTCAGAATCCCCTTCCTCTCCCCCATTTCTGAAGAAGGGTCCAGACCCGAAATGTCAGCTTTTCTGCTCCTCTGATGCTGCTTGGCCTGCTGTGTTCATCCAGCTTTTACACCTTGTTATCTCAAAAGGATAGTGCCTTTCTTTAAACAAAAACCTTCAATTTTGCTATCCTGAAAGACAGCATAGAGCCAGGAAGTTATGTTGAACTTTACAAAACGTTAAGCTTGCTGTTGGAGTGTTTCATTCTGGGGACTCAATTGAGAGTATAATTGAGAGGTGACCTGATAGAAGTTTAGAAAATAATGAAAGGTATAGATAATTAATGGTAGTTGCCTTTTCCTTAGGATAGGCAATTACAAGACTAGGGGACACATTTTTAAGGTGAGTGGAGAGAGGTTTAGAAAAGGCATGAGACAATTCTTTTACACAGGGTGGTTTGCACTTAGAATGAACTTTTCTGAGGAAGTTGTGGATGCAGGTACAATTAGAACATCTAAAAGACATTTGGATAAGTACATGAATAGGAAAGATTTGGAGGGACATTGTCCAGGAGCAGGCAGGTGGGCCTAGTTTAGTTTGGGATTATGTTTAGCATGGACTGGTTGAACCAAAGTGTCTGTTTCCGTGGTGTATGACTCTATAAAAGGAGTGGAAAAGGAAAGCTTAGATTCATGAGAACGTCACCAGGTTATTACTGAGCTGACGAGTACCTTTTTTAGTATTGTGATTTATAACTTAGTAGGTGTTGATACATGTAGTGACCTTTAAAAGGAGTAACAATGTTTTCAAATCTGCAGCTCAGTGCTACAGCTCTTCATTATTTCTACTCTTAACTATCTGTTTCTTTTGCAGCAGCTTCTCTTGCAGCCCTGCTCTTTTACCTTTTTTGTCACTCAAGTTTGGTCCACTTTCATGAAGGCTCAATTCAGCTTCATTGTTTTTGTCAGTACACGCCAATTGCCTGTTGTCTCATTCCCATCACACATTGTTCTGCAATATAAGCCCTGTATACTCTTTGCCAATCCTTTCCACTCCTCAGATATTGTCTTGGACTGAACAAAATTGATTGTAATTTACACATCTGATTCCAAGCTGATCTTCCAACTCCATATTCTCTATTAAAAGACTGCTTACCCATCCATCCACCTCTGACTAACTCCCCCTATCTGTCAAGGTAACCCTCATTTCTGCATTTGTCACTTGCATTCTAATAGTGTCCTCCTTGGATTTTCGTTCTCTACTCTGTAGCCATGACTCAGAAAAGCTGCCATAATCTATCACATGTGCTTGCATCCATTGGTTACTAATTTCCCTTGTGCCGTCAATTTAAAAATCTTATCCTTGTGTTTGAATCCTTTATTACATTTGTAGCCTTGTATTAAATTACCTTTCAATCTCTCTTTCTTAGCCTGCTGTCCCTTCTCTGCAAACTCTCTTGTCCTCTGAAGAACAATCAGCAGAGTGAGATTAGATTAAATCTAACATCTTTTGAAAAAAAGAAACACAAATTTGAGTCAAATAAACTGTTGAGTGGTGGCATTCCACATCAGTTAAGGTAGTTCAGACACACTAGTGATATTACATTGAAACTATTTTCAGAAAAAATTGAGTTGAATTGTAGTATCACAGAAGGTAACAAACTTTAATTAATTCAAATGCTTTTCATGCCCATGATCGTGAATGAAAGAAGTGTTTTAAAAATTTCTGTTATCACATTTCATGCTAGTAACTACAGGAATGTTTCCTTTCAGATCAATGGAAAAGAAACAGATGATGATGATCTCAATAAATCTGAAATAAGCCAAGTTTTTGAGATTGCACTGAAAAGAAATATGCCTGTGAACTTTGAAGTAAGGTTTTCACAAATGGCTTAATCAATTAGCATATCAATTAAACTTTCTGGTTCTTGGCAAAATCTAGCTGCATGAAACCTTTCATAAGTTGATGTTGAAATGATGAAATTTTGTCCTTGTAATGTTTTTTTGAAATGTTGTGGAAGAAATTGGATGCTACTTGGTTTAGGAAGTGAAAGCTGTGGAAACAATCTAAATGCTTTATAATTAGAGAAAGCATCTCACTGCCGGGTCAGCTCAAAAATTTGTTTCAACTGCCTCTGGAATTATCTGCCAGTGGAAAAATCATGATATTCAGTGTATCACAGTGTGGAATCACTTGCCTTCCTGGTCAATTATGGCGATTACAGTGAGATACAGGATGCCAGAAATTTTTTTCAAGGGTACTGAAGTTCCCAGTGGTCCTATGTTATTTGGGCCTTCCTTCTGTTGGTTAGGATTCAAATATTTATAAAAGTAATATGTTGGTGTTTAGTTTTGCTGCTACTGCTTAATCGTGTGGGCTGTGTGGTGAGACTTGCAGTACCATGTAACTTTTCCCTTTTGTATAAGTAGAATTCACAACAACAGTGGCTGAGATGTCTGTGTGCTGCACTGTTGCTTGTCTCGTGCCTATCCTCCACGTATTAAATCTTTTAGAAGTGCATGGAACATTAACTGAAGCTACTGAACAGAACGTGTTGGGAAGCAAAGAAAAATATTCCATTGATACATCAATACTGTTTAGTTAGGTCCAACTGGAAAAGTTAAGCATTTCAAGTTCCATCATCCAAATTCAGTTTGCCATTTTGGTTGTTAGATTGTGTCTTACATTGTTTTTATTATTATTCATTATACTAAATTGAGGTGGGGTGCATCTTTATTGAAAACTCAGTTCTTGCAGCATCTATTAGTGCTGGAAGTGGCAGTCTGAGTATTTTTGTTTAGTGAACTTGTACCATCAAAGTTATATAATCTGACTGCTGAGTCCCATCAATGCTCAAGCTTTAGTTTTCTGAAATTAATGTCATCTTGCAGGTTTGATTTTATTTTTAAATGGCAAGTTCCACGAATTATTCTAAATGTATCTGTTAGCATTGCCTTTGGATTTGAGGACCCCTGCCTCACTGGTATATCAATGCCTCGGACTAGACTTTGACATTGTCCTCAGAGTGTTCAAATGCTTTAATTAGATTTAAATATTTAAAGTATTTCTGGAAAAAAAATCTAAGCTTATATGAGCACCTTGCTTTTCTATTTCAAACCCACCTGCCTGTGCAAGGGAGTGTACTAATTATATGCTACACTTTGATTTTATCTCCTAAACTATATCCAACTGAAAGGTAGAAAGAGGCACACAAGTTGCACTTGTATTCGTTCTTAATTTTAAATCTTCAGTTTTCAAGAAACTGTTCCCTGTCAGTTGGGCAAAAGTGAATAATTTATACCAGCAAAACCATTTTAGGCAGTGAAAGAGATGAGCACTTTGCCTAGTTAATTCAAATATAATTGCCTTAAGCTGATTTTTAAAGTTAACATGCTTCTTTAGAAGGCAAGTTAAATAGAAAAGAGGAGGTAAGTGGAGAGGGTCATTTAATTAACACTTGGTATTGAGAGATGGGGTATGGGGGGTTATGGATTTGAGTTGGGTCTCAGAAGAAATTGTAAAAAGAGGTGATGAAGAAAGATTATCTTTATAGGACTTGATTAGCAAAGCAGAGGTGGAATTAGAGTACTAATTACCACATTCTGTCTGCAAAATCCCACACCAGATGCCACTAGTGCTGGTGGTGGTTCCTTTACCAGACGCTACTATAATCACCATCCAGTTTATTCTTGAAGGAGACGAGTCATGTGGGAGGGAGAAGAAAGAGCAGAAACAGTAAAAGTTGGACCATTTTCTTGCCTGCATTGCTGAGGAAGGGATGTGAGGGCATGAGGTGTAGATAAGAGGTTTTTGTTTTATGTGAAGTAGATGACTGCATTTATTTCTGTGCTGCTTATCCACACTGCACATCTATGCATCTTTGTCTTATTGGCAGCTACACTGATTTGATGATTCTACCTGAATGACATCCTTAAAACCAAACAAAGAATTCATTGATTCAGAGAATGCAAAATTGTGGCCTATATTGTCATTCCCTTTTATACCCATTAAGTGCAGTCAAAATATTAATCTTTTACTTTTGAATTTCTCCAAGTGGATTTAGTTGGGATATGTTTTGGTACCTTTGATTCTTGTCATTTTTTTTAAAGATGCTGAAGCTGCAATATATTGAATTTCCATTGCTTGTCCGTTTGAATCTATTTTATGTGTCATTATGCTGACATTTCTCTCAAATGTTATGAACGCTTTGTTTTAATAAATGTAAAAGGTCTAATCTGACTGGCAATCCTCTAACTTTGTTTAAATGTTCACAGTTACATTTTTGACTTTTCTATACCTCTACTTCTACTTTCTAAATCTCTGTCTTGCATGATTCTGTAACTCATCACCTGCAGAGGTAAGGTTTTTGTATTGTTGTGCATCATTCATCTTTATGCCACTTAGTGTGAAAGTGACCTGCCTTTAAGAAGCATTGAATGCATGTCACTGACTTCCATGTTAGCAGCATGGATTGTACAAATACTTTTTTGATCGGGGTAATTCCAAAAAATGTTTTCTGAAGGTGGTTAACATAACACAAAAGAAATTTAATTCACAAATGCATGTATCATGTTGGTTTCCAAAATGTAAATACACTGGATAAGTAAAGATGAGAATAGCTGCAGTGATGCTGAATAATGGCTTCTGGGTTGTACTTGTGATTCTCTGCTGAAAAATGACTGAATTTCAGCATAGGTTGTGGAAGCAACCCTGTGCCCTTTTTAAAAAAAAAAAAATGACAATATTGAACAATGCTGTTAATTATGAGCGTAGGCTGTCTGCCATCCTCTTGCTCTTTTGTGGATGCTGAAAAACGAGGATTTGAACTTTTCTATTGATTTGACAAAAAATGAATGAGTACGAATGAGCCAATGAATTGCTCCCTTATGTCTCATCAGCTGTGTGGAAAAAATGTAGGCTGTCGTTTGACCATATTGTGTTGAGTCTTCGCTCTCCCTCTTGTGTTGCTAGTATGCAAATAATTAGTGTTCATACACAAGTTCTTGATGACTGCATAACTGCATGCTTGTTACCATTAAGATGAATAATACATAATATAGCCGTATCTCCACAGCTAATCCACTTATTGTCACAGTGCTCCCTTGAAGAAAACCTTTTTAAATTAGATGGAAGAGGGGGGATTTTCATGGTTGATTGCTGCTGAAAAGTTTTTGAAATTTGATAAGCCATCCTTGTGTATAAATTAAACATTACAAATTATGTTTAGTGTGAACTGTATTCTGCTAGTGAATTTGACTTTGCAGGTTTTAAGTGTTTAATATTTTGGATTCACAGGTAATAAAAGAAAGTGGCCCACCACATATGAAAAGCTTTGTTACTAAAGTAATGGTTGGAGAATTTTCAGCTGAGGGAGAGGGGAAGAGCAAGAAAATTTCAAAGAAAGCTGCTGCAATAGCTGTTTTGGAGGAACTGAAAAAACTTCCACAGCTTCCAACAGTAGAAAAAGTGAAACCACGCATAAAAAAGAAAACCAAATCAATAGTGAAGGTGTGTAGACCTTTTATCTCTATAAAAGAACATTATTTGCGGGGTGGGGGGGAGCTGGGTGTGGAAGAGATCTTGTGCCAAATGGAGGTTCATTTCATAGCTATTGCTGGACCTCATTTTCAGCTACACTTTTCAAGATTCCATTAATTTGGTGACTGTTGTAAGTGGGAAATGGTTATGCTCTACCATAGTTTTGAAGTTGCATGCTAGGCTGAGGTTTCTGTGCAGCATTGGAGGGATGGTTCATTATTAGAAAGAAGTCTCAACAAACATTGAATTTCCTGCAGTTTCAATATCAACAATGTCTGTCGTCAAAGTAATCTTGTTTTTTTTGCTTGAGGTGCTGCCATACAGTGCCTGTATATTTTCTTTGGGTATCTATATTTTATGGATATAAGACAGGAAGAGTAGAGTTGAGACAAGTTCAGCTTTCATCTTGTGAATCTACATTCCAGTAAGACCATTTTGCATGAGGTGCTGGTGAAATACAAGGATTTTTTTCAAGGCTTAAACTGGTTTTTAGGATGGAACTGTCTGTTGTATTTTCACATTGCATAGTTATCCAAAAGAAACTACAAAAATTCTTATTCGTTGCCATCAAAAGTTTAGGAAAGGGATTTCCAGAAGTCTAATTATAAATGGTTATTAGCTATCAGAAGCTAAAAGTATTAGAAGTGATGGTCCATTATTCAAGCTTTTGTTTTTAGAACTAATCTGATTGTTATGTTCATATGTAACCTTTTAACATTGTGAAGCATAGAGCATTTCACAGAAGTGTCATCAAACAAAAATTTGATGTGGAATCACCCTCTGCCATTCAGTAAGATTAGAGCTGAACTTGCACATCAACTTCACTTCTCTATCCTATTTCCATAACTGCATATCCCTAAAATGGAGGTAAGTAAAACAAGTAGGTATGAAGGAGCCTCTTAACAGAGGAGAGTTTGAGAGCAGAGAGCCTAAAGGAGGCAATTCTAGAACTTGGCGCTGAAGCATTAACGGTATGGATGCTAATGGTTGGAGCCATTTTAATATTGGACATGTACAAGAGGCTTGAATTGGAAAGCAGTAGAACCCTCCAGGGATAGAGGAGGTTAGTGTTGGAGAGGGGCTGTGGAGAAATTTGAATGCTAGGTTGAGAATTAAAAACTCTGATTCCTAATCTGGTAATATGTTAAATCAGCAGAAGCTAGGACAGATAAATGAATGGGGCAGTGCAATTTAGAACTTGGGCAGCATAGTTTTTTTGGATGAGTTGAATTTTAAAGAGGATTGAAGATTAGAAGGTCAGCCAGGAGAGAATTGAAATTAAAGAAGTTAGAGTAATTTAAGGTATTGATAAGATTTCCAAAGCAGCTGATTGAGAGAGACACCAACGTAGTGTAGTGCAATATAGGTAGCCAAGGTGATGGAATGGACATTTGATTAGGAGCTAGTTTCATGGTCATGTAAGATACCAAAGTTTTGAATGCTCTTATTCATCCTCAAGGATATGGCAAGCGAGATATATGGGATTAGTGTTTATGATGAGGTCTTTAAAAGTACTTTGGTGATTCCAGTACGGTTGGTTCTGCTATAACGTGATCATTGCATTCCTGTGCAGCAACATGTTAAAGAAAATTGCACTATAAAAATAACGGGTCTATGGGAAAAGTGGGGTTAGAACAAAGAACAAATAAAATTACAGCATAGGAACAGGCCCTTCAGCCCTCCAAACCTGCGCCAATCCAGATCTGCTAACTAAACCTGTTGCCTATTTTCCAAGGATCTGTATCCCTCTGCTCCCTGCCCATTCATGTATCTGTCTAGATACATCTTAAATGGCGCTATCATACCCGCCTCTACCACCTCTGCTGGCAACGCGTTCCAGGCACCCACCAGCCTCTGCATAAAGAAGTTTCCACGCATATCTCCCTTAAACTTTTCCCCTCTCTCACCTTGAAATCATGACCCCTAGTAATTGAGTCCCCCACTCTGGGGGGGGGGGGGGGGGGAGAAGAGCCTCTTGCTATCCACCCTGTCTATACCTCTCATGATTTTGTAGGCCTCAATCAGGTCCCCCCTCGACCTCCGTCTTTCTAATGTAAATAATCCTAATCTACTCAACCTCTCTTCATAGCTAGCGCCCTCCATACCAGGCAACATCCTGGTGAACCTTCTCTGCACCCTCTCCAAAGCATCCACATCCTTTTGGTAATGTGGCGACCAGAACTGTACGCTGTATTCCAAATGTGGCTGAACCAAAGTCTTGTACAACTGTAACATGACCTGCCAACTCTTACACTGAATGTACATTGTATTGAGTACATTTCATTTACTTTGAAGTTGTATCTGCTTTATTTTAAATTGAAAACCTAACTTAAATCCATCGGTTAATGTGATTTTACACACAGCTTGAAACAATTTTTAATAGTTCTGTAAGGTTTGATGTGAGAAAGCTGACATATTGAAAATTAAACACCGTGCATGCAATGGTGAAGATTGGCAAGAGGTTTTATCAGTGCAGCTATAAATGTACAGATTTTAGAATGGGTGAACTCTAGGGGTTGATGACTTTCTTTTTAATCTTGCACTGCATTTTTCCCCAAACCAACATAAGCTATGTTCATAGTGCATCACATCAAACAATTTTCTCTTCCCTTCCTCCATTACTCCCATCATGGCTGAGAAACAGCTCATGGTGATTGCTGGCAGCATACTAGGAAACATTATAAAACTATGGCAAGGTGAAATTTAATGTCATATTCACATCTGTAGGCTTGATCTGTGCTGGTGGTGATGTGTGGACTCTGCCTGTATGAAAGAAAACTGATAGAAGGTCATGTTGTGCTATGTATTTTGCAGAGTTATAATCTGAGAATTCAATTTGTGGACAGGAAATGTCAGAGACCTCCTGTTTCACGATGAGTAAGCAATGTTTTTTAAACATGTGATCCAGCAAAACACATTGCGCATGACAATTACCAACATGCCAGTGGCTAAAATGAAGCCCCTGACTTTGAGGCATGAAGATGAGCAAAACTTCCTTTTGGTTTGGAGGTGCTGAGCTGGTTAACTACAGACAAACAATCATGATCTTGGATAATGCAAAGGAATATTGGTTTGATTTCTTGTGCCTGGCTGTTTGTTAATTGGTCCCTTGTGGAACCACATAACATGTCTTTCCAACATTTGAGAATAAAATTGAGCTGATGTTTGACCTTTAGTTGGTAATCCAGATTCTTGTGTGGTGACCAGTAGTGTGCCACAAGGATCAGTGCTGGGTCCACTGCTTTTCATCATTTTATATAAATGATTTGAATGTGAACATAGGAGGTATGGTTAGTAAGTTTGCAGATGACCGCAAAATTGGAGGTGTAGAGGACACACAACCCGAGTACAATGGGATCTTGATCAGATGGTCCGAGGAGTGGCAGATGGAGTTTAATTTAGATAAATGTCAGGTGCTGCATTTTGGAAATGCAAATCAGGTACACTTAATCATAAGGTCCTGGGGAGTGTTGCTGAACAAAGAGACCTTGGAGTGCAGGTTCATAGTTCCTTGAAAGTGGACTCACGGGTAGATGAGTGAAGAAGGCATTTGGTGTGCTTTCCTTTTATTGGTCAGTGCATTGAGTATAGGAGTTGGGAGGTCATGTTGCAGCTGTATAGGACATTAGTTAGGCCACTACTGGAATACTGCATACGAATCTGGTCTCCCAACTGTAGGAAGGATGTTGTGAAATTGGAAAGGGTTCAGAAAAGATTTCCAAGGATGCCAGGGTTGGAGTGTTTGAGATATACGGAGAGGCTGAATAGGCTGGGCTATTTTTCCTGGAGTGTCAGAGGCCGAGGGGTGACCTTGTAGAGGATTATAAAATCATAAGGGGCGTGGATAGAGTAAATAACCAAGGTCTTTTTTTTCGCCCCCAAGGTGGGAGAGTCCAAAACTAGAGGGCATAGGTTTAAGCTGAGAGGGGAAAGATGTAAAATGGCCCTAAAGGGCAACCTTTTCATACAAATGGTGGTGCATGTATGGAATGAACTTCCAGAAGAACTGCTGGAGGCTGGTACAATTACAACATTTCAAAGGCATCTAGACAAGCATATGAATAGGAAGTGTTTACAGGGGTATAAGCCAAATGCTGGCAAATGGGACCAGATTTATTTAGGATATCTGGTCGGCATGGGTGAGTTAGACCGAAGCGTCTGTTTCTGTGCTGTATGTTTCTATGACTCTGTCGCTCCTGGGATTTGGGTAAGGTACTATGTGCGTGGAATATTAAGCCTGAGGATTTTAAGTGTCAGGTTTAAATAAATCACCTTGTCAAGTTTCCAAATCTGGTCAGTCGTCAAGGTAATGTAATCTGAAACTTTTTAAGTATCTGGTATATTTCATGCTCCTTCCAGTAGACTGTTGCACTCTAGTTAATCTAATCTAGAGGAGTTATGACAAGATTTCACGCGAAGATTTAAGCAAATCTGATTGCACCACCACATTCTAGCCTGGCCATTGTTTGACAAAATTGTTACTGTGACATCAACAGTCTATGATGAACAGCTTTTGTTCTGTGAAATACTCGTTCTGCTTATCCTCATCTCAGCTTCCTATCACATTGCTAATTTTGTAGCTATTCTCTTCTCTGAAGAAATGATCAGCACACAGTGATTGCATTTGAAATCTGTCTGTAGGATTTTTTTCAGTCTCGCAAGTTTATTGAGTATGTGATTGTTTTCTAATTTTCTGTTCACTGCCCAAATTAAACAGCCTGGTTATGTCCACTGTCTCCACTTCTCAAATACCTAGATAGTAACTTCTGTTTCCACATTAAAAGTTTAGGTGCAAGTCTGTATTCAGAGCTTAATCCAATTTTTCTTTGAATAATTTCTTTGGGCAAAAAAGTTGAAATATCTTTTGAATTAACCATCATGCTGGGGATCGTCTACTTTTAGCATAAATTGCATGCATGCCAGGTGCAGCAATGTACTTTGCCCAAATGTAGGTTTCTTTGTCCATGTGAGCCTTCCTCAAGATTTTTAAAAATTTTACAGTACAGAAACCAGTTTGTGAAATGGATTCTCACCCATTTCTATATAATGTTTTGAGGCAGCTTAAACTCAATGATTCTGTAGCCATAAAAAGAACACTTTTTTTTTCCCCGTTTTGGATTTGTATTCAGCATGGATAACACATTAACCTGCTATTGCATCAAACTTTATCCTTATAATTTCTTCATGAATATCTTGTCTACATTGGTATCTTCTGAGTTTTAGACTGTTGGTACACATTTTTACTTGTTTAACAAATGGCCAGTCTTGGACTATTGTTATCATTAATCTAGTTTATTAAATTGAGTTAAGTTTATTGATTGGGAACAAAAGGCATTCTTGTAAATGCTTGATTATTCCTTTTTAGATATTTGGAAGACAGCACAGCATCTGATGTGCATGATGAACTCTCAATTCAGTAAGCTAACAGGGAAGTTTTTCCAGTTTCTTATAGGGACAAAAATTCTTGAATCCTGTATTCCAGGCAACACTTTCTCAGTTTCTAGCATCCAATAGTAAAGTTATTATTGGCAGAGTTCTGGAAAAAGGTCCTTTTGGCCATGAGGAAAATGGGGAATAAAAGGTATTTTAAAGAAATCAAAGCCACTTTTGGTGTTAAGGAAATCTGCAAGATTCAGCACTAATTTTTTTTTTAATTTTTTTTAACATTGGGTCATTCTGTACCTAAACTAAAACAGAATCTGGCTTTTCAAATTTGGCTGCAAAAATTAAACTTTATTCTTCATCTCACCCAGTGATTTAATTTGAATAGTGCTGAAATGCTGAGCTTGCATCTTTTTTTATTTTTAAGCTACAGACAAGTCCAGAGTATGGGCAAGGAATGAATCCCATCAGCCGTCTAGCTCAAATTCAGCAAGCAAAAAAAGAAAAGGAGCCTGAATATACATTAATGGTAGAACGAGGCCTTCCTCGCCTCAGAGAGTTTGTTATGCGGGTGAGAACTGTTACATAATTTATCTGATTATCTACAGATTCTGAAATATACAATTCCAAATAACCTAAACTGTATTCCTTTGTACAGGTTAAAGTTGGTGGTCAAGTAGGAGAGGGAATGGGCCCAAATAAGAAAGTTGCCAAGCGAAACGCAGCTGAGAAGATGCTGGAACTTTTAGGTTTCAAAGTTCCTCAGCCTCAGCCACCTAAACCAGCTTTGAAAACTGAAGAAAAGGTAATTTTTTTTTTCATCAGTCCAATTAAAGTTGGTTGGCTTTTAAGTTCCAAGGTAGATTCTGAAAGAATTTTAATTTTCTTTTAAGCCAACTGTGAAAGAACCTGTGAAAGGGCGTAAAGTGACGTTTTTCGAGCCTGGTTCCTCCATAGAAGATACAGCAACAGGTATGTTGCATATAAACAGGCACTGCGCCTGAAGTAGGGCAAGTGGAGAAATACTTGAGGAACAGTGATCACAATATTGGGTTTTGTGTACTTTGAAATGCTGCGAACTGGCCAAATATAAAAATACAGGACGGTGTCTAATTTCAGTGAGTCGCTAAACAATCTGGCTCACCTCGATCAGAATCAATAAGATATGCAAGATAAGGGAATGAAAGGATTCCTTCCAAGGAATGGACAGGTACAAATTTAACACTTTTCCCCACAAAGGAGAATGGTAAGAAATTCCAAGAGCATCCTTAGTATGCCTGGGTGCAAGTCCCACCTGCTCCACAGGTGTGTAATAACAATTCCGAAAAGGTTGATAAGAAAATATCTCCGCCACCTCCAATAAGAAGTAAATAGATAGCAACTTCCAGTATCTGTGCATGAAAATTTAAATGCTGAAATCAAGTGATTTCTATTTTAGTTGCCCTGCTTCTCCAGGAACTTTGCTATGATGGTGCGTTGGCAAAAACATGTCACTGAAGTGCATGTAAATTTTGAGAATGTGTTCTTTTTTGATAAGCAATAAAAATTGTATTGATCCATTCAAATTTAAGTTTTTAGTGGTGTTGTATGTCCTAATTACTGCCAATCAATCTTTCTGGACTGAAAATTAACTTTTTTTTTTGTCTTTCTGAATTCCAATAATACTTAAAACTGTAAAATGAATTTTTTAGTTTTTCTATCTCTCTTCCTGCGCCCCCTCCCCCCCAAAAAAAAATCCCTATCATCTTTCTTTCTCTGTAAGGATTCTGCAATCTGGTTAAGGAGAGACACTGTTACCTGATTTGGTCATACAAGTTCCAGTTCCTCTCAGGAGAATTATATGCTGTTTTGGCTGCCTAATAATAAGCTCCAATTCAAAAGCCTGCAAACTTTAATGTGTAATGAATGGCTAGCAATACCTTTTTGTTGACAGTTAACTCCAAAATCTAGCCCAGTAGGACTAAAATGAAGCGCAAAAAATGTGTGATGAATTTTATCTGTATAAATTCAGTGGCAACCTGAGCAGAATATGGATATTCCAGAGAAGGACTGAGTCTAAAACTCTGAGGATAGATTAGTGAGTTGACATAAAAAGGATCCTGAAAGTGATTTATAAAACTAGAAATTGTGAAAGAGTGGGGCAAATTAAGAACTAGTCCTCTTGTGGAAGCAGGACATGTCCAATGTCCTCAGTTAGTTGTTTGTGTCACTCTTAAATTCGACAACAGGATACTGCTAATGTCACAGCAAATGAGAAGGTAGTAGAGAAATTAGGGTAAAAATAAATTAAGATTTACTCAAGGGAGGATGTTATTAACTTGGAGCAGATGCAGAAATGGAATCTGAAGTTCATCTATGCATAAAGATCTGTGTTCCTGTTAGATCAGAGTAGGTTGAGGGGAGAGTTTGTAGAAGTCTTTAAAATCCTGAAAAGTTTTTTTTGGTTGAGCAAAGTGTGCAGAACTTGTCATTGGTAGACATCCATAACAAGAGGATAGAATTAAGGTAAGTTCTTAAGAACTAGAGGCAAAATGAAAAAGTGTTTAGAATGAATCCCTAAGATAAAGAAGCATAAGAATAAGATATGGAGTTGATAGTCCCCTTAGAGGTGGCACAGTCATGTTGAGGTGGATGGCCTCTTTCTGTGTTGTTACATGGGCTGAATTCTTGCTTTAATGTGACTCCTAAACACTGAATCTGACATTGAATCTTACTGAAGTGAGGAATTGCCAATTTTGTTCCCATGTAAAATCTACCACTTGAGGTGATTCCAAGTTGCCACAGTATGAGGAATTTTGTTTTTATAATTCATTTTGATAGAGAAATTATAACTTTACTTTGAAAAATCTCGTAACTAGTCATTTTAAGGGAAACTATGGCTAAATTTTGCATGAGACTCAAAGGATTCTGTACCTCTGCAGGGAGAGTTCAAATGTGGAGAGATTTACATTGGGTAATGCTTAACTGCTCAGAAAATTTTCTTGTTGGGGAAGTAAAGCTTCTGAAAAGAATATTATGAATACTTGTGGTGATGATCAAATTGTGTCAATGTGGTCAACAGGCAAACTTGCATTGTCAACACTCAATTGTCCAAGATTCCAAAGAAAAGGAGTGTATATATATCTGAGCATTCCATGACAAACCCTGCTTTTGTGCTGTCATTGAAGTAATCGTGTTTAAAAATAATTCTAAATTGTACTGTTTTTCAGTTAAAGATGGCAGCATGCGCTTGGAAGATGAATTCCGAATGCCTTATCCCAGCCACCAGCAACTGCCTGCTGGAATCCTTCCTATGGTTCCTGAGGTAGCACAGGCTGTTGGAGTCAATCAAGGGCATCATACCAAAGATTTCAACAGGCCTGCAGCAAATCCAGCTATGGCCACTTTCACTGCAATGATAGCAAGAGAGCTCCTATATAGTGGGACGTCTTTAACTGCAGAAACTATTTTGAAAAATAATCCTGCAGCTCGCAAGCCACAAAGCACCCTTACCAGACCTTCAGAACAATTGGACTTTTTGGCTACTGTTCAAGCATTACAGGTATGATAAATCTCTTTTCTGAATAGTCGATGGGTTATCACTGAGTTTAGCTGATATAGCTTTTAAAAGCACTTTTGTTTTTGGTCTTGAGATGGGGAGTGCATACATCAAGGCATTGCTTTCTCTACTGTAACGTTAGCTTGTTTCTTTTGCTGTATTATGAATTTATTTAGTACTGATGCATTTAATCTTTTGAATAGTATTGAATGTAGCTCAAGAACACAGTGAATCTGTAAAATTCTTTATTTGTGTTGGGCTTGCAGGTAAATGTTAAGTATAACTTGAAGCAAGGCTAACCTTGCAAGCAGTGTTGGAATGTATTGAGACTTACTCGAAAAATTCATGCATTAGAAATAATGCCAGAATAAATGTGTAACAAAAATAAAGTGTACATGTTTCATCTGTACTACTACTGATGTGGGGGTGGGGCATCAGATTTCTGAGGAACCAATTCTGGAGCAGGTGGGACCCGTACATGCTGAACGAATTTTACCTCAAAGGGACTGGGACTGATCTTGCAGATATTTCTGCTAGTGTTGTTGGGGTGGGCTTAAACTAGCTTGTTGGTGGCATGGTATCCTGCGGGGAAATCCAAATTGGAAGGAAATGAAGTTGGAAAGATGTTAGGGAGACTGGAAGACGGGAGAATCTAAGTTGAGCATAGAGTACGCTTCAAATGCGGAACTGTGTCAGAAAGATAGAGTTAAGGATGCTCTCCATGAATATACACAGCATTCGCAACAAAGTAGACAACTAATTGCTATTACAGAAACATGGCTACATGGTAACCAGAACTAAGGGCTGAATAATCAAAGCTTTTCATTTAGGAAGGACATAAGATGGAATTGCACTGATGAGGGATGGGATCAGTATATCAGTAAGGGAGGATCTCTAATTGGAAGAACAGTGTAAAATCTGTTTGAGCAGAACTAAGGGCAGCACACTTTCGAGTTATATACAGGCCACTAAATAGTAGTGTTAATGTGGGACATGTTATTAATAAGGAAATGAGGAAAGCTTGTACCACAGGCAACACGTTAAGGGTGACTTCAGTCTGCATGTAGACTAGGTAAAGCAATTGGACATTAACTGTGGAGGACAAACTTCTGGTGACTTTCTAGAGGATGAACTATTCGTATGTGAGGAGCCATGCAGTTTTAAATCCAGTATTGTGAAGGTTCGAATGAAGGGTCGCTGGACTTGCGAGTGTTAGCTGTTTTCTCTCCACGAATGCTGCCAAACCTGCAGAGTTTCTTCAATTTAAATTATTACTTTGCCTCTGTTTTCACCTGAGGAAGATACTAGCAATCTCCCAGAGTTGAAGTTCCAAGTGGTTAAGGAGAATGAGGAGTTGAAGCAAGATTAGCATTAGTAGGAAGATTTGTACTGGAAATTAATAAATCACCTAACGCTCTACATCCTAGAAGTGTTGAAAGAGTTGGCTATAGAGGGAGTTGATGCTTTGGTGATTATCTTCCAAAATTCAGTAAATTCTGAAATGATACCTTTTCAATCTTCGAGAAGTAAATGTCACCCCACTATTTAAGAAGGGAGTGAGAGAAAACCAGGAAGTACAGACTCGATAGCCTATCATCATTAGAAATGTTGAATCAGCCATGATTGTGTTGAATGGCAAGGCAGGCTCTACAGGTTGAATAACCTACTCCTTATCCTTGTTCCTTTTGTTTCAATTCATATCTTAAAGATGCTGACTTGTACAATTTTCACAAGTTACAATAATTGTCTGGTATGCAATCCAAATAACCTTGTTAACATGCAGACATAGAATCTGAACCAATACTGGTCTTGGATGTGACCTCTCCCTTCAATTGACTGAGAGAGGGAATGTCAAACAAGGTGTCTCAAATCTTGTCTAGTACAGTGAATTTAATGGCTACCCGAAGCAATTTTTCATTTGCAACACCAGGCTCCATGTCATCTGATGTGATTTGACTCTATTCTGTTTGTAGCTATTTGAAAAAACAGTGGCTCAGAAAAATATCAAACTGCATTTATTTTACGTATTATTGTAAATACTTTCTAAAACAAATATTGTAAATACTTTCTAAATACTTCTAAAATCTAACTTCAAAGTTCCGAGATTTTTCACAATGTCTTGGTCGTTTAAAAAAAAAACTGAATCAATGTGTAGAAGTCAAATTTGAAGCAATGCAATATATACAGTACTAGTATTTTGTTTTGGCACAAACTTTCGACAGTTTGAATGTGCCTGTCATTCAATTTGTGTTAGTGATGTCATGTCATGTTATGTTATCCATTTTCAGGTTGAATATAAAGATTTTCCAAAAAATAATAAAAATGAGTATGTGTCGCTGATTAACTGTTCATCCCAACCTCCTCTGATTAGTCATGGAATTGGAAAAGATGTTGAATCCTGTCATGATATGGTATGGATATTTTATGCTTTTCAAAACTTGAGTAATAACCTCATGCTTATTCCTCTGGTACACTGAAATTTCAGCTAAATTACAAGTTCTTTATTAATAGCCATACTTTTTTCCTAGGATCATTACATGAAATATTTTTAAGATCGTACATATCCTGTTTCTTTTTCAGGCTGCACTTAATATCTTAAAACTGTTGTCTGAGCTGGACCAACAAAATGTAGAAATACCAAGAACAGGAAATGGACCAATTGCTGTGTAAGTATTAGCTGATGCAGTCAAATCAAAAAGATATGAATGTGGCATAGTTGGTATGTCAGTAACTGGGGGTCACAATGTCAGACTTCTCAGCAAGAGAGCTAGAAGTGCGATGAGAAAATTCTTTACTCAACCTTGTAAAGATTTGGAATCTGCTGTCTGGGAGAGTGGTGGAGGCGGGTTTCAAAAGAGAGCTGAATATATATTTAAGTGACGAATTTAAAGTGCTATGGCTATAGGCTGGAGACTGGGTACAGGTACAGACATGATGGGTCGAATGGCCGCCTCCTGTACTCTAAAATCCTATAATAACCAGGAGCATAAATAGGCAATTAGGGATTGAACTAAAACAAGAAGGAATGCTTTATTATTCTGGAGAAACAAAAAAGACTTCATGTGGGGTAGAAATCAACTAATAACAGGGAGTCGGTGCTTGGTCGTGAATGTGATGTTCTTTGGAAACTTAAAGCTTCTCATCGGGTCTAGAGGAATATTCCTGCTCCTAGTCTATATAGAAATGTGAAAAAGTTATTTTTAATTGAACAATTTCCATGCTAGGCCACTGCTTGCCCTAACATTGTAAATAACTGAACATTAATT
>JAHRHZ010000087.1:9771217-9824384 GCA_024137785.1 Ginglymostoma cirratum | reverse complement strand
TAGGCCCGAAACGTCAGCCTTCCTGCTCCTATGATGCTGCTTGGCCTGCTGTGTTCATCCAGCTCTACGCCTTGTTATCTCGGATTCTCCAGCATCTGCAGTTCCTATTATCTCTATATCTTATTTTTCATGGTTTTGATTTCGGACAGAGTTATTTGTATTGTGAGTAACGTTCCTTCTGGATCAATGCCTCGCATATTTAATTATTACTACTCCCTTTGCTGTTCGTTTAATACAAAGAAAACTTACAGCCCAGGAACAGGCCCTTCGGCCCTCCAAGCCTGTGCCGATCCAAACCCACTGTCTAAACCTATCGCCCAATTCCCAAGGATCTGTATCCCTCTGCTCCCCAGCTACTCATGCATCTGTCCAGACGCACCTTAAATGAATCTACCGTGCCTGCCTCTACTACCTCTGCTGGCAACGCGTTCCAGATTATCCAATGATAATCTTTGTCTATTAATTTACTTCCATTTCCTTTATTTTCCGGAAGGTGAATTTTGACCTTGTTCTCCACAGTTGCTGTTGAATAGCGGAGTATTTCCAACACCTTATTTCAGATTTCCAGCCCCAGCAGCGTTTTGGTTTTACTTTTCTAACACTGCGCATGGGTACAGTGTGGTAGGTGTGCCTTCACCTGAAAGATTTCCGCCTTGTCTGAAGGCACATCCATTAGAAACAAGAAAATGCTGCAAATTCCCAAACAAGTTGGTAGTACCTGTCCTGTGCAAATCAAAGTTTCAGCTCAATGACCTTGATATCAATTGTGATTTCACACCGCTTCCTGGGTATGCCCCTTCGCTAGTTGCGCTTTATTATTCGCCCACCGATTGCACGTGATCGTTTGACGCCAGCACCCTCATCACAATACGCATGCGTATGGGACTGGCCTGCCTATATAAGCGGCTGCGCGGGGCTTCTCGGTCTTTCGGTGGTGGGATGGAGTGAGTTTTGTGTGTGCTTTGTGTGTCTGAGTCAGTGACCGAACACGCGGTGGCGGCCTACCGTTTGTAGAGCCTTGCTCACGCGGTCCATGAGGCGGCGTTCGATGGGTAGGGTCAGCGGCTCCGATCCCGGAGCGATTTGGCGGCGAGGGGGTGACTGCCGCTTGTCTTTCTCCCCTTTCCGGCAGCGCGTGGAGGAGCAGGGCCCCTCGGCCTGGAGTGGGTCCGCCATGCAGCGTGAGCCCACGGCTGCACTTTGCTGCCGTCCGGATCGTTCTGAACATACAGTCAATCCCACAGTTTGAGGGCGGCTGAGGAATTTATGGGAGGAGGGACAAACATTCCCCGGGAGCTGGCAGCTCACGTGTTGTGAAGGGTGGTCACATCTCGAACTGTAATTCTTTGTCTTCGAGGCCTCTGTTTCTGCTGGTGTTTGGTGATGACCTGAACTTTTTTCCCCATCAGATCGTTCATGCTGATTATGGGTGTTTTCAAGTCAAACTCTGTCTGATTCAACCAGCTGGTTAAGTTAGGATGTAACATGTCTTACTAATTCCCAAGTGAATAACAGGTTAATATTTCTTCCAGGCTTATGTGTACAGATGCTGCTGCTAACGTTGCCGTACCAAACCCTCATATGCAGGATGTTCCAGGTTGGTCAAAGTTTTTTTGCTTTTTAAGTTTGGCTTTGTATTTGAAAGTCTGTCTATGCAAGGATTATTATACTAAATTAGTGACTTGCAGAATTTTCCTTCACCTGACAAAGGACTAACAGTCTGAAATCTTGAGACTTCAAATAAACCTGTTGGACTAACCTGGTGTTGCGTGACTGCTGACTTCATCCACCCCAGTCCAACAATAGGAGTGTCATTAAAGTCAAAACGTTTGGGAGATTTGAATAGACTATAGCATACACCTGTAGCATAAGTGTTGTCCCATTATATAGGATCTAGTACTGACAAGTACAAGTCAATCGGAAAGTTGCTGTAAATGTGGAGTTGAAATACTATGTTTGGTATGCCAGTGTAGTTGAGGAAATTGAAGGCAAGGGTCTGGGGAGATCAAGTAAGAAAAGAGGTGTTTTATGTTTCTCTTCCCCTCCTTGTAAAGTGTAGTTCATGCTCAGAAAGGCAAGGAGTTAGCTGAGAATCTAGTAACTAGCTATGATCTTCCTATTTCAATTCTTACTTAATTTGGGAAGGTGAAAGTTACCTAGGGTGGGAAATGAGGGTCAGAGAAGAGATGGGGAAAACATTGAGTGGGTTCCGAACATTTAGGATTGTATTGCATTCAGGGATACTAGAAATATTAGAAAGTGACAATTTTTTTTAATATTGTCTAGTTTCAGGGATCAGGATGTAAAGCCGCTAGTGGTAACTTTCCCTCCAGCAGTAACATCTAATAGTGCTTTGCGTTTTAACTGTTTGGGCAAGAAACCATAGGACCTAACCACAAAATCGTGAGAGATGTGGACTCATTGGGCTGAATGGCCTGCTCCCACACTGTAGGGGTACTGTTTCTATGATTAGATTCTGAAAAAGCACGGAACTCCAGTAATGCATTACAAGGTAGATGATTTTTCTGAAAAGTCAACTTTCCTGCTCCTCTGCTACCTGGCCTGCTGTGTTCCTCTAGCTCCATACTTATCTCAGACTCCAGCATCAGCAGTTCTTACTATCTCCAGGTGATTGTGCTCTGCTGTTCTCAGTTCAGTTTTTCCAGGAAGCAATTATTTATGAAGAACCTTGTGGAGAACTAGAGTCTTAGCTATTAGTTTGAATTGAATTAGTCTTTATTGTCACACATACTAGATGAGTATAGTAAAATGTTTATATGTTGCAAGTGTAGTTGACTGTACAGTGCTTCTAATATAGTCTAGCATGCGGGATGTCAAGTAATTGTAGTTGTTGTAGCTCTTTTTGAAAAGATTATTAAAATTGAGTGCATATCCTTTATTGTTTTCTTAATCAGACCAGGTGCTGCAATGGATATTGGTACACAGAGAGGCAATGCGGATAACTATGGTATGTAGATAATTTAGGATTGACTATTTGTATGACTCAGTGAATGATGTAAATTTCTTTCCCCGTCTTATCGATCATGGTGATTTGTACAAATAAGCCAAATACTTCTGACACTGAAAAAGTTGTTTATATTTTGAGCCAGTGCATCATACCACTTCTCTCAGTGTGGTGTTTCTTCCTCTAGGAACAATGTTTTGCACATCTTAATTGAAGTTGGTGTGCATTGAAAGAATCTTCGAAAGGACCAGCGTAAAGAGATGGTCGTGGAGAATGAAGTGCCATTAAGGTATATGGATGATTTTGAGTGATTTTACTTTTTAAATTATTTGCCTATTCACTGTGTTATTCAACATGTATTTCTCATTCTGTTTACAGGATTTAGAGAAACCTGAGCGATGCTTAATCGTCATTAATAAGCTGGAGAGTTGCCTCTAATGACACCTTAATGCAATTATCACTACAACAGCATTCTACTGTAAATTTTGAAAAGTGAAACTTTGTAAACATAGTATAAGATTGAGCTTCAGTGGTAAACATTTATATTTTCTAAAGATTGTATGCCTTAACTTAAATTGCCTAATAAATACTCATTAAACTAAATTTGCTGCATGTGTTTGTGACAGTAGGTTCCAGTCTGGGATCTGACTTGTCCATTCATAGGTGAGCTGACATGATAGCTCATACTATTATTTAATGAAACAGACTTTTATTTATGACTATATGAAGTTGAAACAAAGTACCAAATGTCATTTCAAGCTGGCATTATATTTGCATGTGCCAGATTGAAGTCCATTATCAATCGGTCAATATGGGTAAGTGGTTCATGACTTTTAATTCTTCCCTAAAATACTAATTTACTCGAGTTTAGATGAAAACAAAAATTGCAGACGCTGTAAATAAAACAAAAGGGATTTTTCCAGCAATTTCCCCATTTGTGTTTTGAGTTCCAGTCCTAAAGAAAGGCAAGGGTCATTACCTAAAGCATAAACTTTGCTTCCTGTCCACATGGTGTCAGACCTGCTAGGTTTCTCCAGCAATTTCTGTATGCCTGTTTAAAATCTTTGTTCTCTGTTGTTTGAACTCTGGGTGTGATAATCAGTAGAGTTGAAAGAAAAGGAAACTTAAATTAGTTGTGCCACTCAAAAGTTGAGTGCTTTGGGACGCAAGAAATGCGTGCAGAATCAGTTAAGCTTTAAGATGCTAGATAAGCATGTTGTTGGATACAAGCCAAAGGGGTGTATTTGAAGGTGACGACACAAAAGAACTAACTGCTGAATCTTGGAATCTGAAATCGGTTCAGCTGTATTCTCTTTCCCTAGTGGAGACTGAAATTTAAACTGCAAGGTGATAGATTTCTGGCAGTGAGATGAACAAGATATGCAATTAAAGGCAGTCTGGTGAGGGAATGGGCTAAACTGGATTGCTGCCAAAGTGCTGGTGTAGGTGAAATGATCAAAACCATCCCATGTTCTGATTCTAAAATTACAGCTGTTTATTGGTATTAAACCACTGAATTTACTTCACCCATATGTTGGTAATTTTGGTCTTCTGAAGACTTCTTATTTCTCCATTTAATAGTTGGGCATCAAAAAGCAATTCTTCACCACCACTATGCTCCTATCCCATAGACAAATGTCTTTAGTCTCATGGGATTTAATTTTGCTAATATTGTTAGCACTAATGCACTTTTTTTTGAGATTCCTATTGCTGCAGTTTCAGGGGAGAAAATATCTATTTGGAATACCTCCAGCATCTTCTAAATTGGATTTATTAATAGCATGCCAAAATCTCTATCTGCTGTAAGTATATTGCAAGATGACTCCATCTCAGTTGAATACTTGGGGGCTGCGATTGCGGTTCCAGGCTAGTTGTCTACTTGTCTGAGCTGATAGTTCTGCATTTTAGGTTTACAGTACATTATAGCACAGAGTATAGCATCATTGGTACGTGAGAAATTAATGTGCCCTCTGGTGGTTGAAATTAGATATGCAATCCATATTTTCCTTGTCCAAAATAAATTATGCTGTTTGAAGTTAAAGATATATATGTTTGTGAATCACAAAAGTTTGAGCTTGAATGTATAACAAGTAATTAGGACAGTAAATATACTGGTGGCTTTTGTTGCAAGGTGACAGTATAAAAGTAGTGGAAGTCTTGGCTCCACTGTACAACAGTTTACAATAGATCTAGAGTATTGCACATAACTTTCCTCCTTTTTTTTTATTGCATTGGAGGAGGTTCGCTACATTTGATTCCTGGGCTGAAGAGTTTTCATGCAAGGCAAGATTCAGCTTGGGCCTATGTTCATTAAATCTTAGATTAACAAGAAAAGCTTAGATTTTGAGTGGGTTTGACAAGGTAGGTAGTGAAAAGATGTTTTCCCTATGTTGTGGAAAACTGTCTAAGGCAAAATATTGTTTTATTTAAGATGATTAGTAGAAGATTTAGTATCGGTCAAGCACCAAATTTCCCTTTGGATAAGGGGAATTATCCAAAGGATACTTTGTTCTGCACGCTCAGTATGAATGCTGATTTTTGTCTGCGACAAAGGCAAGTGAGTTTATCTGAAAAGTTGATTCAGTGCTTGAGACAAACATGTTTTATGGAAGCCTTTCTACAAATAGTGGCCTCCAGAGCAAGAGGACCACCGATCAAGAGGCAGAGTACCAACAGTATGATGCCATGAACCATAAGGTCATGTAAGAGCAATGAAAGAGGTTGTTTGGGGAGTGTGATTAATGAAAGTTTCTAGTGTTGAAAGCAAATGTTTAGGTCTTTGGTTTGAGATTTGTTCTTGGTTTTTTTTTCTCAATAGTTTTTCAAGATGCATCTGGTAAGCAGCAGGGATTCTGGAGTAACTATCATATTAAATATGATATGGTACTGATGGTGGGAGAGTGAACTAGAATGAACACCTGTAGAAATCATTTCAGCTCAAGGAATTTTCAGGTCTGGGTGGAATTGAAGCCTGAGCTGCAGACAGTGCATCACACCCAAGGGAGGTGCAAATTTACGTGGATGCCTTGCTCCAGCAGATGGTGTCTCACTTTACTAATTCATTAAGAGATGTATTTGATCAGGGTTAAGATGGTGTGATTGAAAGTGAGGCAGCTATGGGAACGCAGGGAACAGCATTTTGAGGAGCCTTTCCATCTCTAATTGTCCAGTGATATGAGGTTCACGCAAAATGTGTGAATGAGGCTTGACATTGCAGAGAACATGAGTGAATAACAGTATCGTGGTACAGGGAGCTAATTCAAGTTGGAGGAATGTGGTAGTGGTAGGGGAAACTAATGAATGGGGAAGATACTGTTACGTGAAGCCCTGAGCTTGAAGACTGTTGCTTGCTTAGTGCTAAGATTACGGACATTGCATGCAAACAGGCATTATGGTAGGGTTAAGGAGTTCAGTACATTGCTTAAAGATTGGTATGGGAGGAATGAGTTTCAGTTCATGGGACACTAGCACGAACCTGAAGTAGAAAGAGCTGTTCGCTGGATCAGGCTTCACTTGAACCATGCTGGAATTAGTGTCCAGGTGAATTGAATAACCACCCCTCTACAACCTTGGTTAAAGTAAGTAGCAGGGGAAACATAGGCTTACAAAGCAAGAGGATGTGGCAGTATTGCAGCAGACATTTGGATAACAGTACCCACAGTGGGATGTGAATTGTCAGTGTACAGCAACAAACAGGGTCAAAGATTTGGTGGGGGGGGTGGTGAGAAAATTGTAAAGGCAAAATTAATGTCTCAAATGGTTTGGGAGACAGTTACCTTTGCTGGTTTGCAATGCCAATGGATGGGTTCACTTCATGCACTTGAGGTTACAAAGAAGTCGTCTCCACTTCTTCCCCTCACCTGAAGTGTGGTGACCCTCCAGTTAAAACCACCACCAACTATCTCTAGTGGGAAACCAGCCCTATGGTCTGAGTTATGTAGCATTCAAATCAAACTAAATGAATTAATGGCAAAATAAAAGGTTATAGGGCATTCTCTTACAGCCATTGTGAAGACATTGTTAGAAGAAGCTGGAAAAATAAATATTCAGGGGCATGTCACTTTTTGAAAGGATAATTGGGTAGCTTTGTACGTACAACATTAACAAATGATAAGTCCATGCATATGGATTATTTTCTCAGAACTAATAAGGGATAGAAGACTGGTGGGTGCAGCCATATTAGAATCAGAATTAGCTTTACTGTCACTTGCACTTGAAGAGTGCTGTGAAACGTTTGCAACATTGCTGCTTATTCACTGTTATTCAACGTGTATTTAGGTACAAGGTACCTAAGTACAGATACTTCTGTGTTTGGTACAGAGTTGGAAGAATAATAAAAGCCCAGCAGAAGAATAAATATAAGAATAAAAAGGGAGCCCACTGTCAATAATAAAGGGATGTTGTAAAAGGTAGTACACTAATCATGGTTGACTTTTTAATCTTCATGTTGATTGGGAAAATCAAACAGGCAGAGATAGCCACAAAGAAGAATTCAGTATATTTGGCAATTTTCTATGTTACCATATGTTATTATCACTTGTACTCCTGTCCGAAAGTACAGGAGTACAGTGAATCTTGGGTACAAGTACATAGGTACAAAATGTTAGAACAAAGTAGAAATAAATAACAAAGTTAAAATTAAACAATACAGACCTTCCAACTATAAGTAGAAAAATAAAGTAGTAAGGCTAAATGTTTAAACATTACACCTTTCTAAAGTGCTTAGCCATGTTGGGACTGCCTTCCTACAAGGGTTCAATTTCCTCCACCTTGGCACACTTGCCCCACACAATCCTTTTTGAGGAGTCCTGCTTCAGGGTCACCACCACCATGCCACTAGATGAAGCACACTGGGCTTACCATGCTGCCACTGAAACAACTGACGTTCCCATCAGTCTGCCAGCCGTACCAATTTGGACCTACCGCATTGACGCGGCTGACTGATGTCAACCACAGATGTGCCTTTCTGCTGACCCTAGAGGCTCTTCTGCAATCGTCTTGCAAGCTGGTGCCGGTGCCACTGCCTCTAGTCATGTGCTGGGCCCACCAACATCCACGTTTCAGCACCACTGCACCCACAATCGCTGCTATCGCAAGCTGTCTTAAAGGCTTGCTCTCCTCTGTGCAGGGCTTGTTCTTCCCCAGGGAGCCTATTGATGCATGTGCTTGGGAGGTTGGACCTGTGTTCACCCTGCAATGATGCCAAAAGGGTCTCCAAAGAGAAAAAAACTGAAAAATGGAGGAAAGCAAAAGTAAAGAAATAAGAAGAAACAGCAAGCAGATAGTAGCAGACGAGCCCTGGGCTAGGAGCTCAGACACAGTACCGCAACTCCACTGCTGCCATCTGTTTGAGATTTGGTATGACCAGGAGAAACTTAGGTTGAAACAACAGTACTAAACGTGAATAAGGATAATTACCAAGGAATATGGGCAGTCTAAAGTAAGTTCACTATGTTGATTCTTAGTATGAAAGATTATCTTAAAGGCGCAGTGGGTAAGGTCTAAGATTTTTCTGTTTGAGTATAATGAGGGTCTGTTGCGTTGTCACATCCTCAAAATGAATGTCAGTAGTTTCCTGCGAGAGTAGAAAATGCCTTGTTTTGCAACTGCAGGGAAGCTCTGAGGAATGTCAAATTCCATTGAGCTGTTTGTTTTAGGACTTTGTATGCATGTATAGATAATTTCTATGAATAAAGTATATTATTGAAATTTTTAAAAAAGGAGGGATTGTCTTATGCGGAGTGATTGAGTAAACTGGGCCAGTACTGTACTCACTGGAAGAATAAGCTACAATGTTATTGAAACACAAGATTCTTAGGGGGCTTGAAAGGGTAGATGCAGAGGAGTTATTTCCTATTGTGGGAGAGTTTCGGATCAGAGGACATAATCTCACTGTAATGGGCTGCCCAGTTGGGGCAGAGATAAGGAGGAATGTTTTCTCTAAGCGCGTAATGTATCTGTGGAATTCTTCCCCACAGCAGGATGTCAAGGCTAAAATAAATGTTGATTAAGGGAACCAAACACTCCCTAATGGGACTTATAAAACTAAAGCTAAACAAGTGGCTTGGGCTTTCAAAAAAAAACAGGTGATCAAGATGTTAGACTAGACTCCCTTACTACATGAAAAGTGATCTTGAAGATCTTATCAGATCTCTTAGCTACGTACTCCTGGGAATGTTAAATTAATCAATCTGAAAGCCACATGTTTGCAGAAGGAAGAGTTTCAAAGGGAAGTATTTTTGAAATGACCTAAAGAAGAAGGTACTGCAAATGGGAAGCAATGGCGATTGAACAGATGTATTTGCGTGTCAAATGAAATGGTGCAGGAATAGTATTTCTTAGTTCAGCTCATCTTGCTGAAAGTTGGTTTGATTCAACTTAAAGCAGATCCAACATTGTTCTGCTGGTATCACAAAGGAAAACTACAGATATCAATGACGTACGGTGGGGAGGTGCTGCAGAAGTCAAGCAGAATTTATCATGTTCTTGATGGAAACACATAATAAATGTTGTTCGTTGACAAGGGAAGAGAAGGAAATAAAAAGGTCAGTTAAAAACATCCTACACAAATACAACTTGGGAGCCAAATGAAGCCATTCAGCTACTTGAACTGCCCCCGTCAGCCAATAAAATCACGGCTGATCTGTTTGTTTCGAATACCACAATCACATTTACCTGTGATAATCTTTGATTCCCTTGCTTGACAAAAATCAATCTACCTCTGCCTGAACAACATTCAATAACCTCAATTCCACTGCCTTTGGAGTTCTAAAGTTGCATAAAATTTTACTCATCATCTCTGTACTTAACAGGCAGCCCTAATTTTTAAACTGTCCCCGAGTTCTGGATCCACCCGCAAGAGGAAATGTCATGACTGTGACCACCTTGTCAAGAACATTCAGGATCTTAGATACCAACTCTTGGTGTTAAAACTCCGGTAAAGACAACGAAAACAAAGTTGCTGGAAAAGCTCAGCAGGTCTGGCAGCATCTGTGGAGGAGAAAACAAGAGTTAACGTTTCGGGTCCGGTGACCCTTCATCAGAACCAGTAAAGACAAAACCAGTGTGTCCCACCTTTTCAGAACCTCCTCTGCTTTATCTGTGTCTTAATTATGCTATCCCATCAAGTTAAGAGTATGCTGGAAGTGCTGATCCATAAAGGTTTACTTATTAAAATATTTGTATTGTCTGTAAGTTCTTGTGAGATCAGCAGCAATTCATAAGTAACACCTAGAGCTAAGAAGTTACTATTGATAAGTACACTACAGGATATACTAAATAAAACGATAGAACTGCAGATACTGTAAATCAGGAACAAAAACAGAAGTTCTGTTTTTGAAGTTTTGAGGAAGGGTCACCAGACCTGAAACGTTGACTCCTACTTTTTCTTCACAGAAACCGCCAGACCTGCTGAGCTTTTCCAGCAACTTCAGTTTTTGTGTCTACAGGATAGACTGTCTGTGAATGATGAGGTTAGGTCACTTACAAAGTAAATTCCACATCACGATGCTTCTTGCTGTCTGAAACAGGAGCAGAGCTAATTCCTCTTTTTTTTGTTTTAATTATTAGCACTACAACATAAGCTAGGAATAGTCCTTCAAAGTTATGTTCTTATGACAAAAGGTTGCCATCAATATAAGGTGACATAGTTTTATTCCAAACCACCTCTGTATAGAATCCCAGTCTTTTTAAATATTTATCAACTGCACATAGAATGGTGGAGCATAACAAATACTGTCACACTTTCTTAACTTGATGATCAGAGAGGAATCCTCAGTCATTTTATTTACCAACTTCCAAAGCTCAGGACAGAATGACTGAATATGTTTCCTTACCCTGACAATGCTAACTGGTATTTGGTGCACCGACAGTGTTTGGTTCGAGCCAGTGCTTCTCAAGCTGTGGGAAAGATTTTGTTGTTAATAGCAGGAGCCCTCGGTATTTCAATCACTTCTGTGTCAGAGTTTAATTATTGTTTAACTTTGCAAATAGTCACGAAAAGTCTGTATATTTTTAGCTGGAGATGATTAAAGGTATACTAATTAGAACATGACAAATTAAAAACAACCACCACGAAGGCCAGAAATTATACATCTACTCTCCTGCTACCACTGTGCCATTGCCTGGGGTAAAGCCTAATTAAATGTTCTGCCAGGATTGCCAGACGACTCATCGGAAGATGAAGGAAAATCCCTTTTGTTAGAGCCACACCAACCAACTGTCAACCATTTCTCTTGAAGTCTGAAAGTGGATCAACAGTGACCACACCGTTCCATATTTCCTGCCAGTATGCTTATCAACTGGACCTCCTTTATCAATGACATTGCCCATGACCCTATTGACATCATGGCTTTGATGAGACTAGGCCTCTAGAGTGGCCATCTGAGTTCCCTTTAAAATGTAGATGTTTAACTTTTTTTTTCCAGCACACAAGATAATTGCAAGGAGGGCCTTCGAGAGAACATTACAGGTAACACACAAAACATTTGCAGTGACAATAATCAGTCAAACCTGTAACTGCACAGATCCTATTTTTCTCACCTTTGAACGCAGCAAGTTTGTCTCCATGATGTTATTTTTCTTTTTCTGCAGCTTCTGCAATTTTCACATTTGGTAATTTCAAACTGTCTTTCACCTCTTCTTACCCTCTTTTTTTCCTAAATTGACCGCCTCCTAAACCTCCATCCACGTAAACGTTCCTACACATACTTATGGCGACCCTCTGAGTTATCCACTCCCAAGATCATAATCATTGACAAAATCATCTTCAACACTTACTTTTATCCTTCATTAATCTCGTTACCAGACATTTCTGTTGTCACTTCTTTCTGCACCTATTCCTAGATTTAGAATGCCCTCTCCCGATCGGCTATGAACAGCCATCTCAACTGTCCATCCTTTGGTCTTCTGTTTGCCATAATACCTCTACAAAATTGTTGTGTTTGTTCAACCACTTTCTCACTTCATTTCTGCCTCTCCCCTTATGGCTTTTCTCACAAACAGATCACTTTTATTTCAGCCATTTCCCCAGTACCGATTCCATCTTCACTCCGTTGTCCGGGGATGAGAATAGGACTCTTACTAAGAAAAAGCTAGCTAATCCAGCATTGTTGGTGTGGGTAAATCACATTAAGCTCTTCTGGGCTTCACCTTTCTTTAAAAAGTGCCAAATGCGCTTGGATCATCACAGGAAGGAAATAAAATCCCTGACCTTTTTCTTCCTGTGCGAATTGCCTCTTCTCAGCCCCCTTATTGTTCAAATCTAAGTGTGAGAAGTCTATGAACTTCCTTGTGACTGTGACAGAGACTATCCCTTTAATAGTTCACAAATAGATCATTTTAGTCACTGTCAACACTTTTGACTTGTTCTTTTTTAAGATGAAATGTTAACCCAGTCAGTTTTCTTCTTTCGGGATAGGATCACTGCCTCAGGTAATCTAATTGTCTGTCTTGTGGCGAGCTACACTAAATGTGTCACTGAAACAATATTTAATTATAAAATGGTAAACACTTGAGTAAAGTTATGTGATGAAATATTTGCATATGAATACTGACGGAATTAAATCCAGGAAAGATACTAAACATTCTACTCAGACAGCTGGTTGGTTTAATTGCAAACCTAACACTGCTCCCATCAATGCACTACAGCACTCTGTATTTACATATAGTTAGGTCATGATGTGACTGACAACAGGTTAAGTATGAAAAGGATCACTTGGGTTACAATTTAGTGCTACAATTATGTTTTTGTTGAAAGAATGTGCATTCATCACTGCATGAAAATAGGCCAGTTGAGAATGGGGAGTTTGTTTAAGTTCTGTGAACTTGGTGGCCTCTTACTAATCAGTTCTTACATGAGGGACACTTTAGAAATGAACAAATCCAACTCACGGCAACAGCAGAATAAGGAGCTCACAACCAATTTAGATCTTAAAATTTTTAAGTGTTATGTTGTAATTGTCAAAGACTTCATTGTGATCCAAATAAAATTTTCAATTCATTAATTTGTGCCCTTTGTGCTAATATCTCTACACAGACGACAAATGATGATGCAGGCTAGCAAATTCCTAGAATCTAAAACCATGTGCATTGACGTGAGTTTAGTGGGTATAGCGCCTAGTTTCTTGAGCATAGCAGTACTTATACAATGCAGTATGAGGGAGACCATCTCATATCTGCCGTCTGTTGCCACATAGGCCACATTGTGCCAAGATTAATAATAATTAGCAAACTGTTCTGTAAAGCAAATAGGTTTTTAGTTTTTTGGCCACTTTGTGAGCTGCTATTGATTTTAGAAATTCTAGTGGTGTCAGATCTTCTGCACTTCTGTATATTATAAAGCATATTTTAATTGTGTTTTTTAGATGTAATCGTGTACAGGAATTTCCCACACTGTGCATTTATGAGCTCGTTTACTAAAATTGGAAGAGGCATTTAAAACATGGACATGACGATAACAGCAAATCAGTGAATAATTCTGCAGATGTGTGATACACAAGTCTTATCAAAAACAAGTGTGCAGGACACTATTACAAAGTTTGCAACTGTCACAAAACTTGGCAGCATTGTTGTGAGCTGTGAGGAGGACATTGTAGAAAGCTAAAAGGACATTGGCACATTGTAGCATGGGTGGGTAAGTGGCAGATGCAGTTCAATGCAGTGAAGTATGAGGTGATACATTTACGAACAAAGACATTGCAAGGAAAGGTCAAAATAAAGGTTACTATTCTAAAGGGTGTGCAGGAGCGCAGAGACCTGGATGTATATGTGCATGTCATTAAAGGTGGCAGGACAGGTAGAGAGAGTTGTTAATACAGCATACAGTATTCCAGACTTCTTAAAAAGGGACTTTTTTTCCCCTTTATTCATTCATGGGACAAGGGCATCGCTGGCTAGGCAACATTTATTGCCCATCCCTAATTTCCCAGAGGGCAGTTCAGAGTCAACCACATTGCTGTGGGTCTGGAGTCACATGTAGGCCAGACCAGGTAAGGATGGCAGTTTCCTTCCCTAAAAGGACATTAGTGAACCAGATGGGTTTTTCCTGAAAATCGACATTGAATTCATGGTGATCATTAGATTCTTAATTCCAGATTTTTTTTATTGAATTCAAATTCCACCATCTGCCATGGCGAGATTCAAACCTGGGTGCCTGGAACACTATCTGGGTCTCTGGATTAATAATGCAGCGTTAATACCACTAGGCCATTGCCTCCACATAGTGTACAAGAGCAGGCAGTTTATGTATTGTGCACTCACATACACACGTGCATTCATGCACTCACACACACATGCAATTAGGCATGCACACACGTACTCACGTTCACACACATACTCAGGCACTCACACACACACATTCACAAATGCACTCACACATGCCGTCATTGATTCACGCACACACGTTCATGTGCAGTCACACATGCACGCGTACACACACACACAGCCTATAAGACCATAAGGAGTAGGAACAGAAGTAGACCCCTTGGGCCTTCGAGCCTGCAGTAGGATCATAGTTGATCTGACACTATCAAATCCACTTTCCTTACCTTTCGCCATAATCCTGTATTCCGCTACTGATCAAGAATCTATCTGTCTGAGCCTTAAATGTACATACACATGATAGGGCTGTAAAGCTTTTTCACTATTTCATTTACAGACATATGAATTAGGAGCAGGAATAGACCATTTGGCCCCTCAAGCAGGGTCTGCTATTTGGTGCTATCTTGATAAGCTTAGCCTTTAACAATAGCATGGGTTTTTTTTCAGCTAGTAGTTCTTTTTTTTCAAGTAAGGCAGTAGGATAACAACTGAATAATTCTAATATATTTCAGTTTTCAAACCTATCCTAACTCCTAAAGAATTATTAAAGCAATGGTATCAACCAACACACTAAAAATCTGAAAACTTTAAGCATTCTTTTGAGAGTTAGGGACTGTTCTTCATTTAAGATAAAAATTTCCTTCTTATTTGAAAGGATAATTCATATCTTAGCTTTTATTGTTTTTATTCCTAACCTGATATGTAACGTAAATTACATAAAATTTAAAGGAGCCATGTTGTATAACACTAAACATGATTTACTATGAATTTGCTGGAAATTAACAATTAAGCTTCTTTTATTAGTTGTTCAGTTTTCAAATGAATGAAACTCCCATCACGAAGTCCAACTAACACTAAAGGTTCCTAATGACATAGGGATAAATAGAGAACATTCAGAAGGATAGCTGTCTTGAATGGTATTGCCATAATCATTTTAAGTCAGGCTGAAGAACGTACTTTATGGCATATTTATCTGCTCATCCAATTTCTAACTGTTTGAGCATACATTGCCAATGGAAATTATAAGCAACTTAAAAGCTCCTCATTGCCAAATTTAAAATGCATAATTGGCATGACATTCAGGCAATTTCAAGACGTTCAATGATTCATTTAGAATTACAATTTATGGATAATACTTACAACCACTGAATACCTATTCCACTGCTTCTATTTGTGTCTTCATTCTAAATGATTTGAGTTGTGGATATGCTCAGCAATACCACAGGATGCAGAACATAAAATTATTGTTATAAATAGAGTAAAATCTCAGGGTGTGATAAAACGATGGAAGCACAAGGTGCAGAGATGTTTAAATAAAAGGAAAATCCATTTTTTTGAGTGGAATTTAATGCCCTAATTGAGAAGTTTGGTGGTGGAATTTAATCAGGTGGGAGTGTGTTGGGTACGGCTGCTGCCATTCTCCAATCATTGCCCTGATTAAGATTGTAGAGGGAAAGCTCATGGGCTCCAATCCCATCCTGCTGCCAATTCATGCCTCAAGTGGGCAATTAATACTTATTAAAGACCATACCACAAAACCACTGCTATTCGCTGAATGTCAGGAGACTTACAATGTGGAATACCTGGAGAAAAAACCATGCCAGAGTTGTTGAGATCCCAGTGGCAAGGGGAGGGTCCCATGTTCAAAAGCACTCGGTTCCTGAGTGAGACCCCTGACATTAAGAAGGGGTTCTGACTGAGGGCCAACACTATCATTGCTGTTGACTCCCACTCCACCCTGTCAACGTTCCTGCTATCACTCATCTGTGCCTGTGTCCATGTCAATTCCAGTCTTTCAGTGGGTGTAGCACCAGCAATAAATAGCATCTTTCAAATGGTGTGCTAATGGAGTACTAACCTTTATATCAAGAGGACTGAAGTACAAGGAGGTAGAGGTTATGCTGCAGTTATACAAAACTATGGTTTGGCCCCACTCAGAGTACCGTGAGCAGATCTGGGCACCACAACTTAGGAAGGATATGGTCTTGGAGGAAGTACAACAGAGAATGCTACCTGGACTTCAGGGGTTAAGTTAGGAAGAGAGAATACACAAACCTATTTTTTCCTGGAATTTAGAAGGTAAAGGTGTGATTTGATTGAAATCTTTAAGATATCAACAGGAAAGGATTGATAAAGGTTAAGGGGTTATGAAGATAAACTATTTCTACTGCTTGGAGATCCTAGAACTAGGGAACGTAGTCTGACAATTAGAGCCAATCCATTCAGGAGAAATGTTAGGAAACACTTATACACACAAAGTGGTGTAGATGTTTGGAACTCTCTTCCATAAGGAGGGAGGGTTTCAGGTATATGGATAACTGGGGCTCATTCTGGGGAAGGTGGGACTTCTACAAACAGGACGGTCTTCACTTGAACCAGAGGGGTACTAATATCCTGGGTGGGAAATTTGCTAGTGCTATTCGGGTGGACTTGAACTAGCTCAGCAGGGGCATGGGAACCTGTGGTGTAGTTCCAGTACACAGGAGGATGAGAGTAAGGAGGACATGGACAGGATTTCACCATCACAGGAGTGTACTGGCAGACAGCAAGCTGGTTTGAAGTGTGTTTACTTCAACGCCAGGAGTATCCGGAATAAGGTAGGTGAGCTTGCAGCATGGATAGGTACCTGGGACTTTGATGTTGTGGCCATTTCGGAGACATGGATAGAGCAGGGTCAGGAATGGATGATGCAGGTTCCAGAGTTTAGATCTTTCATAAAGCTCAGGGAAGGTGGTAAAAGAGGGGGAGGTGTAGCTTTGTTAGTCAAGGACAGTATAACGGTGGCTGAAAGAACTTTTGACGAGGACTCGTCTACTGAGGTGGTATGGGCTGAGGTCAGAAACAGGAGAGGAGAGGTCACACTGCTGGGAGGTTTTTATAGGCCTCCGCAAAGTTCCAGGGATGTGGAGGAGAGGATCGGCAAAACGATTCTGGGCAGGAGTGAAAGGAACAAGGTGGTCATTATGGGAGACTTTAACTTCCCCAACATTGACTGGAAATGCTATAACTCTAGTACGTCGGATGGATCGGTTTTTGTCCAATGTGTGCAGGAGGGTTTCCTGACACAGTATGTCGAAGGGCCGACAAGAGGGGAGGCCACACTGGATCTGGTACTTGGTAATGAACCAGGCCAGGTGTTTGATTTAGTGGTAGGTGAGCACTTTGGAGAGAGTGACCATAATTCGGTTACGTTTAGTTTAGTGATGGAAAGGGATAGGAACATGCCACTGGGCAAGAGATATAGATGGGGGAAAGGCAATTATAATGCGAATAGGCAAGACTTAGGAGGGATAGAATGGGGTAGCAAAATGCAGGGGATGGGGACAATCGAAATGTGGAGCTGGTTTAAGGAACAGATATTGTGTGTCCTTGATAGGTATGTCCCTGTCAGGCAGGGAGGAAGTGATAAGGTAAGGGAACCTTGGTTTACAAAGTAAATTGTATCCCTTGTTAAGCGGAAGAGGGAGGCTTATGTGACATTGAGACGAGATGGTTCAGATGAGGCGATGGAGAGTTACAGATTAGCTAGGAAGGATTTAAAGAGACAGTTAAGAAGAGCAAGGAGGGGACATGAGCAGTCATTAGCAGGTAGAATAAGGAGAACCCTAAAGCTTTCTATAGGTATGTGGGGAATAAAAGGATGACTAGGGTAAGAATAGGGCCAGTCAAAGACAGAAGTGGGAAGTTGTGTGTGGACCCTGTGGAGATCGGAGAGGTGCTAAACAAATATTTCTCCTCTGTTTTCACTCAGGAAAAGGAGAATATTGTAGAGGAGAAGACTGAGATACGGGCTATTAGACTTGAAAGGATTGAGGTTAGTAAGGAGGAGGTGTTATCAATTCTAGAAGGTGTGAAGGTAGATAAATCCCCTGGGCCGATGGGATTTTTCCGAGGATTCTCTGGGAAGCTAGGGAAGAGATGGCGGAGCCTTTGGCCTTGATCTTTGAGTCGTCATTGTCTACAGGTTTAGTACCAGAGGACTGGAAGATTGCAAATGTTGTGCCCTTGTTCAAGAAGGGCAGTAAAGATGACCCAGGTAATTATAGACCAGTGAGCCTTACATCTGTTGTAGGAAATGTTTTGGAAAGGATTCTAAGAGATAGGATTTATAATCATCTAGCAAGCAACAATTTGATTGGAGATAGTCAACATGGATTCATCAAGGGCAGGTTGTGTCTCACAAACCTCATTGAGTTTTTTGAGAAGGTGACCAAGCACTTGGATGAGGATAGGGCAGTTGACGTGGTGTACATGGACTTCAGTAAAGCCTTTGATAAGGTTCCACATGGTAGGCTATTGGAGAAAATGCGGAGGCATGGGATTGAGGGAGATTTAGCAGTTTGGATTAGAAACTGGCTTTCTGAAAGAAGGCAAAGAGTGGTGGTTGATGGAAAATATTCAGCCTGGAGTCCGGTTACTAGTGGTGTGCCACAAGGATCTGTTTTGGGACCACTGCTGTTTGTCATTTTTATAAATGACTTGGACGCAGACATAGGTGGATGGGTTAGTAAGTTTGCAGATGACACTAAAGTCGGTGGAGTGGTGGACAGTGTGGAAGAATGTTGCAGGTTGCAGGGAGACTTGGATAAACTGCAGAATTGGGCTGAAAGGTGGCAAATGGAGTTCAATGCAGACAAATGTGAGGTGATTCACTTTGGGAAGAATAATAGGAAGGCAGAATACTGGGTCAATGGAAAGATTCTTGGTAGTGTGGATGTGCAGAGGGATCTTGGTGTCCAGGTACATAGATCCCTGAAAGTTGCCACCCAGGTTGATAGTGCTGTTAAGAAGGCATACGCTGTGTTAGGTTTCATTGGTAGAAGGATTGAGTTCCGGAGCCGTGATGTCATGCTGCAACTGTACAAAACGCTAGTGCGGCCTCACTTGGAATATTGCATACAGTTCTGGTCGCCCCATTACAGGAAGGATGTGGAAGCATTGGAAAAGGTGCAGAGGAGATTTATCAGGATGTTGCCTGGTCTGGAGCGAAGGTCTTATGAGGAAAGGCTGAGGGACTTGGGTCTGTTCTCATTGGAGAGAAGGCGGCTAAGAGGGGATTTAATAGAGACATACAAAATGATCAGAGGATTAGATAGGGTGGACAGTGAGAGTCTTTTTCCTAGGATGATGACGTCGGCTAATACGAGGGGGCATAGCTGCAAATTGAGGGGTGATAGATTTAAGACAGATGTCAGAGGCAGGTTCTTTACTCAGAGAGTGGTAAGGGTGTGGAATGCCCTGCCTGCCAATGTAGTTAACTCAGCCACAATAGGGGCATTTAAACAGTCCTTGGATAAGCATGTGGATGATGATGGGATAGTGGGGGGGGGGGATGGGCTTAGATTAGTTCACAGGTCGGCGCAACATCGAGGGCCGAAGGGCCTGTTCTGCGTTGTATTGTTCTATGTTCTATAATGGCAGTGGATGTCGGATCAGTTGTTAACTTTAGTTCTGAGATAGATAATTTTTTGTTCAGCGAAGGTGTTAAAGGATGTGATCCAAAAGCAGGTATATGCAGTTAAGCCAGAGGTCAGCAATGATCTCATCGGTTGGTGGAACAGGCTTAAGAGCTGAATGGCCTACTCCTGTTCCTATGTTCCTATATATCAATTTTCCTAGATATAAAAATCAGAATTTTGCACAATGTGGTATAACCAAGATTATTCTAAAATTACTTAATGCCTTTGCTTAGTCCATTGCTTCTTTATTCCATTTAGACTTGTATTTCCCAAGGAGTATATTTCATTATTCGTCTTATCAATTATACTATCTCACATTTATCTACATTGAAGATGAATTTACCAATTACACACACATTCTGTAAGTTTGTTAATGTGCTCTTGTAATTGTGGCAGTCTTCCACGGTACACCTTTCAGTGTTATTTGTTACTTTAGTGTTTAAAATGTAAAGACATATTCGAGCTGAAATTTCACCATAGCAATGAGAGAGTAATGCATTGTTGTAAATGCCAAGATTTAGATGTGGTGTTAAACGAAAGCCCTGTCTCTATTCAGGTGGATGTGTGAGACTCCACAGCAATTTTTCAACAGTAATCAAGAAATTTTCCCATCCTTCTGACTGATATACCTCTAACCAACATTACCAAAACAAATTAACTTGTTATTCCTCTCATTTTTTGTGCAACTTCATGGACAAGCGGGATGGCAAATTTGTGCAGAATTTGTAATGAATTGATTGGCTGTAGAATGATTCCAGATAAGCTGACGTTCTGAAAGGTAATTCCATCTAAGTTCTTTCTCATCATGTCCAGTTACTGACATTTGAGCAGACTTAATACCCCTGATTTATAAAAGTGTGTTTGGTTTATCTCAATATTCATGTTTACTACAGTGTAGTATTGTATTTATTAATCTTGAAATATAGCTGGAACATGATGTTCTCTCTAGTCCTTAGAAACAACGTCAAATGCTCCATAATAAAATTATTACTTCCCCTTCCTCAGTAAGGGAGGAGCTGTTAATGTAAATACTTTTTTGATTCACCAGTTTGGCAGGAGAATCAGTTAACTGGGTTCTCCTTCATTCAGATTATTTGTAAAAAACAGCGCACAAAGCCATTTTTAATGCTTGAAATGGGAACATTCAGCTATGTGACTATTGAAATATGTTCATAAGAGAGTTTGTGAACTGGAACTGCTGAAACAAGCAATACACCCACAGTCCAATTATGATCCTGCAATTATTCTACGCCTGGACTGAAGGATATTGGAGTCAAGAAAGCACTGTTGTAAATAAACTCAATTATTTTAAGCAAATCAACGTGTGAATGTGTTCATATAAAAATATTTTAGCCTTCCTAAACTTATAACATCATTACTCATGACTTATGGCCATTTAACAATATTGACATGTCAGATAAATGTACAACTGAATGTAAGAAAGAAAGATTTGTATTTTAAAAAGTATCTTAATATCCAAACATACTTCATGTATGGTTAATTAATTTGAAGAGTGATGGCACATTGTGTAGGTAAATGTGGCAGCTGTTTTGTGCAAGATGCCCGAAGTAGCAATGGGATGAATGACGTACTCTTTTCAACTTGCTCGGGGGTTTAGGGCATCAGTGGCTGGGTCAGCTTTTGGTTGTCATTCTTTAATTTCCCCTGAGAAGGTAGTGGTGCACTGCCTTCTTAAACCACCGCAGTTCTTGGGGTATGAGGATTGCTCACATTGCTGATGCGAAAGAGGATTCCAGCAATAGTGAAGGAATAATGGTATAGTTTCAAGTCAGGAATGTGTGTGTCTTGGTAGGTGTGGTATTTCCATGCATCTGTTGCCCTTGTCCTTCTTGGTGGTAGAGATTGAGGGTTTGGAAGGCATTTTCAAAAGAGCCTGGATGAATTGTTGCAGTGCAGCTTGTAGATGATACATATTCTGGCACTGTACACTGGTGGTGAAGGGAGTGAATGCTGAAGGTAGTGAATAGAGTGCCAGTCAAGCAGACTACTTTGTCCTGCTTGGTGCTGCACTCTGGAGCTCCACTCATCCAAGCAATTAGTGTGTATTCCATCACATCCCTGACTTGTGCTTTGTAGATGCTGTGACCAGTGGAAGATCTCAGCTGTGTCCCTTCATAGCATACTTTAGCACATTGGCACTCAAACTCCCAGCCAGCAAACTAACACATCAGGATGCTATCACACAGAAACCAGGGGCTGCAGTTGGTTTTTAACTCCCTTTCTTGTGTTTTTCAGATTTGCAACAAATGGGGTTCCACAGAGGTCAGTGCTGGGACTGTAAGTGTTTACAATTATTTTATTTCAAGGAGGTTGGAGTATAGGAGTGGAGAAGTCTCACTGCACCTGTACAAGCTACTGGCGAGACCACATCCGGAGTACTGCTAGCTGTTTGGTCCCCTTATTTAAGGAATGACATCATTTCATTGGAGGCAGTTCAGAAAAGGTCCACTAGGATGATCCCTGGTATGGAGGGATTATCTTAAGAGCAAATGTTAAAGGTTGAGACTCTACTCACTGGATTTTGGAAGAATGAGAAGATGTTTCCCCTCATGGGAGAGTCTAAGAGCAGAGGGCATAGTCTCAAAATAAAGGGGCACCAATTTAAGACTGAGATTTGGAGGACTTTCTTGTCTCAGAGGGCTATGAGCCTTTGAACTCCTTGCCACAGTGGTGTGGGGACAGAGTCCTTTAGTATATTTAAGACTGAGATAGGTTCTTCATCAGTAGGAGAATCAAGGGTTACAAGGAAAGAGCAGGAAAGTGGGTGTGATGAATGTTGGATCAGCTATGATCCCATTGAATGGTGAAGGGGCTGAATGGTCTACAACTGTTCCTATATTTTATGGTCTTATGGCTTCCTAGAAGGGTAAAACAAAATATGTCATTCAAGAGAAAGGCTTTTCTTTTAATTTACACCGTGTGTTCAGTCTGGGATACAGCCCGAGAGAGATAGATTTTTTTGAGGGGGAGGTAATTAGCTGCTGATTATCTCTGTAGCCACAGGGGATCACAGCTCAACGTTTTGAATAGCATCTCTCCTTTGAAACGATGATATCTGAAGTTACCTTGACACTGTTCAGATGTCTTGTTTCTTCGTTCCTGTTGGGACTCAGTGTAATCCATGCTGCGATTTTCATGCAGCCACTGAAATTACATTCTTAATCATCTTTTGGCTTACATTTCATTCTTTTAGAAACACATGTTGTTCTTAAAAGTTCAAAATATGTGTAAATTATTTCGGATTATGATCCATTGTCATGTTATTGCTGTAGTGACAACACCACTTCCTCATATTATTTGTAATACATTAAAAATAAAAGATAAGCTGTTATTAATCTGTTCTTGGTGCTATTGGTGGCATATTGAAGATAAATACAAATCCTGTGTATTGGACTGGAAATTACCGCTGATGGTACCAATAGACAAATGATACCTTATTTGTTAATGATTGACTTTAAATCATGGATACTGAATAATTTAGTGCAAACCTTAGCTCATCAACAAAAGATGGTATTTAAAATGAGTTAAATGTTTGTCTACTGCTATAGCTAAAACTGGTTTTGAAGGCTTTGGAACAAATTTTTAACTTGTCACCAGATGCTAAATGAATGCGTTTCAACTGCCTGTAAAATAACTCACGCAATTTTCATTGACATTAATCTCAAGGGCAATGGAACCATCATAGGTGGCTGGTCTATAAAACTAATTTTATCTCCAGGTGTAGTGTCTCCCCTCCCCCTACCGCGTCTCAAAACCAGCCCAGCTTGTCCCTGCCTCCCTAACCTGTCCTTCCTCCTACCTATCCCCTCCTCCCACCTCAAGCCGCACCCCCATCTCCTACCTACTAGCCTCATCCCACCCCCTTGACCTGTCCGTCCTCCCTGGACTGACCTATCCCCTCCCTAACTCCCCACCTACACTCACCTTTACTGGCTCCATCCCCGCCTCTTTGACCTGTCTGTCTCCTCTCCACCTATCTTCTCCTCTATCCATCTTCTATCCGCCTCCCCCTCTCTCCCTATTTATTTCAGAACCCTCGTCCATTCCCCCATTTCTGAAGAAGGGTCTAGGGCAGAAACATCAGCTTTCCTGCTCCTCTGATGCTGCTTGGTCTGCTGTGTTCATCCAGCTCTACACCTTGTTGTCTCTTTATCTCCAGGTGGCAAGTTGAAACTCTAACCCCAGTGGCTTGCTAAACACATTTATCACTTTTACATAAATGAAGAAGGTGAGTGTAATTCATTATTCCGTACTTTTCTAAAGATAAACATAAAATGTAATTTGTGTAATGGTTACTTCCTTCTTTCATAGGTCTTCTGACTAATCTGTCTCTTCTAAAATTCAATTTGAAATTGACTGCATTCTGGTAGGTAGCATTGAATGAGCAATTATAAAATGCTGTGCAGATCTCATTTTTCAAACTGTCAGAACTGAACTAATTTGCACAATGTATCGAGAATTCAGCAAGTCACCAATCTCAATTATTACAGAATGGCTATTCCCTAAGATCTAAAGTGACAAAATCAATGTATTTGAAAAAGTCATTCTGGGTTGTCAGAATCGTAGAATCCCTTTGTTATGGAAGCAGGCCATTCAGCTCACTGAGTCCACACTGACCCTCCAAAGAGCATCCCACCCAGACCCATACCCCTACCCTATCCCTGTAACCCTGCATTTCCCATGGCGAATCCATCTAACCTGCACATCCCTGGGCACACTATGGGGCATTTTAGCATGGCCAATCCACCTGCGCATCTTTGGACACACGCCCTAAAAAAATACATAAATTATGGAATTTAGTTAAGGGACATGCTGAATGCTGGAGCTAGGCTTTTATAGACACTGAATAGCTTATAGAAAAGCTGCAATCAAGCAAGGAATTTTAACTGTTCTTGGTGAATGGGAATAAAATGAAAAAGCAGTTCCATTTTCAACTTTAGCACTGCTCATTTTGGTGGCAAATGAGGCACATGCCTGATTCTGATGAAAGCCTCAAGCGAAAAATTGTAGTCCTGTGCCATCCAAAAGCATTTAAACCAGGGTCTGAACAGGAGTGCCAGGAACCCACTCCTCCACCATCTCTTTCATGTTGTAATAGAGACTTAACAGGTTGCCTGATATTTTTAACAATTAGAATCTCTACTGTACAGATAGAGGCCACTTGGCCCATCGACTCTGCACCGACCCTATAAAGATCATTCCACCCTATCCCTGTAACTTCTCATTTACCATACCTAACCCCTTAGCTTCACAACCCTGGACACTGCAGGGCAATTTCACATGGCCATCTTTGGGTTGTGGGGGGAAACTCACGCTGACACACAGAGAATATGCAAACTCCACACAGACAGGAGGCAGATATCGAATCTGGGTCTCTGGCACTGTGAAGCAACAGTGCTGACCACTGAACCACAATTGTCCTTTTGTGCACTGAAAGTATTTTATGTCTGGGATAGTAATGGTACAGTAGCTGCCCTTTAGCAAATCTGTGACACACTTTTCTTCTAAAGAACTGTTTGCTGGGCTGTCACTTCCATCTGTATTGGTTCCAGCTCACCTGTGTGCAGACCTCACTGTAGTAGGCATGCTAACCATGTTACTGATTTGGTCTATTGTTCAGAGAAAAATAAAACTAGGTGGTATGCCTTTAGAAAAGACTGTTGACTTGCTATTGCTCCTATCTTTAGGAAAGATATAAAGTCCTCATCTTCCTGTAGAGCAGCTACATCACCGTTCACCTGTCCAGCCTCTTTTCTCCAGTTCTTTTCTAATTTCTAAACTAAACTTCATCCATAAATTATCTATAACTAAATAGAGCAAGTACAAAACAGTTCTGCACAGACTTTGCTGAAAATATAGCGGAATGTTGACATTCCTCATTACAGCTTCAATCCCATTGCTTTCTAATTTACTAAGGACCCAATATATTTGTGAAGGAAAGACCCCTTTTGTTTTCCCAATGTACTTCATGAGCATTTTTCAAGGCCATTTTGACAGAGCAGGGAGCCCTGGCTGATTTCATTTGCCTGTTGTCTCTCTAACATTCTGCCCACTGACCCCTGTTGAAAAGTACACCTCCCCATTTAGGATGCCGCCTTATGAAGACAGCAAGCTCACTTTCTATACCCATCCTGAATGATGAGCTGCCTTAAAGCAGGCGGATTATCGTGGGCAGCTTCTCTCCTTTACTTGGGTGAGATTTGGCCTTGAAAATTGGTCAACTGTTTTGCCAATGTCATTGGACGGACAGAACTGACCCATCATCCGTCCTGATAGAATCAACCCATTGTGTCCTCAAACTAATATCTCTGTAAAGCTCATTGTCTATCTGGCTATTTGTGCTGTTTAAAATACATTGGTGGTGTTGAATAGCAATTGACTTACACAATAATTGACATTGCCCTTCAGAAAATAAGAGTGAACAACCTTTTTGAGATACTGTTGTTTGGTATGAAATACTTTGTTCTTTTACTATAACGTGCTTTTTGATATAAACATTAATACCCTATTGCTTTCTCCCATCTATTTTGAATTGTGCCACTCTTCCATTTGCTCTACGCTGTAATATTGCTTCGCTGCGTTGTGCTGATGTAGGTCATGGGGTTATATCTTGTTTAAATAACTTTGCTCCTGGGGATTAGTTTAAAGACTTTGGGACCTCTGTTTCAGATTCAGAGGGAAACTCCAGTCAGTTTTGTACTTGTTTTTCAAGTGGCAATGTTCAGCAACAATTTTGGGTGTGAGTTAGTGTTGAGACTGGGATTAATAACTTAATGAATTTAATGAGCATCTGAGTTTCCAATTCAGGAAACCTCAGATTCTATCCTCAACTGTGCTGAATTAACACATTAAACTGTAATGGCAGTACAAGTCATATAATTGGTCCATTCTCCTTGTTTAATGGCAGAATAATCATTTAGTATTCCTTCTCATCAGTGAAGCCTGACATAGTTGAATATCAGCTGCACGTGCCAAGGGTCACACCACAGGAGGAGGAATGGCATATATGAGACCACAATCTATCAATGAGTCAACACGATTAGGAGGGAAGAGGAAGGAAGTTTTAAAATAATTTTTCTAAGAGGATGACAAAAGGATATTCAGAATCAAGTGTTTTTGCTGATTTCTGTTCAAAATCTCCATAGTTACAGTTCTTCGCTTAATGTACATGGGCAAAACCATGAACGCAAATCGGAAATCTGCTGAAGTGCCTACAGAACAAGAACTTCTTTGTAACAGGCTTGTGATGGAACAATTTCTAGTTGTTAGTGGTTTAATTTAATGAAAGCGATTCCCAGCATCAAAGACTCTCTAGAAACACATTCTTGTAAGGATTTTAATGGCTGTTGCAAAACAAACATTAAATCCCATGCTTTTATAGCAGCTGAAAGATTTAATTTCTTGACAGATTTATGGATTCTACACTAAAAGCTATAAAATCAGATTTACCTCTTTGGACAGGTCATGCAATTTATCAATTTCTTGAAATTAAAATCAATATGATCTGTGTCAGTTGTTCCAGCCCAAGGTGTGTTCAATTGCTTTTTGAATTATTCAAAATGCAACATAAATAACATAAATAAGATATGTTGTGTGATGCCAGAAACAAGTGGACTTTTTTTTCAGACTGCAGGACCTGGATCTAGAGTTTAAAACCAACAAAATTGAGATTCTATGTTTAACTGGAGCAAGCTGGGATATTTGCGTGCAACATCCTTGAAAATGGTAGATTGCCTATGAGTATATTAACTCAATTAGAATAGATTTTTTTTCAGCATAATTTTAAATTCAGTTGTACATTCAATGATTTTGAGGGCTTCCTGAAATATGCCATTGAAACCAAAGCAAGAAAACAACAGCAGCTGAAGGAGTTGATTAAAACTCATGGAAAATCTGCAATAAATACTCAGTACTCACAGCTGCTTCCTGACCTAATAGTGCAAAGGATAGTTCACTATACTTTTGCCAAAGGTTTACCTCTACACCTTGAGAATCAGGATGGGTAGCACTTTGGTTGTTGCACTGGATGAGTTTACAATACAACTAACAACTGCAGTGGTAGTAGCAACCTGCTGCTTACGAACTTGAAGCTGGACAACAGGGTGGAAGCAACAGAGGAAACAGTTCATAGAAGGCACTACCAGTGGTGAGTTTGATTCTGTATTCTGGTCATAGCCAAAAGTTTATGCATCAGAATCGTGGCTGGTAATTCTGTGAATTTCACTCGCAATGATGCCTGTTAAAATGAGCAGTTGTACAAGTTTGCACCTTTGACTCATTTCCCACAAGTCATTAACAGCACATGTATTGATTTACTCATCCTGGATCAATCAGGAGTATTTATGACCCCCAACCCCAACTATATGGCTTCCACCCTATGAACTCGCATCTGGTCTGTATCCACAAAAAGATGGATACCAAATTCTTGGAAGCTGCAATATTTTTGTCTTGCGGTGATCCAAGCTCCTTGATCTCCCCGAACTTGCAGGCATTCTTAGAAAGTGTCTGCGAGGAGACATGGGACACTCATGTCAAATTTTATTCATGGCATGCTTCAGAATCTCAACCTGTAAGCCCAAAATGCTGAAGGTGCACTTTAATTGTTCGATTACATCTAGAGGCAAGCTTCAGTATGCACTAATGAAGGTATACTGAATAGTTATGGTGTTTGCCCCAACATTGTATCAGATTTGGATCATCAATGGGAAGCAAATAGTGGAACATTTTCTGTCAATAATTACAAGAAGCGTGAATGATGATCAGAGCAATGTAGAATCAGATGCTATCTGGGATGGCACGGATATTTTTATACTGTTGTTACTGCTAGATTCAGTTGGGTTGCACTTATATCTGGACTATATGCAATGACTACTTTTTCCACTTTCCCAGACAGTTGTCTGATACATTGAACATTTGTCCTAGTGCAAGGAAACCCTTCTGTTTTGCTGTTGGGAGGCAGTTATTTAAGGCTTATTTTCATTCTTGGTTGGAGAATGGAGGTTACAATGAGCCTTTACAATTTTATTGTTGGGACTTTGTAAACATCTTTGGAAATCCCAAAAACACACAATGTGGATAACAGGGTCAGTTTGCTTGACCTTTGGACCAATTACAAACAGTTAACTGTTAACAAAACCCCTAAAAATGTGTGGCTCAGGCACACATCCAATCACTTTGAAGTGTCCTTTCTAAATCATATGATAAATTGAAAGCTTTTATTTAATAATGGTACTTTACTCTATCATAATAAAAGCTAAGTGTCACTAGTTGCCAGCTTTACTCCGGATATAAATTTATTTAAGGTTGATAGTTTTGTGCAATGTATTTATTGCCATTGGCACTGTTTACTTTGTACTTAGTGTACATTACCATTCCTTTGAAAGATCTAAGCTATCATTTTCTTTCATCATGTAGCACTGACAGATTTAATACTGTGAAAGCCCATTAAGATTTATCATTTCAGCTGGCATGAAAATGATATCTGGCTTGGTGCATTTACAGCACTGCCTGTACAATTACCTTTCCTGACAAAGAACCACTATCTTATTTTTTATTTCATTATTTTATGCCTTTGCCTTATTCTCAATCCTACTGTTCATTGGGATAAATTTATATGAGTTCACATTTTAAACAGTAAAGGTATAGTTCATAAAATTTTTTTTTTAAAATTGACCTGCGCAGAAATGTTATGACACACCAATATGGCAGGTGGGACTTGAACACAGACCATCTGACCCAAAGGTAGGGACACTACCACTGCATTTGGAAGATCCCAATGTGTTATTCTGCTTATTAATTAGGAATTGTTGGTATTCTTGAAATGCTTTCAGTTTGAGATATGTTGGATTAGAATTCTACGGAATGTGCCCCTGAAATTCTCTGTTTGAATTGGTTAAATTTAGTCATTCAGTGATACAAAACTTGATTTGTATTGGAAGAAAGACACAGTTTGTCAGATATTTTGAAAGCAGGATGAAAAGCTTCAACAAAATGCAACTTTTTCAGCAATAGATTATGTTGCAAAGCTGATGCTAATAACAATGAAGAAAAAGTATTTGATTTAATATTTGAATATCTTTCTTCACCTAACTCGTTATTTTGCTTAAATTCAGAATGGGGGGATTGGAAGAAAGCCAGTACAGTTATGTCTTATATAGAGTCAGACAAAGACTAGAGGGGGCCATTTTTTGTTTTAACTAATTCAAGGGATGTGGTCAACACTGACTGGACCAGCATTTATTGTGCACTCCTAGTTGCCCTTGAGAAGGGGGTAAAGAGCTGTCTTCTTGAACTGTTGCAATCTATGGTGTAGGTAGACCAACAATACCATTAAGAAAGAAGTTCTAGGATTTTGACTCAGTGATAATGAAGGAACAACTTTGGTGAGAGGCTTGGCAGGGAACTTAGATGGTTATATTCCCATGTAAGCTGCTGCTGTCCATGTTCTTCTAAATGGTAGTGGTTGTGGGTTTGGAAGGTGCTGCCTTGGTGAATTTCTCTAGTGCATCTTGTAGATGGCACACTTTGCTGCTACTGAGAGTCGGTAATGGGGGGAGTGAATGTGGAAATGGTGCCAATCAAGCTGTCTGCTTTGTCCTAGATATTGTCCAGCTTCTTGAATGTTGTTGCAGCTGCACTTATTTAGGCTAGTGGGGATCATTCAATCACACTAAGATCTTGTACTTTGTAGATGTTGGTCAGATTTTGGGGAGTCAGGAGATGAGTTTCTCACTGCAGGATTGCTAGCCTCTGATCTGCTCTTGTAGCCACAGTATTTATATGGCGAGTCCAGAGCAACTATTCTGAAATGCAAGACTGATGTAAAACAAAATGATGTGACGATACAATTCCTTGTGCCATACGTTTAGTGCTTCTTTGTGCAGTGCAAGGTTTCAGTTAATGTATTACTTTCTCTAGCCCAGTAAGTAACCAAGCAGGCATATCAGGTGTAGTGTAACACTTTAAATTCAATATAATTCAGTTGTGGACGCTGTAGTTAACAAAAGACTGTTAGAACTATCGTTGTGAAGTACAAAAAAAATCAGTCATGTAGTAAATAAAAAATATACTAAAAATAGTGAAAACTAAAACGACTAAAAAAGAATTTAGAAAGACTCAACTTAAATGAAGAGGCCAGATCTTCAGCTCATTTATACCTCTGGCAAATTGCTGTTTATTTATTTCCGTACACTGAGGAAACATTATTCTCACAATAAGAACTGTGATTCATTCATATTTTAGTTAAATATTGATTGAAGGAGAAAAGTTGACTCGACACCCTTAAATAAACTATTAATTATTTTGGTTTTCTGAGTATTCGGGTCAGAGTAATATGCAGTAATGCACACCTCAGTGAAATGTGCTACATTGGCCCTGTAGAAAGCGCAATGCAGGAGATAACAGAACTATACAAGTGAAGAATATTCAGTTTCTTGGAAATGTTACAAGAACAGGGGCTGCATTCTCTTGATAGTGTTAGGAAAAGAATCACAGAATTGAAGAACATTACAGAAAGAAGTCATCTGAGCTATCCAATCTGGTTCAGTGTTATTGTCTGAATGAACTTCCTATTGTAGTCTTATTTTCTGCTTGTTCTCAATGCTGTTTAATATTATTCTTTTTCAAGCAGCTACCTCATTTCTTTTCAAAACAATTAATCAACTCTGCTTCAATATTTGCTTGTGGCAGAGAATTCTACCTTTCAAACATTTTGTGGTGAAATTGTCTTTGTGTTCCAGAATAATGGTACCATTAGGTTTAAACTTACTAACCAATCCATACCTAATGTCAGTCTAATGCTGGTTCTTAATTTTAAGGAGGCTAACTTTGAAAAAAAAATGGCTGAAGATCTGGCAAAAGTTAGCTCCTATTATAAAGGAAATTGGATGCTGAGAACAAATGGTTTCAGTTTAAAACTATTCTCCAACAGATTGTAGCCATGTATGTCTCATGGTTGAAGGAGAACTACATGTTAAAAACAAAATCATTCTGGTTAATGTGGAAGCTACCGAAGATAACTTGATTGAAATGGAAGGTTTTCTAGACACACTGAAGGCAATTAACTCACAGAAAAACAATGGAGACATATATACAAATTTGGAAAACAAAAGCATCTAGAAGATTAGCCAAGACATTGCTGGGAAAAGGCAACATTCAAAGCCATCTGGATGGGTACATGAATAGCAAGGGTTTACAGGGATATGGACAAAATGCTGACAAATAGGACTAGGTCAGATTGGGATGTCTGGTTGGCGTGGACAAGTTGAACCAAAGGGTTCCATTTCTGTGTTACATAACTGTGGCTCATAGTTGTGGCATTGACAACAAAATATTTTTAGCTACTTCAGAAATCAAAAGATCATTATAGACTGTAAAGGCCCACTAAAGGATACTGAGGACAGATTCAAACTGATTCTTAGGTTATGACAGCACTCCTCAATAATGACTTTGCATCTGCCAACATTTCCTTAGATGATGATTGCATTCCAGATGAGGGATATGCAGCATTACTAGTATATTAAAATAGGTAATGGAGTCATCTTGAATACACTAAGAAACCTCCAAATTGTGCCGGTTTTGGGTTTAGTTTTAATATTCAACTGAGAGTGATCAAGGAGATGGTCCAGGTGCTTATGAGACCTTTGCTCTTCAATAGGGTTTTGATAGAGTCAGAGTTCCCCTTAGACTGGAAGCTAATTCATATAATTGCTTTTTTCAAAAAGGAAACAAATCAGATTTAGCAAGTTATGGGCCTATCAGTCTGATATCCAAAATCGTAAAATGCTAGAAATAAAAGAATGAATTATATGAAATAACTTCAATGGTCGCTACAAAAGGGAAGGGGCCATTAGCAATTCACAGTATGGCATCTGTGAAAACAAGTTCTGCTGAGCAAGGTTGACATTTTATTGTTAAAGACAGATGATGGATGGGAAGAATTAATTATATATTGTCTGCCTGAAATGTTATTAAGCCTTTGATGAGGCATCTCACACAAGGGTCAGAGTTTTACATGGTCATGGTGGCCCTGCATCTTGGCTGAAAATTTGGTGGTGAGTCCCCTTTCCATTTAGCTTCATCACCCAAACCAACTTTTATTGCTGATGGGCCGTTAATTGGCTCAATGTGAGACTTCAGCCCCGTGCTGGGAGGAAGTCATAGCTCTTAGAGCTGTCAGCCAATGATATGGTCCCAGTGGCAGTACCACGAACAGTGGCTACTGATGGGACTACAGGAGTCCCTAACAAAGAGGAGCTGTGGTGCCAGATAAGAAGGTGTTTTCCTGGGGCCATGCTGGAGGGCTCCAGTGAGGTGTGAGAGAAAATGAAGTGCAGTAGTATGAAGATGGGGGAAGCTTCATTTGGGCACAGGGTACCCAAAGATATAGCACAGCTTTCCCCCATAACATCAATCCATTAAAAGGCTAACAGGTCAGGTTTGGGCTGATATCCTTGTCATGTGGCATGGATCCCTTACACCACTGGTAAAATGAGCCACTTAAGGGTCTCAATTGACTCAAGGACCAACAGACTACTAGATGCCTTTCCTTTGCCCGTACATTGGCAGAAAAAGCATGTTGGCAATGGACATATAGGCACAGCCGCAGTTTTCAATTTTGCAGCATATCCCACATCTGTCGACCATTTTTCTTAATCACCTCATGGGATGTGGGAATCACTGGCTTGACTGATGTTTATCGTCTATTGATAATTGCTGTGGAGAAGGTGGTGATGAACCAAGTTCTTGGACCACTGCAGTCCTTGGGGTGCTATTCCTGATTCACTGTTTGTGGGATTGTTTAGCTCTGTCTGTTGCATGTTACTTCCACTGTTTGGCATACAAGTTGTCCAGAATTGTACCTTCATCAGGTTGGCATCTCATTTTTAGGTATGCCTGGTGCAACTTCTGGCATGCCCTCCTGCACCCTTCATTGAACTAGGCCTGATCTCCTGTCTTGATAGTAATGGCAGAGTGTGGGATATGTCAGACCACAATGTTACAGATTGTGATTAAATACACTTCTGCTGCTGCTGATGGCTGACATTTGCTGTTGACAAATCTGTGAAATGCCATATACTGTTGTTGCTCCTGCAGAAATTTGAAAAGTTGAACTTGGAGTTAACTCTAATACTGCAACCAATATTACCCACCATGTGAAAAAACCAGAATTGCACAATGTACTCTAACTGAGACCGATCCCAGGTTTGAAAATAATAGTGTGCTCGGTTTGTAAGATTGCCCTGTAAAAATACCATAGCACCAAATCATATCTGGCTGTTTCTTTACAATATTTGGTCATGAATTTTTAGAGACCTGCATACTGGAACATCCAAATCTTTCTTTTGCTACCAGTTATATTTCCCATCCCTGAAAGGTGTATGTAAATGTTCCTGGCTTGCATATTGCCATTATAGAATGTTCTAATGTAGAAACAAGCCATTAGTCCATTAAGTAAATTCAAAGGAGCAGAGTGTAATAAGGAAATCCGAACAATAACTTTGCTTTTCTGGATTTGAGATGGAGGAAATCCACAACCCAATATTTGACATGCAATGTTGATATCTAAATGGGAGTGTGCTGATATTACATATCATTCTTGGATTCTATAGTAAAAACTATTATGAATTTCACATATTGGGCAGTTCTGCTAGTTATTATAGTCATTCAATAGATAGTTGGAGACACTGACAATGATTAGAAAAACGGTATAGCTAACATATGGGAAGTGGGATAATAATGCAAAATTGTAGCTATGAATTATCCATCATAAACTAAAACCCAGTAATTGCAATAACAAAGAAAGGGTATATTGCACACAAATAAGAAAATTGTCTGGCTGGACCAGAGCTCAGATAGCTTAGCAAAGAAATTTAGGAACAGGAATGCTTCCTGCAGTAATTGCTTGCTGTAAGAGGCAGAATGGTTATTTGTTTTCAACTGTTCCTGGGGTAAAGCCACGCTGAATTTATTTTGAATATTTGAATAAGTTACTTGACACAATTGGTCAATGGGACCAACATTAAACTACACAGATACATATCATTGGTTGTCTCTATGATGATAAGATTAAAATTACAACTCTTAAGAAGAAATAGAAACTAAAAATGGTTAAATATTCATATCTTTTTATTACTCAAATACTGCGCCATGCCATAATGAACAAGATGAATGAGCACAAACCAAGTAAACTGAAGATTCAGAGTTCTGAGCAATCATGAAAAAGTGTCTGTTGCAAGCAGGTTACAAAGAGCCAAAACATGAGATAAAATCTTTGCTCAGAACCTTTTCCAGTTTCACTAAAATGAAGTTATTAGCTTGTGATTATTTTGCAGCTTTACGAAAAGATGTTCCACCAGTTTTACAAGGCAAATGGATTATTACTAGCCAGTTAACATTCTCATTCGGTTGGTAAAGGTTGATGATGCAATTTCTTCAAAAAGATGTATTGTTTACTTGTTACCCCATCTGTAATTTAGATGCTTTAAGTCAATAAAATGCAATTCCTTTCATGTATTTTATGTGCTCTTTCTATGTGTCTGTTTGTCTTTTTTGGGAGTGAACCACAATGACAACCAGACATCTGGACTTAGGCAAATTCCTTTTAATCTTCTGCCTCACTAAATATGCAACGTGGAACTGTTGCTAATGTGCCAACCATCCAAACAAGTGCAGATGGAACATTTATAATTTATGTCAATTTAAAATACGTCTTAAGTCTTTAAACCTTATTGGTCTGGTATTTGCTGACTTCCTTTCGGAAAAGTTCAAGAGCATTTAATGATCCACTGACCTGGGCATGTGAGTCCAATGTACCAGTGTCTTGATGCAGAAATTCCAGGAAGTTATGCTAAGAAAGACTTCTGTATTCTGCTTTTATGCATTCATGGCATGTTGGCATCACTCTGCAAGCCAGCATCTATTGTCCATCCCTAACTGCCCTGTAGAAGGTGGTAGTGAGTTGTCTTCTGCAACCTTTAGAGTATAGGGAAAGCCATGTGTTGTTAGGAAGGGAGTTTCTGGATTTTGACTAATGACAGTGAATGAGCAATGATATAATTCCAAACCAGCATGGTGTGTGGGTTAGCGGGGAACATGGTGGTGGTGCCCTTGTCCTTCTAGTTATGGGTTTGGAAGATGCTGCCAGAGGAGCCTTGGTGAATTATTGCAAATTATTTTGTAGATGGTATACACAGCTGCCACTATGTGTTGGTGATGAAGGGAATGAATGTTGAAAATGTCGGATGGGGTGCCAATCAAGTGGTTAGTGTCAAGGTTCTCGAGTATTACTTGAGGTGAAACTATTCAGCTTAGCGGAGAGTATTCAACTGCATTCCTGACTTGTGCTTTCTAGAGTGTTGGCAGTCAATGGGGAGACAGGGAGTCAGTTACTTGTCAGAGAATTCCTGGCCTCTGATCTGCTCCTGTAGCTATACTTCCTATATGGCTATTTATCATTTTTTGGTAACACCCAGGATATTGATAGTTGGGAATCAGTGCTGGTCATGCCACTTAATGTCAAGGGGCAATAGTTGGATTGTCTCTTGTTGGACATGGTCATTGCCTGTCACTTGTTTGGCACAAAATTTACTCAATGCTTATTATCCCAAAACCTGGATATTGTCCAGGTTTTGCTACATACAGATACAAACTACTTCAGTTCCAGGTTTGATCCAAGGCTATAATGAAGTCAGGAACCATGTGGCCCTGGAGGAAAGCAAACTGAGTGGCAGTGAGCTGCTTGCTGATGATCAAGAATAGACTAATAGGGCAGTAACTTGGCAGGGTTGGATTTGTCCTGCTTTTTATGTATAAGACACACCTCGCACTTTTCTAAATTGTTGGGTAATGTCATGGAGGCAACTGTACTGGAACAACTTGGCTAGGATTGCATTTAATTCTGGAGAATATATCTTCAGTACTATTACTGGAATGTTGTCAGAGCCCATAACCTTTGCGGTATCCATTGTCTTCAGCTGTTTCTTGATCTCATGTGGAGTGAATTGAATTTGAACCTTGTTGTCTGTAGTATTGGCAACCTCATGAGGAGGCTGAGGCTGAGATGGATCATCCACTTGGCACTTCTTACTGAAGATTGATTTAAGTAATCTAGCTTTGTCTTTTGCTTTGATGTGCTAGAATATGCCATCATTGAGGATGTGGATATTTGTAGAGTCTCCACCTCCAGTTAGTTATTTAATTCTTCACGACCATTCATGACGAGATGTGATAGGATGGCAGAGCCTGTGATCCATTGATTGTGGGATTGTTTAAGCCTGTCTGTTGCATTCTGCTTCTGCTGTTTGGCATGCAAGTTTTTCTGTGCTGTAGTTGTACTAGATTGACACTAATTTTTAGTTATGGCTGATGTTGCTCCTAGCATGCCCTCCTGCACTCAGGGTTGATCTCCCTGGGTTGATCAAAATGGTAGAGCATAGATTTTTTCTTTTCTTCTTCATTCATGGGATGTGGGCATTGCCATCTGGGCCAGCACTCATTGCCCATCTCTAGTTGCTCTTGAGAGCATGGTGCTGAGCTGCATTCTTGAATCACTGCAGTCCATTTCGTATAGGTACACCTCCAGTGTCGCTAGGATGGGAGTTCCAGGATTTTGACCCCTATATTTCAAAGTCAGAAAGGTGAGTGGCTTGGAGGGGAATTTTCAGGTTGTGCTATTCTCATGTATCTGTTACCCTTGTCCTTTTAGATAGTAGTGGCAATGGATTTGGAAGTGCTGGCTAAAAACACGGTGAATTTCTGCGGTGCACTTTGTAGATGATACACACTGCTGCTACTGAACGTCGGTGGTGGAGGGAATGGATGCTTATGGATGTGGTGCCAATCAAGTGGGCTGCTTTGTCCTGGATGGTGTTGAGCTTTTTGAATGTTGTTGGAACTACACCCGTCCAGGCAATCTTGACTTGTGCCTTGAAGATGGTCGACAGGCTTTAAGGAGACAGGAGTTGAATTACTCATTACAGGAATCCTAGCCTCTGACCTGCTCTTGAAGCACAGTACTTATATTGCTAGTCCAGTTCAGTTCTGATCAATGGTAATCCCCACAGTAGTGGGCAATTCAGCAATGGTAATGCCATTGAATGTCAAAGGGTGAGGGTTAGATTCTGTCTTGTGGGAGGCGGACATTGCCTGGCCCTTATGTGGTATAACGTTACTTGCTACATGTCATCCCAAACCTGGAAATTGTTCAGATCTTGCTGCAATTGGACACAAACTGCTTCAGTATCTGAGGAGTCAAATGGTATTCCAGACCATGACGTTATGGTAATATAAGATTGTGAATGTATACAATGTTGCTGGTGCTGACAACCCAAGCACTTCGTGGTTGCCCAGTTTTGACTTGCTGGATCTGTTCAAAGTCTATCCAATTTCGCATAGTGGTAGTGCCTCACAACACAATGGTGAGTTCCCACAGAGTGAAGACAGGCCTTTGTCTCCTCAAGAACGATGTTATGATCACTCCTACCAGTACTGTCATGGATGGACACATTAGGTGGATTGGTGGGGATGAGATCAAGCAGATTTTTCACTCACCACCTGTTAAAATCCAATCTAGAAGCTATGCCATTCAGTGAATGATTTTATGAATGCATTGGAGAAAGTGCAGAAGTAATTTATAAGAGTCCTTCCAGGATTTAGAAACTTCAGTTTAGAGGATAGATTGAAGAGCTTGGGATTATGCTCCGTGGACAGAAGGCTGAGGAGAGATTTGTTAGATGTTTTCAAAATCATGAACAGGTTGGATAGAGTTGATAAGGAGAAGTTGTTCCCACCCGCAAATTAAAGAATGAGAGGGTATGGATTTAAAGTGATATGCAATGAAACAAGGATGATTGTGAGAAAAAAAGTTTTCACTCAGCAAGTAGTTAGGGTATGAGTGCACTCTCTGAAAATGAGGTTGAGGCAGGTTCAGTTGAGGCAAAGGCAGGAGATTGGCATTAAGTAACAGAACCAGTGCCAAGCATGATGGACTGAATGGCCTCCTTCAGCACCGTAACAGTTCTGTGATTCTGTGATTCATGGCTGGCTCAGTCAACAATGTTGTTTCCAAGCTACTCTGTGATGTACATGAAGTCTCCCACCCAGAGTACGTTGCCCTTGCCACTCTCAGCGATTCTTCCAAGTGGTCTTCAACATGGAGGAATACTATTTCATCAACCGAATGTGGATGGTAGGTGGTAAACAACAGTTTCTGTGCCCAAGTTTGACCTGATGCCATGAGCCACCCTGAGTTCTGGAGTTACTGTTAAAACCTGCCAAAACAGCTATCTCCCATTTACCATCTGCTGCCCCTGCTTGTGCCTATCCTGCTGGTGGGACAGGATAGTAATGGTCTTGTCTGCCAGGTATGATTGGTGAGTATGACTATGTCAGGCATTTGCTTCGGTAGTCTGTGAGAAAGCTCTCCCAATTTTAGCACAAGCCTCTACATGTCGACAAAGAGGACTTTGCAGGGTTGACAGAATTGTTTTTATTGTTGCTGTTTCCGGTATTTAGATCATCCATCCAGCTTCATTCATTCTTTACACTTAGTGCTGGTTTGATACAACGGAGTGACTTACTTATTTCAGTGGTCAGTTAAAAGTCAACCACATTTCTGTATGCTTGGGATCACCAGGTGAGGCCAGTCCAGGTAAGGATGTTAGATTTCTTTCCCAAATGGACACTCCTGAACTATATCAGCTTTTATGACAATTGACAATGGTCACACAGTCACCATTAGGCTAGGTTTTTTGATATTGAATTCAAATTCACCATTTGCCACGATGGGATTCAAATACATGTCCCCTGAGGTTCTGGATTACTTGCACAGTGACATTAGCATTACACCATTAGCTCCCTGTGCCATATATCTGGTACTTCTGCACTGCTCCTAAGAAACTCACACTGAAGAAGTTGTAATAGCTCCACTTGCCCAACAAAATCTATGGTCATCATAGGCATTTTTATTACGGTTCCAAGGTACACTTAGCATCAAGGCTCAATAAATATTAGCCCAGAAATTGCTGAAATAATAATGGCAAACTCACCATTATTGCCACCATAAGTTTAATCAAAAAATTTCAACAATTTGTGCAGAAGATATAAGCTGTGTGAGTTTGGATTCCACACAAGTTGCTCGATCATTTGTGCTGCTCCGCTGTTAGATGAGAAATTCCAAATCATTGCAGCCTCACTGTGAATCCCATGATTGAAATTACATGTGAGTTATGCAATTGCTGGATTAATACCATAAATGTGATTCAACCCTACCACAGCCATTTTAGGCCTGATAATTCATGCCGTACGTATTCTGTTAATGTCATTGTAGTCACTGTAACAATGTCAGCCAGGTAAACCTCATAGAATTTGAGCTCCCTGATTGGGGCTGTTAATCTGGTCCAATCAGAGAGCCCTGGCTGACAGATATAAACAGGAGTTCAGAGGTTCAATTCACTCTGACAGCTAGCTCTGAGGAAGCTGGGCATGTCAAGTACTTTGCTCGTGTAAATAAAGGGTGACTTGGTGATGGGATACTGGCCTCAGTGGAGTTATTTCAATCATGATTTATGGCCTTGAAATAAAACTCAGCCTTGGTGGGCTAGAGTGTTAGCAACAAACTGTGGAATCAAAAAGGTTGTAAATTGTTCCTAAACTTTTCTAATGTTAATTTTGATTTTCTTCTTCCTGTTCTGTTCTTTTCTGCCCTCTAATTCCTGATAAACAATTCTCTTCTTTCATTCTACTTCAAACTGACTGTAATATATCCTATTTCATTCAACATCATATGCTTTATTTCTTTCTTAGTCCCTTTGTTTCATGTGTAAAATGGGCAGACCATTGGGTCTGATTATTTATTAGTGTGTCTGCACTGTTATCAATTCACATTTCCAGCGATACATAGCACAAATGTGGTGCATTTTAAAATTAAGAATAAAACTTAGTTTCTCATTATCAGATGAAGCACTCTAGCAACGTCTAATTTTCTAAATGATTGATGAAAATGCTCAGTTTTTAAAATGTGTATTTAATCAAATAACCAATTCAAATGGCAATAAGTCTTACAGCCTTTAGACAATACACAAGGTTTAAATACAAGGGAAGCACATTTGAAAGTGAGTGTGAAAGACATGAGAACACGCTCTCCTTGTTCTCCAAAAACATCTGCAAATGTAATTTGTTGAAGGGCTTTAGCTTCCAGGAATTCCTACATAATATTATTAAATGAATCCAATCCCTTCCTCACTTATCATTTCCTCATGATGAAGCAGAAGGGGAAATTACAGAGACCAAACACCAACATGAGAATGGTGCAACATGTCTTTGTATTGAATGTCTGCAAATAATTTTAGATCATACCTATTGCCTACATTAAAGGGAAGATAGATATGGATGACGGTTTAGACCTCAGTGGAGCTTTGTCCGAAAATGAAGAAAAGAGTTGAATTCTCAAAGTGATGTGAGAGGCAGAGGTTGATGAACTGAGGCATCCGGGAATCAGAAAAAAATTGAAGTCAATGGGAATTGAGGATAAATGCTTCTGTAGTTGAAGGAGGAAAACTAATCTAGTTCACTAATATCCTTTATGGAAGGAATTCTGTTGTCCTTACCTAGTCAGCCCTACATGACTCCAGACCCACAGTGATGTGGTTGACTCTTAACTGCTCTCTGGGCGATTAGTGATGGGCAATATATGCTAACGAAGCCAGCAATGACCACATCCCATGAACGAGTATAAAAACAAACTTTAAATAGATATTTTGGAACTAAAAATAATTTATGATAGAAGTCTGTGACTTAAAACATAGGCTCAGTGTTGTGGTTGTAATTTTATGGGTGAGATCCTAAATGAGTACTTTGCATCGGTATTCACCCAGGAGAAGGATATGGAGGACAGTGAGATTTGTGTGGAGCATGCTAATATGCTAGGGCTTTTTGAAATAAAGAAAGATGTGGTGTTGGGTCTCTTGAAGGGCATTAAGATGGATAAGTCCCCAGGTCCCGATATTGTCTACTCAAGGTTATTGAGAGAGGCAAGTCAGGAGATTTCTGGGGCCTTGACCAAGATCTTTATATCCTCACTAGCCACTAGAGAGGTCCTGGAGGACTGGTGAGTAGCTGATGTCATTCCTCTATTCAAGAAAGGAAGTAAGAATAATCCAGGAAACTATAGACTAGTGAGTCTCATATTGGTGTTTGGGAAGCTAATGGAGAGAATTCTTAGTGGTAGAATTTACACGCATTTGGAAAAGCGTGGCCTTATTAGGGACAGTCAACATGGCTTTGTACAGGGCAGGTCACGTCTCATTAACTAAATTGAACTTTTTGAGAAGGTGAAAAAGGTAATCGATGAGGGTTCAGCAGCAGATGTTGTCTACATGGATTTTAGTAAGGCCTTCAACAAGGTCCCTCATTGTAGGCTGATCCAGAAGATTAAGATGCATGGGATCCAAGGTGACTTGGCCACATTGATTTATAATTGGCTTGCCCATAGAAGGCAGAGAGTAGTGGTGGAAAGGTGCTTTTCTGGCTGGAGATCCATGACAAGTAGTGTTCGGCACTGGTGTTCTGCTTTGCTGTCTGTGAGAATTCTCCAGCATATTCAACTGCTTACCTCACTTTAGGTAATAAATGTCATTGTATATCTGGAAATCCCAACTTAGATGGATGCATTCTGACGAGTTTGCCAGAAACATTTGGTGTAAATTCATCATCAGATGATAATACATCAATATATCCAAGGTATGTAGGTCAATATCACCATTTCAACAAATTATTTTCTTCATGTTTGCTTGTTCGTGCAGAGCTTAAGCATTGCTAAAAGGAGACAAGAAGTTAAAACTTTTCACCTTGCATTCATCAGGACTGAAAAGCAAGAAAATCAACTTTAGAAAGGATACTACTTATACATTATGAGAAGGATGTTTGGTTGAAGTATGATTGGCATGGACATGCAGCAGGAACTGCTAACTATCTTAGTTAACTGAGTACATTCAAACCAGGAGCAGTGACTCATTGGATAGAACAAACAACAGTAAGAAAATGAAAGGCAACAATTAAAAATGAAAGCAAATTTCTCCTCCTATTTGTTGTAGGTCTCATTCATGGGCGGGAGCATGTTGCTGCAAAATAAATGTTGTTACTGCATCTATGTATTTTAGTCACCTCCACAAGAAAACACAACACATTGATTTAGTTATTTGGTCTACATCTCCCAAACAGATTGCTTTAGGAAAGGGATTATTACAAACTGGTTTGATTCAGTGCCAACCCAATTAACATTCTGTTTCCTTAAAGTCTCAAACCAAAAGCAAACAATTTTTTAAAAAGTGATAATATTCCTTAAAGTCTCAAACCAAAAGCAAACAATTTTTTTTTAAAGTGATAATATCATAATTTGTTTCTTTACATAACACATGTTCTATAAACCTTAACTCTAATGGTTATATATTCCTTTTTACAAAGTTCATTTCAACATTTCAGTGGGCTTTTACCATCCACAAAAGAATGATATCACTCAAACAGTGAACCTTTTCCAGATTTCTCATAATGTGGCACAATCAGATTACAAATAATATAGGCTAGCTGCAAGAGTTATGTTCCTTCAATACTGACGTCATAACTAAACTTATCCACTTCCCAAATTCAAACCAACCCAAGTTCATCTTTTGTATTTCCCTTAGGAGTTATCCAATGCTCTCTGCTTTAGATATAACTCCAACTGCAACCAAACGCTTTTAATATGAAGAAAATATTCAGAACACCTTACAATTAGATATAAGAAAGAGGGACTGAACCAAGAAGGGGATACTTATTGGACAGAATCTTCCTAGTCCCACAGGAGTGGATTGATGGTAGGACTGAGAGAAACCTCACAGAAGGTGGCATCAGGTCAGCAAACTGATAGATCCTACCACAGAGATTCTTCATAGGAGCGGGTCAATGTCACTGGGCAGTGACTACTTGCATGGCAAAAATAGGTAGTCAACTTGCTAAATTAACTGCAGGCTGATGTGCCTGCCCCAGCAGAGGGCATAAGCCTAGCAGGATGCAACCTTCTCCTAATAAACCAGAGGAACTTGCAAGGGCCAAATGTTTGACAATTTGCAAATATTGATGGACTTAATGAGTACTTCTCGAAATATTTGTCCTTAATTTTGAAGAAGGTTTCTACTGTATTTTCTCAATCCCATTTGTTAGAAATAATCACACTTTACACTTGGAAGATTAGATTCCTTGTGTATGATACAACTTGCCATGTTTCTGGGTAAGGAGATTGCTAAGGCGATTCCCCTTTTATAGTTCACAAGTCCAGTGCAGCCCTGATCAGAACATTTGCAACAGCAAGATTGGTTCCTGGCTAATTAATTCAAATTACAGACAATACAACAATATATAATAATTTCAAAAGTGAATATTGATAGGGATTTTGTGAATACAATATTATTTTGTTGCAATTTTAAATGTTGATTATTGAGAAATTACATGAATTAGATAAAACTACTGTGTTGAGTGCTGAATCTTCTAGAAAACACATTTGTAATTATTGACCAGAAATTTCAATTTCAATGTTGGAGAGAACAAAGGTTTGACGTGTAGGGAGAATGCTAATTGAGCAAGAGAGAAGTGTAAATTAAGCTCGTGTATCAGAGCTTCAAAAGACTATTCATTTTGTAATTAGCATATATGTTATCTCAGACAATTCGCTGGAGAATTTATTTAATTAATTGGAGTTTAAGCAAGTGGTTGTAAATCATCTTTTGTCCCGTTCAAGCTGTGTTTCTACAAAAATTGGCAGTTTTGGCACAATTCCAGCATTCTTGAGATGAACTGTAATCTCATTCATCAGAGCCGGAGAAATAGAACAACTAACTCAGGTAGGCTGTTGTATTCTGTTGGAACAGAAGTTATTTTAAGTAAACTTAAGGTGAAAAAGTGCCACTTGGTAAATGAAAGATTTGGACTGAAACTGGATAAGTCTGGAATGAATTCGGAGAAAGGAATGATCCTAATGGATCCAATTCCAATTTTTTTTAAACATCAGGTCTCTTTAAATTTGAGAGAAGGTGACAGTCATTTGAAAGGACTGAAAGGATAGTGGGGTGTTACATGGTGGGTAGTTAGCAATTGGGATGGTGTAGAGGGTATCTGTGATTGGATTTGGGCTGGAGGAATCCTGATATATGAATTGCAAAACATTACAATGCAGTTAAGCAAGTGATTAAGAAAGCAATGGGAGTGTTGGTGTTTATTGCAAAGGAATGTAATATAAAAATATATATTTTTTGCTACAGTTGCACAGGGCATTAGTGAGACCACATCTGGAGCACTGTCTGCAGTTTGAGTGTCCTTCTTTTAAAAAGGGCACAATTGCATTCAAAACAGTTAAGAGAAGGCTCATTTGACTGACACTTTGAGGATGAACATCTAATCTTATGAGGAAATTTTGGACAGGTTGAACTTGTATCTATTCAAGTTTAGAAGAATGAGAGATGGTCTTACTGAGACATATAAGATCCTGAGGGGACTTGAGAAGGTGGATTCTGAAAGCAAGATTTTCTTTGTGGGAGAGATTAGAACCAGGTGACATAATTTTAAAATATTGCAATTTACATGTATGACAGAGATGAAAAGAATGTTTTTTCTCAGAGGGTTGTGAGTCTGTGGAAGGCTCGTCCTCAGAGAGCTCTGAAGGCAGGGTCATGAAATATTTTTAAGTAGGTGGATAGTTTCTTGATTTAAAAGGGAATAATGGGGTATTATGTGTAGGTGGGAAAGTGGAGTTGACGGAACAATCAAATCAATCAACATCTTATCAAATGGTAAAGAGTAGGCTTGAGGATCTGATTAGTCTATTTCTGCTCCTAGTTTATAAGTTTGAATGGAGAAGAGCAACATTGAGTGGGGGCATGGCATTCAGATGAGTGGCAGACAGCAACAGGGCAGAGGGGCTGGTGAGCAGTGACTGGGGAAGGGAGGCAATGCAATTGCGACTGGGAAATGATGATCAGGCTGGGGGAGTGGTAATCAGGAGAAGGGGAAATATGTTTGGGAAAATGGGACTGTAATCAGGAAAAGAAGGAGTACTGATATTTCTTTCTCACTGTTGCTTTATATATTATGAGCATATTAATCTTTGATATCACTTGAGTAACTGTAAATAGTGTAAATGAGATGTATTTAATTGCATTCAAACATGTAAATGACAGGGCGGAATTTTTGTAACCAGGCTGTGAGGTGGGAAGCCTGGGTAAAAGATGCAAGGAAGTAGCAGTGGTCCAGCATTTTTCTGCCATCATGTCATGACCAATGAAAGGTATCTTTCTGCTTCATGGTGTTTTATTAGGGGCTGGTGGGTGGGTGGGACTGTCACCACATGGACAGTCTGCCAGATAAACCCTGGTGGCACCCCAGCAAGATTCAGAAGGCAGGCAGCCTATCATTTCTGCACTTTCCTCGAAACACAGAAGGGCCCAACTATCATAATAGCTATTGCTACAGCAATGGCACCATGTGCTCAATGACATCTTTCCTCTAGCTTGTTGGGACCTGCATGACTGACAGCAACTTTATCCTACTTATCTGATGCTGAGAGCATACAGCCATTGATGCACCTTCATCCTACAGATGCAGCTTCCCTGACTGGGCCGGCAGTGTTTGCAGGCAGGCCATTGTCCATAATAGGGATGGGAATATCAGTGTCAGTCACTCAACTGATCGTCACCAATGAAACATGGACCTGCATTCTGCTGTTCATCAGTGGGGTGCCCACTATCCCCACACACTTTTGGCCACAGTGGAGGGGCCCCTGCCACCTTCATAAAATTCAGCCCAAATACATAGTATCTAATGGGCAAAGCTGACTGATAAAAATGTTTCAAGTATTTGCAGGTGGAATACATCGACGTAGAATTTGATTTTAAAGGTGTGGTTTGCAGCATCACTTTGAGCTCTTATGTAAATATACACACTATTCTATGGAAGGCTCCTTCTGTTGTCTCTACCGTGGCATTTCTGTGAAGTCTGAAGTATAGCCTGAACTATGCGTCAGTACATGTGATAAGAACAGACCTTTAGACTTTAGGTTTCTAATTTTCTCAACTCTGTCCGCAACACTCCTATGTTTTGTCCTTGAGGGTAGGTATAGATTTGCTTTACTTTGATAAGTCTCGTTCCTTTGTAATTGTCACATACAGGCATGACTGATGTTTTCAATTTGCAAATGTGTGTTTATTCACCTGACATTTCACAATACCTGTCAAATTTATTTTATAACTTAAAATTTTATTAAGATAAGATAACGTGTTTATAAAAATGGTGTAATAGATGGTTTATATTTGTAATACATTTCAGGTCTGAAAGATTTGACTCCGCCTCTGTTGAGGAACTTTCAACCACTAAATGTAAACGTAGGAAATAAATCAATTGTGAAACGCCAAGCTGATATTTTTATGTTGTCCTTTAAATGTCAAATGCATCTTTAAAGTATAAAATAAGTGCTTCTGCCAAATTATTAATAATATGTGCTTGCAAGCTCTGCTGTGTAGCAATTGAATGAGTTTTTTTTGTTGTCTACTCTACTGTTGTCAAAGTTCTGAATTGACAAATACATTAAAAGTCCAATTTTTTTACAGCTTTGAACATTTCTGGGAATTCCCCCTGAAACTTTAATATGTTATCTTGGATAAATTACACTGTTAAGAAATAGTCTGAATTTAACGTATGCACCACTATGGTTTGCCAAGTGAGCACAGGCTAAAGTTCATTAAATTAAAACATTGTATCAATGTGACAAAATTAATCATCAAAGAATCAGTTATTTAAAATAATCAATTTAAATATCAATGGGAGTTAACTTTGTGAATTACAAAATTCAAACTTTCAGATTACATTTCCTTGGCAAAGAATTGTAAAAAATATCTGAGCATTTTTCAGTATCCCCTTTCACTACGGCAAAGAAGTCACAAATTTGTGGTCCCTCTGCTCTAAGGACATGACTTGCAAAATATTTTTCACTGCGGTTCCCGTGCATGAAAGAATAGTTTTCTTTTTTTTAAATACAGTTAATTACAGGAGTTGATGCTGAGACTAGAACCTAGTATTTTTGATATTGTTTCTTAATCTTTACTTTTCTAAAAGCCAGCCAATTATGACTTAGTGTCATAGAGTCATAGAGTAATACAGCATGGAAACAGGCCCTTTGGCCCAAACTGTTCCATGCTGATCATGGTGCCCTCTCACCTAGTTCCAGTTGCCCGCATTTGGTCCATGTCCCTCTAAATAGTTCCCATCCATGTACCTATCCATATGTTTTTAAAATGTTGCTATTGTACCTGCCTCAACCACTTTCTCTGGCCGCCCATTCCTTATACACACTACTCTCTGTTTGAAAAAGTTACCCCTCAGGTCATTCTTAATTCTTTCCCTCTCACCTTAAACCTACGCTCTCCACTTTTCAATTCCCCATCCGTGGGAAGAAGACCACATACATTCATCCTATCTATGCCCCTCATGATTTTATACACCTCAATAAGGACACATCTCAATCTCCTATGTTCCAAGGGAATAAAGTCCTATCCTTGCCAACTTCTTCCTATAACTCAGGCCTAATAGTCCTGGCAACATCCTCGTTAATCTTCTTTGCATGCTTTCCAGTTTAACTATGTCTTTCCTATATCACGGTGACCAAAACTGTACACAATAGTCCAAGTGCAGCCTCACCAACGATTTGTACAACCGTAACATAACGTCTCAACTCCAATACTCAATGCCTCGACTAATGAAGGCCAGCATGCTAAATGACTTCTTCACCACTCTGTCTACCTGTGATGCTAATTTCAATGAACTATGTACTTGGTCAATGAACCCTGTTCCACAACACTCTTCAGGACCTTACCATTTACTGTATAAGTCCTATCTTGGTTAGACTTTCCAAAGTGCAACACGTCACACTTATCTGTATTGAATTGCATTTGCCAATCCTCAGCCCACTCCCCCATCTGATCAAGATCTCTTTATAATTTTTGATAACCTTCCTTACTATCAACAATACCTCCTAATTTTGTATCATCCACAAACTTACTCATCCTGTCTTGTACATTCACATCCAGATCATTTATGTAAATAACAATAACAAAGGTCCCAGCACCGACCCCTGTGGCACACCACTAGTCACAGGTCTCCAGTCCGAGAAACAACCTTCAACCATCACCCTCTGCTTCCTACCATCGAGCCAATTTTGAATCCAATTAGCTAGCTCTCCCTGGATTCCATGCGACTTAGCCTTCATGACTATGCTGCCTCGCGGGACCTTGTCAAAGACCTTACTGAAATCCATATAGACAACATCCACTGCCCTACCATCATCTATTCCTCTTGGCTACCTCTTCAAAAAAACTCTAAAAGATTTGTCAGATGTGACATCCCACACACAAATTCATGCTGACTATCCCTAATCAGACCTTGACTATCCAAATGTTGGTTGATCCTGTCCCTCACTATCCTGTCCAATAACTTGCCTACCACTGATGTCAGACTCACTGTCCTGTAGTTCCCTGGCTTATCTTTGCTACCTTTTTAAAACAATGAAACAACATTAGCCACCCTCCAGTCTTCTGGAACTTCACCAGTGGCTAAAGATATAGCAAAAATCTCTGCAAAGCCCTCTGCAATTTCTTCCTTAGCCTCCCATAACATCTGAGGATGGACTTGATCAGGCCCAGGGGATTTATCCACCTTGATGCGCTTTAATGCTGCAAACACCTCCTCTCTGGTAATAAGTATGCAGTTCAAAATATCCCCACTTTTTTCCCTTATTTCCTTAGCATTCATGATTCTGTCCTCAGTAAACACCGAGGTGAAGTATTCCTTAAAAATCTCCCCATCTTACGTGGCTCGACACATAGACAGTCATGCTGATCTTTAAGTGAATCATCCTTTTACTCTTAATATAGCTATGGAATTTCTTCGGATTGTCTTCAGCCTTATCTGCCAGATCCATCTCATATCCTCTTTTTGCTGTTAAGTGTGCTCCTACACTTTTCATAATCATCTAGGGATTCACTTGAGCCCGACAGTTTAAACCCAGTGTATGCTGCCTTCTTTTTGCTGACCAGAATCTGAACAACCCTTGTCAGGCAGGGATCCCTAAACCTTCCAGCTTTTCCCTTCACCCTAACAGGGACATATTGTCCTTGGACTCTTGATGTCACACTTTTAAAAGCTTTCCATTTGCCAGTCATTCCTTTTCCTTCAAACAGACTCATCCAATGGACCTGTGCTATATCCTGCCTAATGGTCCCAAAATTGACCCTGCTCCAGTTTAGTACCTTAACCTGTGGACCTGTCCTATCTTTTTCCATAACTATGTTAAAACTAAGAGAGGTACGGTCACTGGACCCAAAGTGCTCTCTGACTGACACTTCAGTCACTTGCCTGACCTTGTTTCCTAAGAAGAGGTCTAGTTGCACCCTCCTAAGTAGGGCCCTCTTCATATTGATTTAGGACAACTTTCTTGGACACATTTGATAAATTCCATCCTTTCCTGGCTTTTTACACTCTGAGTGGCTCAGTCAATGCAGGGGAAATTAAAATCTCCAGCCAATACTACTCTATTATTCCGACAGGTATCTGCAATCTTTCTACCCATCTGCTCCTCTAGTGCCTGCTGGGTATTTGGGGATCTATAATACAGTCCCAACAAAGTGACCATCCCCTTCTTGTTTCTAAGTTCTAACTATATGGCTCATTTGATGACCCCTTAAGAATATCCTCTCTACGCGCTGTTATTATGTACTCCCTTAGCAAAGGGGCAACTCCACCTCCTTGCTTACTTTTACTTCTGTCACACCTGTAGTTTCTGTATCCTGGAACATTGTTGTCTCTTCTGCGGCCACAGAATCTCCTGTCTGTCCCCCACACTATTGACTCTCCTATCAGTATTGCTCTGTCTGACTGCACCTTGTCCCTCTCAGCCTCGAAAACTCCTTATCTTTGCTAACATGGAGAATGTGAATCTGAAATAGAAGCAGAGGTATGAATCAATTACCCATATTCCTTACTCAAAATAAGGTGACATTTCAAAAGCATATAAGAGTGTAATGCTTGAACAGATTATGATTTCCTAAGGAAATTCTTCAGGATATTTATAGAATACTTGATATATTGATCTGAGACCTGAGACCTATCTCAAAATTTCAACTATCCTTACAGATGATGTAAAGCTCTGAAATAGCCTTTAACTTTGAAGCATCTTAATCTTTTAGACTGCAAGTACAGACATAAGCAATATGTTCATCTCAGCAGAACAAAGATGTAAAGGAGCACTAAAGATGTTGAAAGAACCACAGATTATCCAAGTATGTGAATGGATTTAAGGGCTGTTGGCTCCCACAGAAGACCTCTCAGGCACAGCAGCACCAATGGAACCGACTTTCTAGAAGTTCCTTTTTGTTGCAGTTTCTCTGTTATGAATTTCAATGTCACCTTAGGTAATGTGAGGATTGTTTTGAGTGTCACAGTCATATTTCGGGATCCTGCCTGTGCATAGAATTGGTTGTAAAGGAACCAAGGATATATTGTTCTTCCTTTGTGTTCTTGACCAATCTCTATTCAATGTGGGTTTAACATTCAGAATGGAAATCAAATAATTTCTAGAAGTCAGGATTCTAGAAGAAAATCCTTCCCTTGGTGAAAGTGGCTAAAAATTTGCCATTGGATCTCTTAGCAGAAATCCTAACCTAAAAGCTCCTATTAGAATTCTCTTCTTCAAAAGAAATGTCTACTTTCAAAGTTTTGCTGACTTCCGGAGCGCTTAGCATTCTGGGAGAAGAGAAATTGCAGAAATTTCCAGAACATTTTAAGTGTAATGAAGAACCAGAGAAAAAAATTAATATGTGCTCCCATTTAGTTTTGTTGGGAGATTAAGAATTTCTAAATTGTATTGAACCACAGGAAAGACCAATTAGTAATCATATGTGATACAATGGATTTCTCGTGTGAAATATTTTTTGTTTTATTTTGTGATTTCCTCCTATTCAATTTCAACATGAAACTGAACGTTGGGAATACTGCCATTGGATAAGAATCCAGTTGGATTTGAGGTGGTACTCTGAGTGACTATGTCCAAAAACTGTTTCAAAGTTGTGGTCTATTTTACATGAGTCAATTAATTAAGTTCGCAAAAACTGTAGAACTATGCTTTGGATTCTGCTTGAGATAAATACATCCTAAATTATCCATCAAATTGACTCGTAGTTTATGCAACTAGCTCTGGACTTGCCTGTTACAAGCTGTAGCTATAGATAAATAGCCACTACAGTTATGTAGATATGACTATATATAGCTTGTTGGGATTCCAAAGACAGCTTAGTTGAATTGGTTATTTTTAAGAACATTAATTCATTTATTGGAGAAAGATATCCACGAGGGAGGGAATCCTTGGTTATTAACCTTGTTGTGACCAACTGAAAGGGCAGGTGAATAAAGAAGGGAAGCTAGATTAGCCCTCCTTACTCTGGAGTTAATAATTTGGGCTATTCTGTCTGAAGCCATAATAAATTGGGAAACCTTGCCTGGGACTGGTCATAACAAATGTTAAGATGATGGGATGCAATATCACCAAGACGAAGACTGACTGAAAAATGATTCTTAATTCTCAGAAAAACACAGGTTATTAAAATGAAATCAAATGGGTAGATCGAAACAGATATTTCTCCAGTGGTTGAAATGTTAAGGACAAGAAGCTATAACTGCAACATTACATGAAAGAACATTGGAGTTGGGGACAGGAAAGACTGCTAAACTCTGTGAGGTCGTGGAATTAATTTCCAGGCAAACAGTTGAGGCAGAAACTATGGCAGCATTTAAGACTAGATTAAATAGGTGGATGAAATAATGTGAGAATAGGGTGCAAAAGTCTGATTCAAACTATTGCTTGCACTAAATAAATATCCAAACAGAGATAGTAGGAACTGCAGATGCTGGAGAATCTGATATAACAAGGTGTGGAGCTGGATGAACACAGCAGGCCAAGCAGCATTAGAGGAGCAGGAAAGCTGATGTTTCGGGCCTAGACCCTTCTTCAGAAATGAGGGAGAGGCGGGGAGTTGAGAGGCGAGTTGATTTCAACTCCCCTTCCCATTCCTCAGATGACATGTCCATCCTGGTCCTCCTGCAGTGCCACAACGATGCCACCCGAAGGTTGCAGGAACAGCACCTCATATTTCGCTTGGGAACCCTGCAGCCCAATGGTATCAATGTGGACTTCACAAGCTTCAAAATCTCCCCTCCCCCTACCGCATCCCAAAACCAGCCCAGCTTGTCCCCCCCTCCCTAACCTGTCCTTCCTCCCACCTATCCCCTCCTCCCACCTCAAGCCCCACCCCCATCTCCTTCCTACTAACCTCAT
>JAHRHZ010000087.1:9735781-9771117 GCA_024137785.1 Ginglymostoma cirratum | reverse complement strand
TTCTGAAGAAGGGTTTAGGCCCGAAACATCAGCCTTCCTGCTCCTCTGATGCTGCTTGGCCTGCTGTGTTCATCCAGCTCTACACCTTGTTATCTCTAAATATCCAAACAGACTGGTCTGGCCAAATATGTTACTGTGTTGTGCTTTCTATGTATTCTAGTTGGCCCTATCTTGACTTAAAGAAGAAACTCTGCTGTCAATTATTGAAACAATATCGAATAATTTTTTTTTAGAAAGTATATGTGTACACCAAGCTTATATTTTATTTCATTTGTTCACAGGATATGGATGGTGCTGACAAGGGCACTGTTTATTGTTTTCCATCTCTGATTGACCTTGATAAGGTTTTAAATTTCTTGGTTGGCCACATCAGAGGACAGTTCAGAGTCAAACACATTGCAATGGATTTATGTCTTATGTAAATGAGACTACATAAGGATGACAAGTTTCCTTCCCTAAAGAATATCAGTGAAGCAGACGAGTCTTTAATGAGCATCTAGTTGCTTTGTGGCTACCAATATTGATTCTAACTTTTCTTTCCTCTAGATTTTACATAATTAAGTAAATTTAGATTTCTCAGATGCTGCAGTGGGATTTCTAATCTATTAATCAAGGCCTCATGATTGGGCATAGTAACATTAGTGACAATAACATGCAAATAATCCCGTGAACTCAACTAATATTGGGGAGGTATGAGGTCAAACCCTGCCACATCAGTTACTATAGACTTAATTTAATTAATAAATCAAGAATCGAATAAACTGTTTCCAGTAAATTAACTGCATAATAATGATGTGATTTTCTGACATAGAAACAATGAATCAAAAATGCACTCCATTATTCCAGCATAGGATTTTCAGAAATCCATTCTTTGCACTGCTCAGTAAGTTTCATTCTGTAAAATCCAAGAAAAGATGATGGGATGCAGTATCACCAACATGAAGAGTGACTGAAAAATTACCATTACCATTGCTCTGCCCACCATTGTAAACAATACCAATCAAATATTTCCTGGATTTATTCATTTGTCCTCACTGAGATATAATGGTGTAAGTGAGGTGACTTAGTATTGAGATAAAAGGTACTGCAGATGCTGGAGAATCCGAGATAACAAGCATGGGGCTGGATGAACACAGCAGGTCAAGCAGCATCACAGGAGCAGGAAAACTTGACGTTTCGGGCCTAAACCCTTCATCAGAAAATGACTTAGTATTGATGTGATTTACGAGGGAGGATACATGGTATATATGAGTCAGCATAATAAGAGACTGCAGTGAACTCATGACTACCTCACTCACTGGAGAGTGTACGTCATTCGAGGCATTGTGAAAAGTTATGATTTTAGTAGAGGCCAGTAACATTTTAATTTTTGTTACAGTGTAAAAACCTAGGTATTTATTAAAAGAATGAAGCCACAATGTTCACATTCTAAATCAAAAGACTTTAACTGCACAGAAATCAAATGGACATTTGTCATGATTGTCAGCAGGTGTCAGTCACATCAGGAGCCATAGCCTTTGGTAACGTGGACACAGTAAATAAGTGCAGCTTCTGATACCAGCCCATGGCCTGCTCGGGGCAAGTAGAGTCAGGATCCTCTCCACAAAATGTGGTAAAGAACAAAACGTCTGGACTTTTTCAGCCTGCTAGGGGCCTTTCTTCCTGGAATGAGAGACAGATAGGTATTAAGGGAAATGAACGTAGGTGGTATGGTGGTTAATGTTGGTGCTGGCTACTGGAATCTGCCCCGATTGAATGAGTAGGCAGTGCAGAGTGCATGCATGGGTTAGTGGTGTAAGGGGTCGGGTAGGTGACCACGAGTGCGGGAAGATATTGCAAACAATAGTGGGAAGGGTAGAACTTGAGCTTTGGTGCGAAGGGGGTACATCAGCAGAGACACAGTGAGTGTGAGATATTGGAGAGAACATGGTGTCTCTTATGCTGGCAGAATGGAGAAGCTCATTAACATTCTTGATAACTTGCCATGCATTCCTCTAGATGGCTGAGATGGCATTGATCTGGGCAGCAACCTCAAGCCTGACTGGCATGGTCTAGCATCAAGGCCTCTTCTGCTGGGCATTGAGGAAGAGGACATCCTGCTTCTGCATCACCCCATACAGCAGGTCCTCCAGGATCTGCCAGCAAAGCAGGACTGACTTCCCCCAAATCCAGGGCCAATGCTGTGCAGGGCAGCACCCGACTGACAGAATTTGGCCTGGTGCACAGCAACTTTTCAAATGCAAGGAATGCTGGTGAATTCTGGGATAACCACTGAGTGGTGAGATGTTCCAGAAACAACTGGTAGTAAGTTGGTGTAAGGTAGAGCCAGAATGAGATGTAAGGGACCCCACAGGGCCAGGGCAGGTTGTTAATAGGTGAGCTTGGGGAAAAAATGGTGAAAGAATTCATTAAGCCTCAATGGAAAAAACTGGATGTAAATTGGACTTAGCCAAAAAGATTTAAGATTCAACCTGATGACATTTTCCCATTATTGTTTATCTCCCAGGCAACACGGTAACATGATTTACTGGAAGTCAGGTGCTTTACCAGAAATCATATCCTAGAGAAACCTAGTTCTTAAAGGGACAATTACTCAAAAACAAAATATACTCCCCACCCCTCCCCACAGTGCTCACATGAAGGAGGCTACATGTGCAAATTGTGTCTCATTAAAGAATCAAAAAGGCCACTCAGTAAAATGCCACAGAAGCCCCCAAAGACCTGAATCACCTCCTCAATGGGCTTGACAGTGAAAATGAAGGTGGGCAATAACTCTTAATTTCCAAAACTCTGCTTTACGTCAATCACCACTTGGAGATCTCAAACATCTCAGTGAGCTGCAAGAATCTGCATTCAACAAGTGACAGACACCATTTCTGACTGTATTAAATATGCCTGATAAAGTGTGAAGGGGAATGTTTACATAAAGTAAAAGACAGGCAAGAAATCATGGGTCACTCTTTTCCCTCACGCGATGAAATGTTTTTTGAGATTTCTATTGCATTTCTGCACCATCCTGGCTTGGTCCTTTGATCATGTTCCTTCAGTGTGGCTAGGTCAAATGCTAGGAGTCTTTCACTTACAACACTGTAGGTATGTCGACACCGCCTGGACTGTGGTGCTCACCATCGCTTTTGCGAGGCCAATTCAGAATGGGGGTAAAGAATGCTAGCCTTGCCAGTGATTCTTGCAGGACACAAATGATTTTTAAAAAAAATGAACAATTGGTAGAACACAAATGATTTTTTTAACAATGAACAATTGGTAGAACTCTAAACAAAGTATTTCTATAAAGAATGTGTATATGCTGTCTGCAATTGTGAAAAGACTTACATGCATTTATTAGAATTTAAATATAAAACCTTTTAGATTATTTTGTAAACTGCTATAATTCTTACTTTATATTCTCAGCAACAGTTGCTGAAGTAATATTTGCCCTCCTTTCCCATGTTAGCACATTGTTCTGTGTAAATAAGAGTGAAGGTTTTGTGGACAAGAACAATACCTTCACATCTGCTCTCTAGACAAGACAAACAGTTGCTTCCAAACTGGGATCTAAGCAGGTTTCATTTTAGCCTCACAGTCTGAAACTGCAAGACTCTGTCTGTAATATTGTGGATGATGATAAAGAGGTGCAGAATTAGATTGAATAGGGATCCTAATGCACAGATGTCCTGTTCTTGCTGGCATATTATTGCTGCATTCAGTCTAATAAATGCAACTTGTTTCTGATGTTTTAAGTGTTATACGCAGACCTGGGGCACGGTTACCCAAGCTATGATAGTTCCAGATGAGATACCCCAAATCATTGGCTGGCTTTTATCATTTATGAGACTGAATGCAGCAATAATATGCCAACAAGAACAGGACATCTGTGCATTAGGATCCCTATTCAATCTAATTCTGCACCTCTTTATCATCACCCACAATATTACAGAGTCTTGCAGTTTCAGACTGTGAGGCTAAAATGAAACCTGCTTTTACATTTTAGTTGCAATGCAGCAGCAGAGTGTGTATCTCTTTGTCTGTGACCTTCATATGCAATAGTGCTTCAACTTAGACTGGTACACACAAGTATCTCAACTCATTGGTACACAGTCACACCTCAGCTTACTGCCAAATCTTCTACGTCTGGTTCCTCTTCTTGTGTATTCTTGAAAGGGGAAGGCATCAAACATGTCTCTCATCCAGGCTGGCTTTCCCCCCTCATGATCACAGTCTGAGATACCTCCCAGAAATGTATAATGCAGTTTGCAGTACATTTCTCACCTTTTAAGTTCATCACTTTGGAGTTTCCTTGACACATTATGCAGTGTGACATCCTAGGGTCTCTCTCTCTCCAGACAGCCACTAAGTGGCTGGTGGCTGTCATCTTTTGACCCCTGGCCTTTAAACAATAACATGTTGTAAGTGCTTTGGAGTTCCTCCATGGTTATGACACGAGCGACAGGAGTCTGGGCTATCTCTAATTCGGTCGCGTTGCAATCCTTTGGAAAATGACAATTCCGCCGCCGAAGACAATTTGGGGCTGTTGTTGGTATTGGATTTTAAATGGACTGAAGGATACGCTACCTCTGTTTGTCTATCTGTGAATAAACAGTAATTTCCGCGGACGGGGTCATTTGTAGAATTAAAATCAATGGGACGTAAAGAAAGGACCTCAATGTCCTTAACTAAAGCAAGAAGTCACTGGATAGATTAAGTTGAATGAACTATCGGGGGCTCTGATATGTGAATTCATTATTGACACCATTAGACAGGTATTGCCTTAAATCTTTGGAAATCCTGGCTGGATTGACAGCGGAATCTCAAACACTTCAGACTCATTAAGAGTGATTTTTTTAAAAAGTGGATTGCAAAGTTCCCAAGGTCTTAGACCATTGAAGAATTTTTTTTTAAAATGTCTAACTATTTCTGGATTACAAAGTAAAACTCTCCCATGAAACTCATGGAATTAACTGAATCCCGAGCAACCACGAACCATTTGAACGTCTTTCAACTTTGTTTTATTCTTTAAAAGACCGAAGCCTGGGCTTGGGTTGAAATAGGAAAGAATTTCTCCCAGTCACAATGAGCTGAGTAATAACTCATCAGAGAGCAGCCCATGTTTGTTGAGATTGTGTCGGTTTCAGTCTGTAACACGGCAGATTGATGGCACCAAAGTGGAGGCTAAAGGTCAGAGAGGCTGAAACTGATTGGGAAATGAGAGCGGCCGTGTAGTTGACAGTGGTCCCTTCCGCCGATTTACTGCTGAAGTTTTGGCAGGGAGTCTGACTGCCTGAGACTGTGGAGGGGTGGGGGAAGGCTGGGAAACCATTTCAAACCAGAACGGACCAGGATCCACTGATGGTGTGGACCGGTTGAAATGGAGTTGAGAAGCGTGTTGTGGGTTCTCGCGTTGGGGCTGGTTTTGTTGGAAGCGACTGCTGAAGGTGGCTGTGTGCAGCTGGAGCGGTGTTGTATTGGGAGAGAATCTGCATGTCACAGCACTGGCTGGCGCCCCGATCGCTCCCACGGAACCTGTTACTGTGACCAGGCTTGTGTACACACCCTGGATTGCTGCCATGATTACCAGCTCGCCTGCCCAGGTAAGCGGACTCCTCTCTGTTGAAATAACAACTGCTTCCTATTTTAATAAACAAAAAGCTACGATGTTGCTGCGTGTTCTGTTTAGACTGGTCGAGAAATGCGTCTCCACATTTTGAACCAAACCATCAGATGGGCGCCAATCTAAACTGTAAATAAATACAGTACTCACTAATAGAAACGGATGCAGTGCAACGGATTGCACTGTTTAACGATGTTCATCAAAATAGTATCGGCTAAGTGGCTCAACAGTAAACTCCACATAATACAGCTGTACCCAATAAGTCATCTGAATTCATTGGAAATGCCAATGAAAAGATCCCTGGTTAATCACTATAACCGAGCAACGTTAAGGGAGCAGAGCGACGCCGTGTTAGAGATACCGCAATGCATTTTCCACTCACACCGAGGAAAGAAGCGGAAAGCACCTGGCAAAGTGATCCCCTAAAAGTGGAGCATCGGTCCAGAGGAACTGGAATGAACGGCGAGCAAACTACAAATTATCAGTCAATCCACGACCTGATGGGATAAAACCGTTTACCTTTGACACAGGAACAGATATTGGTGGAGAAGCTTGGCAGCGTCTCAAACGTTCACTCTGCTTTCTCTCCACAGATGCTGCCAGACCTGCTGAGTTTCTCCAGCAATTCTTCTGATTTTCAGCATCAGCAGTTCTTTATTTTGGACTATGCTTTAGTTTACCTTGTTAGTCTGGACTAACTTTCGAACGTATTTTTAGTATTTGGACATAGATCTGAGACTAATTGTGGAAAGACCATAATCAGTGGCAGTTGGACGGTTGTACTGTTGGGTTAGAGTGGGATGTATCAGTTATTTAGCAATTCACATACCGATAGGTGCCAACACACAATAAAGAATCATCCTGTTCATTACTCAGCCAAAGACAAATACTATGAAGTCATTTAAACTTACCTGGCAAACAGATGCAGGTAACTGAGGGCGGTGTGACTGGTAAGTTAGTCACAATGTTGCTATGAGAGATAATACTTTCAGCTTTTGTCAAACAACCCTGTTGGAAATGCAAATGTAATATTCATTTTGTTCAAATTCAGATCCACATGGCTCCTTTATTGATGTTAGAAGTACCCACTTAGTTGATACCTTAAAGGTGTTTCAGAAGGGGGAAAAATGAAAAGGAAGGGATGGGATATGGAACTGTACATGGAAAATATCCAGTATATAAACTGTATATAGAAAATATGCAGGTTGATATTAAAAAACAGAAAGAATAAGAGGGACAAAAGTACGAGAACAAATTAGAATTGTCAAACTGAAAGTCTTTTAGAAACATACAATTAAGATTGGGGGCTGCAAATAAGGACTAAAAAGAGACCTCTACCTTCCGTAGAATCCCTATAGTATGGAAACAGGCCATTCAGCCCAACACATCCGCACCAACCCTCCAAAGAGCATCCCACCCAGACCCATCCCATCTCTGTAATCCTGCATTTCCCATGTTTAACCCACCTATACCCTTGAACACTATGGGCAATTTAGCATAGCCAGTCCACCTAGCTTGCACATCTTTGGACTGTAGGAGGAAACCAGAGCACCCAGCAGAAACCCACCCAGCCATTGGGAGAACATGCAAACTCCACACAGACAATCACCCAAGAGTTGGGTGAAACCTGTGTCCCTGGTGCTGTGAGGCAGCAGTGCTAACCACTGAGCCATTGTGCCAGCCTGGAGACTAAGTACATGGCTGAGGAGTAACTGAGTACTTTGTATCTCAGTTAATGATGGAAAGGAATGCTGCAAACCAAAGAGTACAGGAGAAGGCAGCCATTATATTCATGAAATAATACAACACAGAAGGTGACCATTCAGGCCATCATTCCTATACTGTCTTATTGAAAAAGTAGTTGCACTTAGACCCACATGCCTTATTATTATCTACAGCTTTGTAAGTTCTTCATCCTGAAATATCTGCTCAATGCCCTTTCAAGCTTATCTGCAGAACCAGTTTCCACCCCAACTTCAGGCAGAATATCCCATCTCTTGAGTGAAACAGTTCTCCTCATCTGCCCTGTAGAGATTTTAACCAATGATTTGGAATCTATGACCTCTAGCAATTGATCACTTGCCAGAGAAGATAATTTTTCTCTTTCTCTATCAAAATCCCTTATCATCTGAACACCATAATTTGGTCAGCTGTTAACTTGTTCTGTCTCAAGGAGAACAGTTGGAGCTTTTTTTCAACCTTTCTTCATAACTCAGGCCCTTCATCTCTGGCATTATTACAATAAATTTCCTCTGCACCTTTCTTAACATCATGACTACCAATCATAACACTGTATCACCTATGGACATATCAGACTTTGAAACTCCAATATGTATTTTTTACAAGAGGACTAATACAGGCCAAAATGTCTGCAGATGCAAATCCAGTGGCTAGCTGGAAAGAAATTCTGGAATGTCACACCTTCAGATGTCAAAGAAGCTTTGATGGGAGCAGTACATGACAAACAGAACTGTAATCCTTGTGTTTATCTCAGATTGCAAACATGCTGGTAAAAACATAGCCATCTGGGCATAGTTGTGTTTTCCCCATCAAGAATAATAGGGACAGGGATTAAAAGTGAGCTTCAACCTTGGTTTGTGTATGTCACCAGTTTGACATCATTGTGTATAAATTAGTGTGCTGTGAAAGTCACAGTTTTGAGACCAACCATTGAACACTTTTGCACTGCAGGTAACGAAAAGAAAGAAAGTACTTCTCTCACTCTGTGTGCTCCAGCCAGCCTCTGTCAAAAGGAAGCAGAAAAAGGAATTTCTATCAAGCTGCCAAGCAAAGAATTTGTAAATCAAGTGCTCACAGTCAATGACAATGTACCAGTGACAACCACTGTAATGGCCAAAACATTTGACTTTCTATTAGTTATGAACAAACCATACAAATCGGTGTCTATCTTTTATCTGCTCCCATTTAACTGAAAGGCACAAGAACAAGAGGATATAGGTTTTTAAAGTGATCCGCAAAAGAAGCAAAACTGTAGTGGGGATGAAAGATTTTCACACAGCGAGTAGTTAGGGTATGGAATGCAATGCCTGGAAATGAGGTGGACGCAGGTTCAATGGAGGTATTGAATGGAGGTTGTTACTAATCTTCCCACTGAGTCAAATCATTGCAGCTTAAGTCCCATTCCAGGACAAAAGCCCAAAAAGATGATACTCTAGTGTAGTACTTTTAGGTCTGTCAACCTTTTAAGCAATACCACATTACATTTTTTCCCATCTAATATGGTCATGCACTCACGAGCTAAGAAGCTCCAGTGGCAATGCACACAGACTTTTAGGGATAGCTGGGCGTGTTGATCAAGTCAATAGAAAAGCATATGGGTGACTTGAGTTTTTACATTGGGGAACAGAAAATAACAGCAGAAATCATGCTAGAACTTGACCACTCACTGGTTAAGCCTCAGTTTGAATACTGTGGGCAATTCTGACCATCATGCTTCAGCAAAATTTGAAGTCCCTAGAGACGAGACCTCGGACAAGGTTCCACAAGTTAATATGATTCTGGACAGGAAACCAGAAGTTGTCAAGTACCAAAGTGAAAACTCTTGAAGTGGCTCCTCTTTTTATTCACTAACTCCCTTAGTTGGTTGCAACACGATTAATTTACAAAGGATTCCACCTCCTCTCATGGATACCTTTTTCACAGATCAAAAGAATTTATGGTTTAATTTAACCAGCCATTCTTGAGTTGACAAAAGAATGAGTTTATTAGCTACTGAGCTCAAGAAGAAGTAAGAATGCAATACACACATACGCACTGATTAGAAATAAGAGTTGAGTCCAATAAAAGATAAACATTCACAGAATCACAGAAGTGTGACAGCGCAGGAGGCTATTCAGCCCATTCTGCCCACACCAGCCCATGAGAATTTTTCCCATACCCATCTGCATTGTTTTTAACCAAAAAATCATCCACTGCTCTCTTGAATACCTCCATTGAACCTGTGTCCACCTCATTTCCAGGTATTGCATTCCATCTCCCTTGCAATATATTCCAACATTACATTTGCCTTCTGATTTGCTTGTTATATCTGTATTTTTGTTTTTTAAATCATGGACGAGGATACCCAGATTGATCTCGACTGCAGCACTCTGCAGTGTCTCTCCATTTCAATAATATTTTGCTTTCTTATCCTTCTTGTCAATGTGGATTTTTTCCTCACATTTTTTCATGTCATACTCCAACTCCCAAATCCTTGCCCACTTCCTTAATCTATCTGTATCTTTTTGCAGACACTTTATAACCTCCTGATGCATTGCTTTCCCATCATTGTGTCAGCTAAAGTTTACACTAGCATTGAGGTGAAATCGATGGTTTCCCTTATGCCATTGCAGAAATTTGAGTATTTCCACATTTGTTATTTCTCTAATGTGAATATTGGACGAAGAGTTGCTTTCAACCAATGGAATTTGAAATATTTGTATTTTGATACATTCAGAATGTTTTTGCAAGCCTTCATAGAAGCATAGAAAATAGGAGCAGGAGTTCGCTATTTGGTCCTTCCAGCCTGCTCCACCCTACATTAGGATAATGGCTGATCAACCAACTGAATAGCACATTCTTGCTTTTCTGCCATATCCTTTGATCCTTCTAACCCCAAGTGCTATATTAAACTTCTTTCTTGCAATCATACAATGTCTTGGCCTTGACTGCTTTCTGTGGTAGTGAATTCCAAAGGCTCACTACTCTCTGGGTGTAGTAATTTCCCCTCATCTCAGTACTAAATGGTTTAACCTATATCCTTAGATTGTGACAGCTGATTCTGCATTTCCTCATCATTGGGAACATCCTTTCTGCATCTGCCCTGTGTGGTCCTGTTATAATTTTATCATTTTTCTACGAGATCACTCCTCATTCTTCTAGACTCCAGTGAACATCATTCTAACCATTTCAGCCTCTCCTCATACTTCAGCCCTGCCATCTCAGAAATCAGCCTGGTAAATCTTTGTTGCACTCTCTCTCTATAGCAGGAAAATCCTTCCTCAGATAAGGAGATTAAAACTGCTCACAATATTTCAGGTGGAGTCTTAGCAAAGCCTTGTATAATTTCAGCAAGACATCCCTGTTCCTGTGTTCAAATCCTGTACACCGTATTACCTTCTTGACTGTCTCCTGACCTGCACGCTTACTATCAGTGGCAGTATGGAGACACCCAGGTCTCATTGCACATTCCCTCTCTCAATTTATAGCCATTTAGATAATAACCCACCTTCCTGTTTTTGCTCCCAAAGTGGATAACTTCACATTTATCCACATTACATTTCATCTACCATGCATTTGCCCACTCATTCAACTTAACCAAATCACACTGAAGCATCTTTGCATCCTCCTCATAGTTCACCCACCCATCCAACTTTGCATCATGTGCAAATTTGGAGATATCACATTTAGTTTCCTCATCTAAATCATTAATTTACATTGTGAATGGTCGGGATCCTGGCACTGATCCCTGTTGTACCCCACTAGTCAGTGCCTGCCATTTGGAAAGAAAGATCCATTTATTTATGCTGTTTATTTCCTGAGTGCCAACAAGTTTTCTATCATTTTCAATGTACTAGCCCCAATCCCATGTGCTAATCTCTTATGTGGAAAGCCTGGAAAGCCTTCTGAAAGTCAAAATAAACCATATTCAGAGATAGTAGGAACTGCAGATGCTGGAGAATCTGAGATAACAAGGTGTAGAGCTGGATGAACACAGCAGGCCAAGCAGCATCAGAGGAGCAGGAAAGCTGACGTTTTGGGCCTAGACCCTTCTTCATTCACTAGCTCCCCCTCATCAACTCTGAGTTACATCCTCAAAGAATTCCAGTAGATTAGTTAAGAATGATTTCCTTTCTGTAAATCCATGCTGACTACGGCTAATAATTGCTGGCATCCATTGCCCAGTTTTATGCAGGTAGCACAATCTTTTAAGGTGACGTACTGCTGGATACACCCCAATATGAATGCAAAGCACTAATGCAAATTAATTTTCAAGATGAAAATGATTGGGAAGATATGCTTTGGGTTATTTTATAATAAGTGCTTGAATCTTTCCTACATGTACAGTCTACAGTATTAATCTTTCTCTTGGTTTATTAGCTGTTCCTTGTGAAGTGTCTGAATGGAGTTTCTGGAGTGGCTGTGCTGAGCAATGCAAAAATACTTACCGTGTTCGTCAAAGATACATCACACAAGAGCCACAAAATGGTGGCAAACCATGTCCTCCCTTGGAAGAAAGAGCGGGCTGCGTAGAATATCATAGTGATGGGGATACAATGTGCAGGCAATCCTTGGGTAAGTAAGTTAAATTTATTGGTGGGATCTGTTTACATTACTGTTCATAAGTGAAGAATATTGACACTGTAAACACAACTTTCAGCAATAGCTGAACCCTTATTTAACTAAAGGGACATAACCCCTTGGACTGAGAACAATTAAATTTGACTGGGTGAATCTTTTATGATTTTGTGATGTGATGTTTAATTTATTGAAATCCATTTGCACTATGAAAGGTAGGTGTTTCTATAGAATATTTTGAAAGATATTTAATGTGTTAACATTTATACAAAAACCTCTCAAGACACAATTTGTGTAACAGAATTTAATCAAACAGATTAACAGACCACTATTATGTCAATTTTAGGTTTTTTTTTTGCAAAGTTATAAAAATGAATAAGTTTCAACCTAGGCAGCAGGAGGCAAAATTAATAGAACGAGGCTTAATTTCAAGGTAGTGATTACTAGAATTACTAGAATTATTACTAATTCTAAGATTAGAAGTATTAATTAATCTGTAAGTTTACTCCGTTCTTACCTTTGGTGCACTACATGCATGCTCAGAGCCCTCTGATTTTTAGATTGTCCAGTGTCTACAGTAAATAGGTTGAGAATGAACAAGTCCCTCCAGCCAAACAAACCATAACTGAAAGTGCAATGTTTCAGCTTTGTTTTGTGTGAATATACTATGTACAGCATGTAAAAGTTGAATTTTTGAGACCCGTTTTTAATGCAATAATTTAAGGGTTGACTTCTACACACAAGATACTTCTAAGGGTTTACGACATCCTTGATTTAGGCCAAAATTGCATCCTTTACATGGATTAGCTATTGTGATGAGTCCACAGATTGGTCAATAGCTGCTGACCCGCTGCTACGACATAAACTCAGGCAACGTCCAGAGTTGCAGTTTGTTTTGTTCCAAGTGGGAAAGGATGGAATCAACAGTTTGTTTAGTTGCAGTCATGCCTCCATGGGAGTGCTGTGAATTTGACAATCAACAACAATAATATTTGCAGAATATCAGTTCAAGCAGCTCCCAGCTCATAGCTGATCAACATCAAAGATTTCCTGGACAGCAGGTCCTCTCTGTAATGAGGTCAGCCAGGTGGACTTCATAGAATATGTTTTCCCTGATTGGTGCTGTTAATCTGGTCCAATCAAGGATGCCTGGCTGACAGATATAAACAGGAGGGTCAGAGGCTCTGCTCACTCTGAGAAGGCTGGATTAATGTCAAGGATTCTCCATATATAAATAAAGGGTGACTTGGTGATGGGATTTTAGCCTCAGGAATTATTTCACTCTCTGCTACTGTTTTATGGTGAGTATGTGGAAGGGAGGGGAATGGGTCAACAGATAATTCTTTCATCCTTGAAAAAAGTTTTACAAATTAATCAATTAAAACCTTTAACTGATTAAAGATTTAATAGCATCTTGGCTTTGTTTAGTACATCCTCATCAGTGGTGTGACCCTTTGATCTTTTACTTATAAATTCTGTGTCTGATACTACCTCTCTGTCTCCTTCCTGAAGAAGGAGTAAGGCTCTGAAAGTTTGTTTTCAAATAAATCTGTTAGATTATAACCTGGTGTTGTGATTTCTGACCTTGTTAAAAAAACAAAGATTGACTTTCAGATGAAAGACATGAAAGATAACAATCTTTGACATTCTAGTGAATAAAAAACTGTCCAATACTGCCATGAATATTTTCAATGCTGCAATCTCCACTGCTCTCCATGGAAGAGGAGCCTAAAAATTGACAACATTCTGAGACAAGAAATTCCTCCTCATCTCTGTTTTAAATGTGATACTCCCTATTTTGAACTAAGCCCCTTAGTTCTAAACTTCCCCCATGAGGGGACAAAATCCTTATCACCAAATGCCTTGTCAAACTGCTTCAAAATCTTATTTCAATAATATCATCTGTCATTCTTCTGAAGTCCAAAGACCTGCTTAACCTTTCCTCACAAGACAATCTCCCTTCATCGCAGGATTCAGCTTAGTGAATCTTATGTATATGCTTAAGTATATCTCCCATTAAGTAAATGGATGAAAACAGAACACAGTATTAAGATATTGTCTCCCCATGCCCTGTAGAGTGATGGGAATCTGCATGCTAAATATTCATGAATCATTTGCAAGGACACCCAGATACAATTGTTTGACAGATTGCACTCTAATCTTTTAAAGAACATTGTTTTTCTATTCTTCCTGTCAAAGTGGCCAGCATGTCTTTTTATTACATGATACACATTCCATGATATGAAATCCAGCCCATTATCTATCAAAAAATATCTATACGCGTATATAAAACTTCTGAGAGATGCATTGCTCTTCAGGCATGACATTTTCACCTGCACAAAAATTTCTCTGAACAAAAAAACAAAGAACTGAGGATGCTGGAAATTAGAAACAAAGTCAGAAATTGCTGGAAAAACTCAGTAGGTTGGGCAGCATCTGTGGAGAGAAAGCAGAGTTTTGGGTCCAGTGACCGTTCTTCAGTTCTAAATGCCAACACAGAAGCCCACAGGATGTCTGTGTCAAAGTGCAAGTGGAATGAACAGCTAATGCTGTTGGTCCATCATTCAGTTTAAAAACTGGGTCATCCTGATACAATTCAGACCTTTATCTTTTGTACTTCCAGAAAAAGTACACTTGTCAATAAATCTCTTATAAACCTAAATATGTGTTAACAAAGAAAAAGAACAAAGAAAATTACAGCACAGCAACAGGCCCTTCGGCCCTCCAAGCCTGCACTGATCCAGATCCTCTATCTAAACCTGAAACCTTTTTTCCAAGGATCTGTAGCCCTCTGCTCCCTGCCTATTCATGTATCTGTCTAGATACATCTTAAATGATGCTATCGTGCTCACCTCTACCACCTCCGCTGGCAGCGCGTTCCAGGCACCCACCACCCTCTGCGTAAAGAACTTTCCATGCATATCTCCCTTAAACTTTTCCCCTCTCACTGTAAAATCGTGATCCCTAGTAATTGAGTCCCCCACTCTGGGAAAAAGCTTCTTGCTATCCACCCTGTCTATACCTCTCATGATTTTGTAAACCTCAATCAGGTCCCCCCTCGACCTCTGTCTTTCTAATGTAAATAATCCTAATCTACTCAACCTGAACTCATAGTTAGTGCCCTCCATACCAGGCAACATCCTGGTGAACCTCCTCTGCACCCTCTCCAAAGCATCCACATCCTTTTGGTGAGGGATAGTAGGAACTGCCGATGCTGGAGAATCTGAGATAAAACGTTGTGGAGTTGGATGAACACAGCAGGCCGAGCAGCATCAGAGGAGCAGGAAAGTTGACGTTTCAGGTCAAGACCCTTCTTCAGAAATGGGAAAGGGGAAGGGGATTCTGAAATAAATAGGGAGAGGGGGGAGGCGGATAGAAGATGGATAAAGGAGAAGATAGGTTGAGAGGAGACAGACAGGTCAAAGAGGCGGGGTTAGAACCAGTGAAGGTGAATGTAGGTGGGGGATAGGTCAGTCCAGGGAGGACGGACAGGTCGAGGGGGCGGGATGAGGTTAGTGTGTAGGAGATGGGGGTGGGGCTTGAGGTGGGAGGAATGGTTAGGGAGGTGGGGACTAGCTGGACTGGTTTTGGGATGTCGTTGGGGGAGGGGAGATTTTGAAGCTTGTGAAGTCCACATTGATACCCTTGGATTGCAGGGTTCCCAAGCGAAATATGAGATGTTGTTCTTGCAGCTTTCGGGTGGCATCATTGTGGCAATGCAGGAGCCCCAGGATGGACATGTCATCCGAGGAGTTGGGGGGGAGGCGAGTTGAAATGGTTTGCGGCTGGGAGGTGTAGATGTTTGTTGCGAACTGAGCGTAGGTGTTCCACAAAGCGGTCCCCAAGCCTCTGCTTGGTTTTCCCGATGTAGAGGAGGCCACAACGGGAACAGTGGATCGAGTACACCACATTAGCTGATGTGCAGGTGAACATCTGTTTGATGTGGAAGGTCTTCTTGGGGTCTGAGATGGGGGTAAGGGGGGAGGTGTAGGGGTAGGTGTAGCATTTGCTTCGGTTGCAGGGAAAAGTGCCAGGGGTGGTAGGGCAGGAGGGGAGTGTGGAGCGAACAAGGGAGTCACAGAGAGAGTGGTCCCTCCGGAAAGCAGATAAGGGTGGGGAGGGAAAATGTCTTTAGTAGTGGGGTCAGATTGCGGATGGCGGAAATGTCGGAGGATGATGCGTTGGATTTGGAGGTTGGTGGAGTGGTACGTGAGGACGAGAGGGATTCTGTTTTGGTTATTATAGTGGGTAGGAGGTGTGGGGGATGAGTTGCGGGAAATGCGGGAGACCCGGTCAAGGGCATTTTCGAACACTGTGGAGGGGAAGCTGTGGTCCTTGAAAAACGAGGACATCTGGGATGTTTGGGAGTGGAATGCCTCATCCTGGGAGCAGATGCGGCAGAGGCGAAGGAATTGGGAATAGGGGATGGCCTTTTTACAGGAAGGTGGGTGGGAGGAGGTGTATTCTAGGTAGTTGTGGGAGTCAGTAGGCTTAAAATGGATATCGGTTTCCAGGTGGAGGCCAGAGATGGAGACAGAGAGGTCCAGGAAGGAGAGAGAGGTATTAGAGATGGTCCAGGTAAACTTAAGGTTGAGGTGGAAGGTGTCGGTGAAGTGGATGAACTGTTCGAGCTCCTCGTGGGAGCACGAGGCAGCGCCGAAACAGTCATCAATGTAACAGAGGAAGAGATGGGGGATAGGACCAGTGTAGTTTTGGAAGAGGGATTGTTCCATGTATACTACAAAGAGGCAGGCATAGCTTGGGCCCATGTGGGTACACATGGCCGCTCCCTTTGTCTGTAGGAATTTTGGTGATGTGGCGACCAGGACTGTACACAGTATTCCAAATGTGGTCGAACCAAAGTCCTATACAACTGTAACATGACCTGCCAACTCTTGTACTCAGTACCCCGTCCGATGAATGAAAGCATGCCGTATGCCTTCTTGACCACTCTATCGACCTGCGTTGCCACCTTCAGGGTACAATGGACCTGAACACCCAGATCTCTCTGAGCATCAGTTTTCCCCAGGGCTTTGTTTTGTTCTTGTATTGTTTGTGAATTAGATCCGCGTATAGATCTGACACCTCTGATTTGACGTGTCGGATTGTGTAGCCAGCTATGTGCGGTTTTCAGTGAAGTGTGCCCAGAGGCATAACTGACTTTTGCTGACTTTTACATCATGTTTACTCTCATCTGGCATTTACCTCATAGAGTTTTATATAATATGTATATATAATATACCTATTCTTTTGGTTTGCCATCCTTATGAAACAGTGTATCTTTCAGGTTGTGAATGAGCAGCAGCATTACATTTTCTACAATGAGGAAAGACAAAAATATAACGACTTGCATAAGGAGCAGCATTTTCATTCACTTTGTTTAAAATGCAACATGTAAATATTGTTTCACAATCAAAAATTTTAGTTTAGTCATGATTTACTTTGCCACCTAATAGTAAAAAAAATCACATGGGGAAGTTTGCATTCTTTATGATGCTGTATGCATTCCTATTTGACCACATAAATAAATAAAGTTAACGAATAATGCACTTCTTATATCATTCATTATATACATTTAATTTTCCATTGGTGGCAATCTTTACGTGTGTTGCTAAGTTGTACTAACCTTTGTTTGTAGCCTTGTTGGACATCTGCCTGGTGTTGTCACTCATGATTTACATCTTTGTATTTTAACGTGTACAGTCCCTGCCTTGATTACTACGGGAGGATATGGAAAAGCTAGAAGAAAACGATATGTATTCATTGAATCTGAGGCACCAGGGTAAGTAAAAAGTCTCAAATATGTTTGCTACAGTATACTGAGATGGATTTAGTTACACCTAATTATTCTATAGATCTAAAACAAGCAATAAGAGATATGTTAGAAAAATTGTTTTCTCAATCAAATCTGGTAGTATCATCGTTATTTAAATTGAGCATTCATATTCTGGTTGCCAAAAGAATTCAAAATGAAATGAGTTTGAAACTGTTAGCCCAAAGCAGGAAGGAAGGAAGGAAGGAAGGAAGGATGGATGTCTGCCCAATGGCTAATCCTTGTTGTATTCAGCCTGCTAGGAGTGCTTGGTGTAGATTGGATGGAGAATTGGAAGAATGTTTCATTATCAACTTCAACTGATCAGTACCTTAAACAACATTCTCAAAACTAAGAAATGCCATGTATGGATTCTCTAATGTATAATATTTACAGTAAGTGCATTTAGTTTGAATGAAGCATATGTAAACCAATTATCGAGTTATCAACAATTAATTCCACATTAAATGCAAATGTGACAAGATAAATTCAGTAACTCTGTTCGTCCAGTGATACTTGCACTCAAAAGGGAATAAAGGTTAGACAATCACTGCTACTTTTTAGCCCTATTTTTGACCAAAACTCCCTTTATATCTGATATCATGTTGTGAATGTGGTGGCATTGGAACTGCTCCAATATTTTCTAAAGAAGAATTAAGAATAATTCAAATTAATGACATAACAGCAAAGTGCACTGTAGATTAGGACAAAATTTTAAATGTACAGGTTAAAACTTGCATTGCTGTAGAAGTAGTATTTGTTAAATTGAGAATGTTCCTTTGTGGATAAATAGTACAGTGGAATAGTGGAATTAATTATTGTAGCTTTCTTAGCATTTGTTCCTGACTAACCTAAAATGCACAACAGTCAAAAATGTTTCTTTTAAAGTGAAATTGCTATGGAGACTTAAATGTCGATTCTTTGATCAAGATTTGGTGATGTTCTGTAGGATTTTTATGATGTGCCTTGGTCAAGTCATCGACCAGACTCTGATCAATGACTGTAGTATTCTTTATATCTCTTTGAAAATGTGGCTCTTTGATGTTCCAAACTTCTTCATTTATCTCTGAGCAGATAAGGCCATTGTTAGAGAAGCAGTTCTACTTAGGGAGTCAAAGTTGTGCAAGACAAGTAACTAAAGATTGAAACTAATTTCATAATGCAAAACTGTTGTTGCAGTAAACGTAATGCAAAAGTATGTTACCAGATCGACAGAGTGGAAGCAGATTTATAATATTCTAAATATTAAAATTTAAAGTATAAGAGTAAATTGATCTATTCTTCTAATCAAGCTGGAGGTTGTGCTTAAATGGGTTTAAAGTTGTGCTTTAAGTTGCGCGCAAAGAAAAGGGTTCTAACATTGTAACCTAATTCTTTAACCTGTAATCCCTTTGACTAAAACTAACAACTGAATTTATATTTGTCCAAGGAGATCAACTTCCTATGTTTGTTAAAGATACCGGGTTCAATTTTGCTACAACATAACTGAATTTGCTACCCAATCTTTGTCTTGTTCATCATGACGTTTTGGATGAATTATAACTTCCTTCAGCCATCTTTCATGGAGATCACCACAAACTCCACTCCCACACTCTTAACTTGAGTTCCATTCTTTGACACTATTAAGACTGAAAGACCATTCCAGAATTTTGACTTATTTGATCTTAACATGAACTTTGCCCTGATTTCTAACACATTTCAACCCCTATGTTCTCTCCTCCAAGTCAACATGTTTCAAATTCACAGCTTTGCTTGTCTCCAACTCACCTCAGTTCCTCCAAAACTGAACATGTTAACAATTCATTTATCACCTTCAGATTTGATCACTAATGCTGTCCTCCCGGGCCATCTATAAATTCCAACTTCTCAAAATGGCTACCCATACCTGTCCCAGTGTGTCCTTCTTGCTCATCAACTTTTTTCTGGCTGACATAGTGTCTTCCCATTGCTAATACATTAAAATTAATATCTCATTCACATCTTCAAATCACTCCAAAGACTTTGCACGTCAGCTCTGCAACCCTGTCCAGACTTGCTTCCCCTCTGCTGTTTTTAGTTTGTTATTGCTCTTGGGCATCCTGCCACACCCCTCTCAACACCTCCTTTTCACTATATTTCTTTGGCCCTTTGACTATCTTCTCAAACGTATCTTTTCATTCAAATCTTCGTCCTCAATGCTGTCCACTAATTCTGTGTCCCATGTTCCTTACTATTACAGTAAATTGGCCATTTTGTAAGTGCATAGTGCCACTGTTCTTTAAACTTTGTCACAAATCTTGAACAGTACAACAATGACATCAGGAAAAGTTAGAGCACTGCTTCCCAAGCTATGGTTCACAACCCTCATTGGGGTCACAAAAACAGCAGATGTACTGTGAACGCTTCCTCCTCTGAGCCTGCACTCTGCATTGGCCCTTAGACCCGGACAGCCTCATGTCCTGTTTTTGCCCTGCTTCTTTCTTAATCTTTGTCTGAGGGATGACAGAGGAGTGTAATGAGCCTGGTGGGTGGGTGCGTGTATGTGGCTTCATAGACATCTTGTATAGGTTGCAAACCCTGAATAAGAAGGTACTGGTCCTGCACTTGCATTTAGTGGGGTGGCAGCTATTGGGTTTTTCCTACTGACAGTCCCAGGATTGCATTTTTGTAGAGGTGCAAAGTACAGGATGCATGCAGTGAGGAAATACAATTGGACCTTCCTTCACTTTTCCATTACTGGGGACTATGGAGAGCATGACTGAAACCTCCAAAGTGCACAGAATAATATTTTTAAAAAGTAGATTAAAAACAGACTTCAAAATGATATGAAGCATGACATATTGATCAATAACATACAGCTTTAATTATTGAATATTGGATGTTACCACAATGTTTTATTTTTATTTTATTAGCATCTGGATTCACATTAATTTTCAATAGTTAGGATAGGGTCATCCTGGGAAATAGTTTAGGCATCACCACTGTATGGGATACTGTGTTTTATTTTGAACATAGGAATCCTTTGGTCATTCCACTTTTGCTGGAGAAAGAGTAATAACTGATGGAAAAGCTCTATATAGCTACAGTACCCCCGGGGAGTTATAGCAGCTGTGAAGTCACTGAGGAGGAAGCATGAAGCTTGCAGACATCCTAACTCCCTCAATATAGGAGAAATGTATAAGGAAGCTATACTTCTTTAAGGAGCCTGTTGCTCTTGGTGGTGGCGAAAGAGCTAGTAATAAATAATTTTCTGAAGAAATTAATTGGGTACATTTCGATGAGGAACCTGCAGTGGTGAGCTAAGCACAGCTGTTCTTTCAGAGCCAGTATTGGCATGGCGGGCTGAATGGTCTCCTGTGTTATAAGTTTCTACAGTTTTATAATACGTTATCTTCAGCAGCTCATTGCCGCAACTGGCATTGTATTCATTGACTCTGGCAGTCTTATGGCTTCAACATCCTTGTCTCTGACTCCTGCCCAGCTGCAACAGGAGATATGGCCGAGATGAGTCAGTCTGAAGTTAATGTTTGCATTACAAAACTGACTGATGCCATATTGATAAATTCAAATTATTTAATCCCTTTCTCCACGGACACCCAGAAAAGCAGGATACAGCTGTAGGATTCATGCAAATGCAGGGTTAAGATGTTCCCAACACCCAATCTATGGTATTACTGCATGTACACACATGGTCCCACAGGCTATTCTGGACAAGTCCACTGGCCTTGTGAATTACAAAGGTTCCATTTCATTGATGTGTATATATTATATTGTCAGTGGCAGTGAATTAGATGGATCTGTGCTTATTTTTGAGGTAGCTGCTCCATATCTTGGTTCAATCTTCCATTCCGTTGCTCTTTGTCCTGTCATGTTTTCTATATTATCCTGTGTTCTGAGCCTCTTTGTCCTGTCATGTTTTGTATATTATCCTTTGTTCTGAGCCAATCTCACACTGCCTCTTAGTTCACCAGATTCTGAATAGTCTGATCCAGACACTCGTCCTCTTTACCGATTTTGAGGTTCTGACCAGTTGCTGCTTGAATACAGAGATCCTCAGCTGCAAGCATTCAATTTCCTGGCACTTGCTGTGATTCACCTAACCCTTGATAGCTGATATATCACAAGACTTCCTGCACTCTATACCCCTAACTTAATACTGTAGATATAATTAGCCTGAGCTCTTTTTAGTATTGTTCTGGCCTTTCATAGCATGAGATTCTGAGTTTGATTCTGAACTTTAAAGTAACCAGCCCCTGTTACACTCACAACCAAGTGTCCTTTGGCTTTATAGTATGCAGTAGAAGTGAATTTGCAACACTGGGTTAAACAGCATACAGAAAGCTGCATGTGAGTCCAACTGAGGGGACTACCATGTCTGTGGTATTTCCACAGGTGATCACCTCTGGCACTGTAGTATTTGCCACCTCCCACCAGTATGTGGAAGTAGTTTTGAGGTAGTTTTTGCCAGCAATCCTCCTTTGGCTTTGCTTTACCTTGGGTCTCTCTCGTGATTAGTGCTGGAGGATACACCACCATACAGATCTCAAAAGAGGAACTATTCACAGATAATAAGGTTTGGTTGTTGACTTGTTCGCTGAGCTGGCTTGTTTTTGTTCAGACGTTTTGTCACCATGCTAGGTAGCTTCATCAGTGAGGCTTCTGATGAAGCGATGTTGTTCTACTCCGCTCGGAATTTATACTGTCCAGTCTGTTATGGTGAGCTGTGTCATTTCTGGTTCTGTTCTGTATGAATTTGTATATGGGGTCCAATTCTATATGTTTGTCGATTACATTATGAGTTGAGAACCATGTCTCTAGGAATTCCCCTGCGTGTTTATGTTTGGCTTGAGCTACTATGGTTACGTTGTCCCAGTTAAACTGATGACCTTCATTGTTCAACTGTACTGATATTAAGGAAAGTTCATCGTGTTGTTTTGCTGCGAGCTGATGTTTGTGTATTCTGATGGTTAGTTTCCTTCCTGTCTGTCCGATATAATGTCTGTGGCAGTTGTTACACAGTATTTTGTGAACCACGTTGGTTCTGCATGTTGTGGGAATGGGGTCTTTAACCCTTGTGAGTGTTTGTCGTAGAGTGGCTGTGGGCTTGTGTGCCACCACGATTTCTAGTGGTCTTAGGAGTTTTGTTGTCAGTTCTGATATGTTCTTGATGTAGCACAGTGTGACCAGTGTGTTAAGGCGTACTGTGTCCTCGTGTTGTTGTCTATTTAGTGGGCATCTGCAGATGAAGTTGTGGGGATATCCGTTCATAGTGAAGATTTTGTATAGGTGCTCTCCCTCTTTCCTGCGTGGTTCTGGTGTGTTGCAGTGAGTGGTGGCCCATTCAAATCGTGTCCTAACACAGCTTTGTTAGTGGATGTTGGGTGGTTGCTGTGGAAGCTGAGGATTTGGTCAGTGTGGGTTACTTTCCTGTATACTGAGGTTTGGGACTCCCTGTTGGTCATGCATTCAACTCTGATGTCCAGAAACGGAAGCTGATTGTTGTTTCCTTCTTCTTTCATGAATTTAATCCCTGCGAATACGTTGTTGATGAGGTGGTGGGTCTCTTCTAGTTTGTGTTTAATAATGACAAATGTGTTGTTCACGTACCGGATCCACAGTTTATGTTGAATGCGGGGTTGGGTGGTGTGTTCTAGTCTTTGCATGACTGCCTCTGCAATGAGTCCTCAGATAGGTGACCTCATGGGTGTGCCATTGATCTGTTTGTATACTTGACCATTAAGGACGAAGTGTGTGGTACAAATCTTTGCTAAAACCTTAAATAGGAAGGTTTATTGCATGATGGCAATAAGTCCAACTATATTTGGCCAGGCATCATTACTAGGAATTTTCCCATTGATAAATTTAATTGTGTGTAAACTTTCATCTAGCCTCTGTTGTATTTAGTTACAGACACAAATTAGTATTGACAGCAAAAACATTTTTAATGTTGGGTTCAACTGACCTGGAGGCAGAAATTTAAAATTGGTACAGTTTTCTGGATCTGCTTAACTGCATTACTTTTTCACAGTCGTACTTTAGCTGTGATCTGTAACCAATAAGTTAGCTCAGAAAGTAGGGAATCCTCCACTCATGGGCAGTCATTCCAATTATTGTTTCAGCTTTGTTGCTAAGAAGAGATTGCGGGAATGACCGCATTTTCTAGCTCTACACACCTACAAATGATGTTAACGACAATTCTCTCTTAGCAGTTAACCATCGTAAACAAGATAGAAACCACAGACAATTCAACAGCAATGCAATGGAAATTATCTCGTCCCGTTGTTGGCCATTGCCACAGCTATTTCACAGAATAATTTAACATTTCATAGTATTTTAGAAGTTGCTGTTGAAAAGAAAGCCATTCAGTGCACGTTGCTAGCTCTTCAATTGGAAACGTCTACTTTAATCAATACTTTAACAATTTACATATCCTTTCCCTGTATCTTTTTTTATAATCTTTATCAAATACTCCACCAATTCCCTTTTTAATTGTTACAGTCTGTGCCTCAGTTGCAGAATGGTGTATGAAACCATGCTACTAATATAAAAAGAATTGTTCAAACCTTCTCCTTTATTGGCATTTTAAAGAAAAATACATTGTACTTTATATTTACTGGTGTATTTTTTCAAACATTAGTTTTTTGTTTTTTCTTTTCCTTGCCCCATAGGTATTGTGTAGAATTTAAAGTGAAATCATTGACTCCACATTGCTTGGTAGAAAACCATCTGCACACTCGGTGGATGCAGTATCTTCGAGAGGGATTCACGGTTTGTGTAGAGTGCCAGCCTCCAGCTCTGAACTCGAGGTTCCAAAGATGTTATGGTGATGGCTCAGAAGCTGAAAGGCAAGCAATTACCTTTTTCAAATGGCTTTCCTAACAAAGGTAGTTTCTTGCTTGCTGGAATTGTGTGCCTTAGAGATGACGGAATTTATTATTCCCGAAGGTGTTGGGTATGTTTTGTAATACAGCTAAAATGTTAAAGTTATCCAGTTAGTAAAGTCGTATTTCATTCGCAGCCAGAAACAGCATAGAGAGCTCTTAAGATTACATCATGGAGGTAATCTTGACCTTATGCAATAAGGTCGAGTGTAAAATCGACATTATTAATCAGTTGTCTGTCATAATGGCAGCTGAATCCCGTCATGTGAGTCTGCTAGTTTTGCAAGGTAAAATTAATATCAGCCTTGATAGAACATAATTTGCAACATCGCCACTGTCAGTTAAGTCCTGTCTGCTTGTTGCTTCCAACATTGCATCACTCTGTCATAGCGAAGGTGATGTTCCCTGCTCAGTGTTCCCATCCTCCTCCTTGGAAGACTGCTCCCACTGTCCCAATTCTTCTCTGTACATTGCATCCTCACTTTGCCTGCTCCAGTTATGCAGAGCACAACCTGAAAAGATTGGACTGTACTGCAAGGCTCCCCTGACTGCTCCAAGCATCAGAACCTTGTCTTCAGGAGGCCTAGCTTCTGACCTACATTGGCCCTGGTGAAAGAATGGGCTGCATTGTTGCTAGACATTCTCCTTCAATCAGGGTGTTCCATAATGGAGTCATCAGCCGTGGTTTCAGAATGGAGCCCTTGTTGCCCAGTAATTATCTTTGTAAGGTATCCAGCCTTTAGCAGGAACATGAAAGTTTTCAAGTATATAGGAATCATGGCAGTTCCCAGGGTACCTGACGCAGACTTCTAAGAGGTGGTACTGATGATCATAGATGACTTGGAACCTTTTTCTATTGATGAAGTCAGCTGCGTTATGATATGGTGCTCTCAACACCATGTGTGTACAGTCTATAGAACCCTGAACCGGAGTCAAACCTGCAGGCTGGCAAAGCCTAGTGCCTGAGCTGCAGCACTGACCTCGTCACAGGGAAATGAGATGAAGTGGTGTGAGCTTGTGCAGATTGCATTGGTAACAGCCTGGATAGATTTGTAGGTTAAGGATCCTGCACAGGTCCCCGGTGGATTCTTGGAAGCAGTTGGTTGCATAAAAATCTAGTGCAGAAGTCACCTCGATGGCTACTGGGATAGGATTGCCACCCACCCCTTCAGTTTGCCAATCCCGCTTCAGCAGATGACACAGTTCTGTGACAGATCACTAGAGCATCCTCAATCAATGCTGGCAATGTACCTCGTTCTTCAGGAGGAAAGGAGATCGAGGGCAATACACTCTGGGCCTCCTATCCATTACAAGACTGGCCAGAGCCCTCCTCCCAATCAACCTGATATCAGCCCTGACTGATGAGTGACCAAGTCCCTGACTGATCTTTGCAAAGGTCCCCAAATGACTTGCTGCTAATATCTGGAGTGGTTGCAATGGAGCTAGAGGCCTGAAGAAAGCTCACTGTCCATGAACAGAACACTTGTCCCTGACTCTGCCAAGTGACTGACTATGTACGAGCCTCTGGTCTGAGATAGAACGTAGTTCAGACTGATTGTAGTGGGAGCGCCTGACTGACAGACCCCTTTGACTTTTTCGAATGGACTGTTCCCATTGTATTTTGAAGATGGCTACTTGTTTGAAGCACATTCAGTGTGTCTGCTGTGTACACTGCTGACACGTGCTGTGGGTGTGACATTGGCGTAGCAGAGTGCCATCCAGCAACATGTCCACCCCCTTGGAGACAGTAAGGATTGCGGATGCTGGAAGCTAGAGTCAATAAATATGAAGCTGGAAATGCACAGCAGGTCAGATAGCATCCGAGGAGCGAGGAAGGCCAAAGTTTCGGGCTGAAACCTTCCATCAGGACCGTGGTAGTGGGGGGATCCCAGAAATAAATTGAGGGAGGGTAGGTGAAATGGAGATGGGTGGATGCAGGCAGGGGTTTATTGTGATTGGTCAGTGGGAAGGGGAACGGATGGGTGAGTAGGAAGATGGACAGGTTGGGGGTGGAGAGATTTTGAAGTTTAAACACCAGACCTGCTGTCGTCACCATGGGATATTGTCAGTGGCAATGATGGGCAGTCCACTGACTTCAGGCAGGTGGCTAGTAAATTATTACTTCTCAGCCCACGAGCATTTTATTAGTGTTAGGCCAACCCCCTTGCATGGGCATTTTGCCGGGTGAACACTAGTGGTTTCCCAGTGGGGTTCCTGGGGATGTGCAGCTTTCTTTAATGATCGTTCCTCCGTGGTGCATGGAGGGCCCCCCTCTCACTCCCATCCACCAGTAACAGCTCCTGGCGCTATCACCTTCCAGTTCCTAGGACCTGCCTGTCCAGCCTCAGAATTTGGGAAAAAAATCTTTCCTAGTTTTTGTGCTTGTCTCAACTTGGAGGTACCCGGTCCCTCTTGCTGCAGCCTCACCTCTTCTGTAGCCACAGCCTCTTCTGCAGCCACATCTATTGACAATGCTGCTGAGGCCAGTGAGTAGACAGCCCATGGACTGGACTGGCAACTCAGAGAGGCTGGGCTGCTGTGCTTAATTGGACAGTAGCTTCAATGGGTGGCTCTCAACAGACCTGTTGTTGGTACAATGGTTCGGGACTACTTTTTGGAAAAATCTAGCCTGTGAGCTTTTGCAGCAGATTAAAATCTAGGGACAGAGGTGAATGGATTGTGTTTCCATGTGTTGTTATTCCACATTACTGATATTCTTCTACTTTACAACTGTGATCACACTAGATATGCCTTTAAAGCACCTTTGAAATATCCAGTGTTTATGAAAGGTGCTATACAAATAGAATTCTTTCTATTTTTCTTAAACCATTCCCTAACACACTGTGAATGCACATGTTCATTGTAAATCCAATAATTAATTCAGGTTTGTGTATCTAAACAAATATTTATAATCTTTCCACCAAATGTACATTTCACCAGTGTTACCAATTCTAGAACTACCGTGCTGCATACAGTAAATCTCTTTAAAAAACGACCATTTTGTGAATTTGGTTGAAGTGCTGAATGAGACTGATAACTCTGTAGAAGATAGCTTATGTGGAAAACAAATAACAAAACTAATTCTGAAGTTTAGGGTAGGCTAATGGTTATTCACATAGAATTGTTAAAGTGTATTTGTGTGTGTCTCTCTCTCACAGGAATCAGATTCTGCAGTGGCAAGCAATTGGTAATCCTCGATGCAGAGGAACATGGAAGTGGATTCGACAGATCGAATCATGTTCTTGTCCTCAAGTTCATAGTTTTTTATTCATTTGAAGCCAACTCATTCCATCCATGGAGAACATTCATTTTATTAATACCTGCTAAGCACTTATACTGCAGACACCAGTCAGCTGGAAACTAATGCAAACAATGTTAAGACTAAACATATGACATGGTATATTCTGAAGTCTGCAAAATATTGTGTAAATGCATGTGGTGAAGTGGCTGAACTATTAGTTTCTGTAAACCATTTTATTTTCCAGCATTTTCAATACATTGTATCCCATCCCATAATGTGAGAGAGAGAAACTGTTTTTAACCTTTCATGAAAAGGAATAAATCATATGAAGAGGAAGTTTTTAAACTGAATTTCCCAAAGAACATTTAAGACTTTCAAAAGTAAAAATAACAAGCCAAATGTTACACAATTAGTTCAGTGATTGGTTGCAGGAGTTGCCTTACATGTCAGAAAACTTCAGTTACTGCTGAGTGAGTGTTTGACATCCCTAATGCTCCCTATGCAGTCTGACATTTATTATTCATAAATATTTAATTGGCAAATCTAGTGCACTGTAACATGTACCTCTTTGAAGAAACACAGAGCATTCATTTCCATGATCCTTGGTGAAAATCTAGTTGTGGCTGGGAAGCATCTTAGTTCATGTCAGTAAAAGATTAGATAGCTGCTCATTCCAGCAGAGCTTTCTGTCACTTTAGAAAAATTTTCATTTCTCATTACTGTTTTCTTATGGCTAACAATGTAACAACTCTGTCACTTACTTGAGGAAATCGAAATTCCAATGTGAAATCTTTGCAAGAATATTAATAAATGGGAGACTTGAGGGGAACACAGTGTGCAGAAGATCAATTATAAATTCCAATTATATGTTTGTTTGTGAAGTGGAGAATCTGTAGGTGAAACTGCCATTTTAAAAATAAACTGGTTAACACATTTGATGTAAGAGTGGTCCTAGTATGTTTTTATCTGCATATTGGTTTTCTTCCTATTCACAAAGACCACCTACTTGTAAGCTGGTATTATTGCCCATCTTCATTCTTAGTCACTCACTATCCCTGAAACTTTTATTCACGCCTTTATAACCTTCAAACCCAACTTCTTCTGAATTTTACCCTCTATGAAGTTAAGCTCATTGTGCATTCTGCGAACGATGTCACAGCCTGTTCACTTAATAACACCATTGATTTCCACTAGCTACCTGTTCCTCTGTGTAATGGCTTCAAAAGCTTCAACTTTGATCACAAATATCTCCACACCGCTTCGGGACATTATGAGCAACAATATAGTTTTTAAAGTATAACCTGTGTTGTAGGAAATGCAGCAGCTAATTTACACACAGCTTCACTTAGCTGAGAAGAGTCTTCTAGCTCAGTCTTTCTCTGTAAGAGATATGGCTTCATTCTGCCAAGAGAACAGAACAATTATACATGTGTGCACTGCAGCCCAGGATTGGCAGCAGCTTCCGAAACTCAGACTTCAACTCAACAACCTTTCACACTATCCCTGTCGCTACAACATCGACAGAGGAGGCCAAACACTGAGCAATCCTGAGCTTACTCCAAGCCTTACTTTATCCCAAAGCATATGTGTCCCTCAAGGACATTGCAATACTGTGTCAATTCATATGATGTCACCAGTTACTCAGCAACAGTGAGGCTTACACGTGAAATCTGTCCCCAACCCTAACCATGAGGGCTTAGTTCTGGACTGCAGAGGTGGAGAATGCTTGGGGGCTCTCCATTGAAAATGTTTCCGTGCCAGAAGAGGTTAAGTGACCTGTCGTATTCTGGTAATGTGATTGAGCTGTCCTAATATTCCGTGTTACCCCCCTTGAGTTGTAGGAAGCAACATGCAAAGCAGAAAACAGTGTAAGTGCTGCTCCTCAATCTTGCAGGTCACTGACACAGTGCCCAGTGCTCACAGATAAGCCTGCTGAAGATGAAATGCTGTCCCAGAACAATTGGAGGGGGTTTCCTTCCTGCCTTATCTTCTACTTCATGTTGTCTTTGTAAGAGAAACAGATGCCCTTGCCCATGAAAGAGAGGAAACTGAAATGGGGCACTATATCTGAGGTGAATAAGGGAAGGGCCATGGATATTCCCAAAGCCTCATTGCATGAGGGAGGCAGTGGTGTAGTGATAATGCTCTGGGGACTCGGGTCATTTCCACCATGGCAGCTTGTGGAATTTAAGTCCAATTAATAAATTTGGAATTAAAAGCTAGTCTGATGGTGACCATGAAACTATTGTTGATTACCGTAAAAATCCTCAGGATTGCCAATTGTCATAAAAATGGCATTTGCTGTCATTACCTGGTCTACATGTGGCTCTAACTCCACTGCAATGTGTTTGACTCTTAAATGTCCACTGAAGTGGTCTGGCAAGCCATTCAATTGTATCAAACTGCTACAAAGTCTAAAAGGAATGGAAACTCCCTTCCTGACAGCGCTGTGGGTGTATGCACACCACATGGATTGCACTGGCTCAAGAAGGCAGATCACCAACATTTTCTCAAGGAACAATTATGGAGAGGAATAAATGCTGACCTGCCCATCAATGCCCCCATTCTTGACACTGTTGAAGAATAAAAGTGAGCATGAAAATTATGCCAAATCTCCTATTCTATGCGTACATAGCCACTGAAGAGACATCTGCAGGAAAAATCCAATCTTCAATAGTGTAACGCTGCCTTTGTGTTACACTGACGTGGCTGTCTAAATCTGGTCCTCAATTGTCCAGAGTGGGGCTTGAACACATCGTATTTCTTTAGAGGTAATAGTACCAGAAACTGAGCTATAGCCAACAGAGTCAACAATGATTGCGTGGAATGACAGGACATACTTGAGGGGTTGAATGGCCTGCTTCTGTTCCTATGCTATCACTATATGTGGCTGTTTGCCAACGCAAAATTGATAATTTTATCAATTATCTACCAGAGAGCCTTTCATAAATTCAATGCGAATCAAAGTTTGACTGAGTCATCACAGTGGAATTCTGGGAAACAGTGGCACAGTCATCATGACTGTACAGCAGGTCAGACAGATCTTGATGTCAAGGTGTGGTTAAACCTGAAATACTATGATGGTGTTTTCCATCCTTCCTTCTCCTTTGACCAAAAAAGAGAGGTCTGTGAAGTGGATGATGAGCAAGGTGAAGGTGTACAAGGAAGAAGCTATTAGGACACTGCCAGTATTCAACTGGAAGTGCTGAGGCCTTTGCTGATGAGGATTTTGATGTGAGAAGGCTGAGCAGGGGGACAAGTAAGGATTCTTTAACTCTACTTTTTGTCTAGGCTGAAGGTATCCTCTTGCAGGATGTGTCCCTGGTGGCTACACCTGTGAGAAGTGCACCCGGCTGCAGCACCTGACAGACAGCATTAGGGAACTGGAGCTGGATGCACTCAGGTTCATCCGGGGTGGAGAGAACACCACTGATAAGAGCTACAGTGAAGTGGTCACTTCTAAGTTGCAGGCCACAGGTAGCTGGGTGACGACCAGAAGAAGTAAGGCGGGAAGGCAGATCGTGCAGGGTTCCCCAATGGCCATTCCCCTCAATAACAGGTATGCCACTTAGGATACTTATGGAAGGTGAACTTTGACGGGCTAGCAGCAGCAGTCAGGTCAGTGGCACTGTGGCTGGATCTGAGGCTCAGAGGGAAAGGGTGCAGTCAGACAGAATGATATTGATAGGAGACCCTGCTGTGAGGGGGACAGACAGGAGATTCTGTGCCCGCAGAACAGACACCAGGATGGTGTGTTGCCTCACAGGTGCTAGGGTGAAGGATGTCTCTGAGCAGTTGCAGGTCATTGTGAAGGGGGAGGGTGAACAGCCAATGGTTATTGTGCACATTGGTACAAAGGACACGGGTAGACAAAGGGACGGGGTCCCTTCAAAATCTTCAAAATGTCCCCTCCCCCAACCGCATCCCAAAACCAGCCCAGCTCGTCCCCGCCTCCCTAACCTGTTCTTCCTCTCAGCTATCCCCTCCTCCCACCTCAAGCCGCACCCCCATCTCCTATCCACTAACCTCATCCTGTCCGTCCTCCCTGGACTGACCTATCTCCTCCCTACCTCCCCACCTACACTCACCTTTACCCGCCTCTTTGACTTGTCTGCCTCCTCTCCACCTATCCTCTCCACCTATCCTCTCCTCTATCCATCTTCTATCCGCCTCCCCCTCTCTCCCTATTTATTTCAGAACCCGCTTCCCCTCCCCCACTTCTGATGAAGGGTCTAGGCCTGAAACATCAAGCTTTCCTGCTCCTATGATGCTGCTTGGCCTGCTGTGTTCATCCAGCTCCACACCTTGTTATCTCGGATTCTCCAGCATCTGCAGTACCTATTACCTCTGCCAGCCTTGCCAGCTTATGTGATTTTTCCACGAAGTCCTTGCCCAGGATAATATATACTTCCCTTAACTGGAATTGGACGTGTTGCAATTGGCAGAATTTTCCTTGTGCTCCTTACCAGTAAACCACCAAACCACACCCACTCCTGCAGAGTATTTGTGTAATGAGGGAAGTATGAAATAACTAAACAACTGATAAACAAGTTTGAGGAATAATGTGTATTTTTTTTGAGGTGTCTTAATTTGAATGTAACATCTACCCTTGAATATGCAATATAGAGATGCACAAATGGATGTGGTACTGAGGCCAGATGGAGCCCTCAATGATTAGGGTGCCAGGAGGAAATAGGAAATCGCAAGTGGGCAATGTGTTTTGAGTCGAAGAACAAAAGAGATGTGTCACATTTAGCAAATATATGGTTTTAGCCACTCGGCAACAGCAAGAATTTTCAGCTATTGGAGGCAGCGCTGCATAGGTTAATTAAGGGGATACCTAAGACTTTTGAAATGAAAGGAACTCTGAAACATGGCAAAAGTATAGTGTATCAAAAGTATAGCAAAGGTGAAAGGCTTAAAATAGCATGGTTATTCCTAACACGTTGTCAATAAAATTTCAATGAGGACATGAGATACAGAACAGGCAAAATGAACAATTTTCTTCTGGCTTGTGAGCTACTAATTTTTCATGAATCAAATTTAGTGTTTGAGTACATGCAGTGAGCTCTATGCTGTCTGATGTTGCTGCTCCCTTTAGTGAATTGCTGCCTGTGTAAAGACAACAAATCTGATAGATAATGATATGTCTTCTTGACTCGAGGATTGGCAGAGTTCCTCAAATAATAAACTGTTAGTTAACTTTTGCAACCATGTGCAGGAGATGTCTGTAGCTGATGGGTCATAACACACTTGTATCCATCGAAATTGTTATAAGATTCCAACTCATTTCTACAACTTGCTGCTACATGTCAGATATTGTTTGCCTGACCATGCCCACTGAGTTGAAATTGCCTTTCTGATAACTTTTGCCATTGAACGTGGTTGGCAGATAATTTTCTTTAGTACTTGAGTTTACTGTGGCCTTTTCTTTTGCAACTCATGTTGCTGTGCAGAGGTTTTGCATCGTTGATATCATTGTTTGTTGGTGTCTTTAAGGATTCCGCAAATCATAGAATCATAGGATCCTTACAGTGCTGATAGGAGCCATTAACTCTCGAGTCTGCACCAACCCTCCGGAAAGCATAGCACCCAGGCCAATCCCTCTATCCTTTCCCCGTAACTGTAAGATATTTTTAACAATTCATTCAGAAGTGTTGTGGCATGCCTTTGGAGTAGGTGGGACTTGAAATTGTGCCTTCTGGCTCAATGGTGGGACGCTACCACTTTGCCACAAGACAAGGCATGCTTACAAGGTTCCCATGGTGGTGATTAAGAATGGGAACACTGGTCAACTTTCCTCTCCTTAGCCTAGGTTGCAAGTGCCAACTATATACAGAGAAAGAAGTAGAGATAGAGGGAGGGCAAGGTAACAATGACCAGAGAAAAGGTCAATTAATTCTGTGCAGATCATGGTTCAAATCAAGGAAATTGTTGTCTCACCCTAGTTGGTACTTAATTGCACTTCTGATTTGAAGTCCCTCCTGGTCTATAGAATATCTGCTACCAGCACAAAATTCAGAAATAGCATTTTGCCTTGTAATGAAGTCTCAATATGCGAGGAAGGGAATATGCTTGAGACATGAGTCAGGCTCTGCATGCACTGATTGCACCTAAAGAAGGTACCAGCAGAGGGCAGAGGATGTACAAGAAGCACATTACTTGGAAGACATAAATTTGATTTCGACGTTACATCACTTGACAAATTCATGGTCTTTTAAACATTAAAAAATATAACGCATTTGATACGATAATGTGCAAACTTGCCGTTCTGAATGAATATCAGGCCTCAGTTTAATGATTTCCCTCACGATGCTTCAATTCTAGTTTCTCCTACCACTGTCTGCCAGGAATTGATGGGCCAATTAATTTAAATATCAATTGGACTGACCTTATCCATGGCAGACATTTTCTATTTTGATGTGACTGCAGTAAGTCCCGAATAAGTGAGTTTATTGCTCATTCTTGGGAAATCATGCGAATACGTATTCTGTATGGAGTTTAACAACCTGAAAATGCATTGAAATATCGCTTCATACGTTAATGCAAAATAGGTGATAGCAAATGGGCAGTCAGTTTCCCACTGAAGTAAGTGGGAATAAATATGAAGCAGAAAGTAAAACAGATTGCTGATTCACATGCACCTGTTCTGTATTATAGTCCAGGATAATTTTCAACCACTTTTTCTTTCATTTCTCTATTTTTTATAATTTATTCTTATGATCTGTAATGCTGAACTTTTTATTTCCTTACCTTTCTAATTTTCCTTCTCCTAAAAACGTACCTAAGATGGTGCCGTAAGTGGCAACTTGTAAACTTTTCACTGTACTCATATGAGCACATATGACAATAAAGCTAATTCAAAATTTTTTGCTATGTCTATCCAGAAACTGACTGGTTATGTCCCTAGCTCTGGGCCACAAGGTCCAGGTTCAAGGCCTACCTGCCCCAAACATGTTGCAATGCATCTGAACAAGTTGATTAAAAAATTTCCAGGAATAGACAGGTTCCACAATACCCCACAGCTAATTTGAAGTATATTAAACAAAGCCAGTTTTTTGATCTGAGTCTTGAGAGAATTGACCCTAGCATTCATTTCAAGAAACAAAAACAATTAAAATTTTATCTTCAGACTTTAAGATGGCTGTACCACATTCATCAGTGTGCACTATGTATATTGCACGTGTATATATTGTGCATTTAGGGACAGCATATCTTCTGTAGCATTGTTAATGGTGAGTCAGAAGTTTCTTAAATAACTGGTAGAATTACAAGATTTATTGCCAGCCATCAGAATTGATGATGATCCTGGGAAGAGTATAAACAAACTGTGATATTGAAGTAAAAGACAATCTGTATGTCAGGATTCCATGGACAATGGAAATGGAATTAGAGGAACACTGAGGTAGGCCTGTGATTAATGATTCCTGGAATAACAAGGTGTAGAGCTGGATGAACACAGCAGGCCAAGCAGCATCAGAGGAGCAGGAAAGCTGACGTTTCGGGCCTAGACCCTTC
>JAHRHZ010000087.1:9722747-9732781 GCA_024137785.1 Ginglymostoma cirratum | reverse complement strand
TTGGCCTGCTGTGTTCATCCAGCTCTACACCTTGTTATCTCCGATTGCCCAGCATCTGCAGTTCCTACTATCTCTGAAATGATTCCTGGAAGATGGCTTTTGGAATTTGAGGCATTGCAAGTCGTGGATGTAGTGTCTAAAAGCATTGGGTAGTGCTACGGTCAATAAACAATGAGCAAACACTGAGTACAATGCTGAAGTTTCTGAGCACTTAGAGGAGACTTGAAGACCTGGGATGGTGGGCGTAGGGTTACACCAGTGTGGGAATAAGGAATAAATAAATTTGAATCTTAACATAGTTACTAAAATGGCTTGATTAATTAAAGACTTGCATGTAAAGAAAATAGTTTAAAGTAGTTCCAGAGGTCAATGGCTTGTTTGTCATTTGATGAGACAAAATGGCAGACTGCCATGTACTTGTCAATTTCTCAAAGTAGATCAGCAAAAAAATTGCCTGCTTTCTCATACTATCATTCATCTAGATTTTTACGTATGGTGAGAGTTCTAAAATCATTTTGATTTGGTGGATAACAACAGCAGTTGAAGACTAACTGACAGAACTCTGGCATGTGTTGAATACCTCTGAATGAAGCTGTGCCTTTAACCATTCCAATCAGATTTTTTCATTAAGCACTCCATAGTGATAAAAGCAGCCAGTGTAAGTATGGGTCCATGCTCGTACTATTCTTGAAATATGGGTGGTATGGTACGGATTGGCGTATTATCATTGCTGCATTTGATTGCTTTACCAGGCCACTGTCATGACAACAAGCCTGGCAAAAGCTGTTGAATTTATGTTACCTAAATCATTAGTGAATTGATCCAATTAGTGCTTCTAACAATTTCTCATTCAGTTTGCTTGAAAATTGAAGGCTGAGAAATGTCAAAAAATTCAATATGTCTAATTGTAGAACAAATAAAGTTTAAGACTACAGTCTTGAGGCAGATAAAGACTGATGTAGCCATGCAAGTTGACACCAAGCATTGTTACATACCAGACCACACAGAAAATGAACTTTAAGACAGTTACATGATGCGATGTTCAGGTTTTAAAGCACTTGCCTCACCTTCAGTTAAGTTCTCAATGCAGTGGAGTCAGTGGATTGTGTTCAGTAAGTCAGTTACGTGTATGTAATGTACAGTAATATGAATGCGAATATGTATACAGCCCAGACTGTGTGTTTGTCTGTGACAATGTCAATTACAATGTCAATAATTCTCATTGTTCATAATTTTCAAGGCATTTGGTCTCGTCAAGAACCCCAGGCTTTGTAGTTTATGTTATGTGAAGAAACAAAAACAGCAGCACTCTGACTATATCACATTGGCTGTGGTGTTTGGCCTAATAAACCACACCATGATAGCAGAAAGTAGGGATCATGAACTAATCGTGACGGCAGTTAGTGTTAGCTGGTAGTACAAAAAATGGATAGTAGCAGTTGCAGTTATGAGGAGTCTTTTTTTTCCCTAGTAGTTATTCCTTATCATCTGTGTTCAGAGCTGAAGTTACAACTACAACCATGAATGACCAGTCTCTTGTTTAAAAAGAAAGGAAGCCATAGTTAATGTAATTTATTAAATGGAAATTTTAGAAGTGCTGAAAGACAACTCCAATCTAACAAAATAATTGAAGAACAAGTGCAGAAAGAAGTTGAAAACAAAATGTTTCATTTATATTGAGGCCTTACCTATGTCCAGATATCAATTGATTCCATCATCTCGCTTTTCAGAAACGGCACAAAACGGCACGAGGTGTCTCTGCTCTATTTTTTAATGTAAATGCCACCTACAGACAAAAGCCTGCTACTTATAAAGCAATGACAAGCAGCAAAAAGAGAAGCTAAAAACAAAGTACCACACTATAATGCAGATTTTGATACTGACATTTTAAGGAGCATAGTAAAGAAGAAAACCAAACATCTGAGCTTGTGTTGGCACATTTTGTCAAAATTTCATAGATTTAAAGAAAGGTTCAACCATTACTTCATAAATTAACAACATCAACAAAACCCATATAGAAACGCAGGTAGTCAAACCACTTCCTGCTTTGAGAAATGCAGGATTAAGAAGTGTCAAATCCTAGAATGTTTCAAAAGATGACAGCATACATCCTTACAAAATTTTCCAGATTTTAGAAGACAAACTTAAAATTTGTGCGAGCTTCATGATAGGCAGGCTTGTGTATATCTCATACTGACAGTGAAACAATCAAACAACTTTTGGCAGGTATTGACACAAAGGTACAGAATATGATTTCACTGAAGATAACTTCACTTGAAAGGCTAATGGCACTGGTTATTGCCTCAACACCCATTAAAACCTTCAGAAATGCTCTTCTAGATAAATCCAAAACATATACTATTCACTCACTGCTCAGAAGAGAACGCAAGTTCAAAGTATTTGGAGCACACCAGAAACATCGTCGGGTGGTTGACTGTACCGTGGCTATTGAAACCACCAACAGGGTCAGTAAAACATCCAAGTCTTCGATGAGATATGGCTTGTCCCATCCACCAGAATGTTCAACATTTGTGATATAGGGCAACATGGTGGCTCAGTGGTTAGCACTGCTATCTCACAGTGCCAGGGACAAGTGTTTGATTCCACCCTCATGTGGCTGTCTGTGTGGAGTTTGCACATTTCCTGTGTCTGCATGGGTTTCCTCCAAATGCTCCAGTTTCCTCCTACAGTCCAAAGATGTGCAGGTTAGGTGGATTGGCCATGCTAGATAGCCCATAGAGCCCAGGGATATGCAGGCTAGGTGGATTAACAATGGGAAATGCCGTGTTACAGGGATAGGATAGGGATATGGGTCTGGGTAGTATAATCTTCAGAGGCTCGGTACGACTCAATGAGCTGAATGGCCTGCTTCCACAACGTAGGAATTCTATGATAAATGCAAGCTATGTTCTACAAGAAGAAATTGGACCAAAATATCCAAAAAATTCAATTGCTGATAGAAATCCAAAGTGCAACATAACAAACAGGAGATGAAGAGGAATCAATAAAGGAGAAATATCAAAAATGTTTCCAAAAGACCATCCATGGAAAGTAAGCATGTCAACAAACCCCAAGGTGTATTTACCACGTCACAGCTTACAGACCCCAGTCAGACAGTAAATGTGGTAAACTTGACACACTGCTTGGATACCAACAGAAAAGCTGAAACTTTGACCTTCAATCCTAAAAGGAACGCACACTAAATGCAAAAAATATCATTGGTTCAAGTACAAATGTCATCCTTTAAAGCATTTTACAATAGATATTCTCTGGAAACTGGATCAGTGTGGTGCATTCCCACACGTAACGTAACTGACATTCATGCATTGACATTATCTGTCTTCAGTACAAACTCAGCTCATGGGGATAGACTCATGAAACCTTTAACGTCATTGCTACAGCAGGAACTTCTGCGATTGATCTACTAGCAGGCACTGTTCTCCATGTTATTGTGATCCATCAGGTAACAAACCTATCAGTTTTTTTTATTCTTCATGGGATTATGGCATTGGTGGCAAGGCCAGCATTTGTTGCCAGTCCCTACATGGTCTTGTACCGACTGGTTTGCAGGGCCATTTCAGAGGGTATTTAAAAGTCAATCATATTGCTGTGGGCCTGTAGTCACATGTAGGCCCGACCAGATGAAGATGGCAGTGAGATCAAGATTTATCTCCACAGATGCTGTCTGACTTGGTGAAGTTCTCGAGCAATTTCTGCTTTTTGTTTGTTTGAGGATGGTGGAGTTTTATTTCCCTAAAGGACAACAGTGAACCAGAATTTTTATTTATAACAATTCACAATAGTTTCAATGTTACTTTTTTTTTTAATTTCTGAAAACCTATGCACCTGGAGCATTAAACAAACTCAGAGAATGTGAAGAAACTCAACAGGTCTGGCAGTATATGTGGAAAGAAAATTGGGTTAATGTTTCAAGTTTGGTATGACTCACTTCCAGAAGTTTTGAAGAAGGTACTGGAGAAGAATCATACTAGATTCAAAGTGTTAACTCTGTTTGACTTTATGCCCAGAGTATTAGACTGGGCCACTGAATTACTAGGCCACTCACAGTGACAAAGTGCTGCTACCTCCCATGGTTAAAGTTAGTGTTAGGAAGCAATAAATAAAAAACAAAGAAAATTATAGTACTGGAACAGGCCCTTCGGCCCTCTAATCCTGCTTCAACGTGCTGCCCATCACAACTAAAACCCCTTGCCCTTCCGGGGACCATATCCCTCCATTCCCATCCTATTCATGTATTTGTCAAGACACCCTATAAAAGTCTATCATATCTGCTTCCACTACCTCCTTCGACAGCGAGTTCCAGGCATCCACCTCCCTCTGTGTAAAAAAAGAAACTTGCCTCGTACATCACTTTTAAACCTTGCCTCTTGCACCCCGAAACCTATGCCCCCTGGTAACTGACTCTTCCACCTGGGAAAAAGCTTCTGACTATCCACTCTATTCATGCCCTTCATATTCTTGTAGATCTCTATCAGGTCGTCCCTCAACCTCTGTTGTTCCAGCGAGAACAACCCAAGTTTATCCAACCTCTCCTTATAGCTAATGCCCTCCATACCAGGCAACATCCTGGTAAATATTTTCTGCACCCTCTCCAAAGCCACCATATCCTTCTGGTGGTGTGGTGACCAGAATTGAACACAATATTTCAAATGCGGCCTAATTAGGGTTTTATAGAGCTGCAACATTACCTGCCAATATTTAAACTCAGTGCCCCGGCTGATAAAGGCAAGCATGCCATATGCCTTGTTGACTACCTTCTCCAACTGCTTTGCCACTCTCAGTACCTGTACAACCAGATCCCTCTGCCTATCAGTACTCTTAAGGGTTCTGCCACTTACTGTATATTTTCCATCTGGATTAGACCTTCTGAAATGCATTACTTTGCACTTTTCCAGATTAAACTCCATCTGCCATCTCTCTGCCCAAGTCACCAACCGATCTATATCCTGCTGTATCCACAGACGGTTCTCATCACTATCCGCAATTCCACCAACCTTTGTGTCACCCACAAACTTACTAGGCAAACCAGTTACATTTTCCACCAAATCATTTATATGCATTACAAATTGCAAAGGTCCCAATGCTGACCCTTGAGGAATGCCACCAGTCACAGCCTTCTATTCAGAAATGCACCCTTCCACTGCTACCCTCTGTCTTCTAATGACTGAGCCAGTGTTTTTTTTATCCATCTTGCAAGCTCACCTCTGACCCCGTGTGACTTTACCTTCGGTATCAGCCTGCCATGAGGGACCTTGTCAAAAGCCTTACTGAAGTCCATATAGACTTCATTTGTATTTGTAGATGCATCTCAGATTTTTGTTGACATGCTGGTGTTCCTTGGATGGTATTTTGGCAATGTCCTTGCCATTGTTTCTTGGTTGATTCTTCTTCCCTTGCTGCTGTGGATAATTATGTTGCACTTGGGTTTCCCTGTGCAACTGAATTTCCTGCATATTTTAATCCAACATCGTCTTATAGAACACAGCTTGCATATATCACAAAATGCTAGGCCACTGTTTTGCGGGTGGAATAATTCACATCACATACAAGATTTAGACATTTTGATGAAACCATTGACAACTGCAAAAACGTTGATAGAGTCAACCGCCTGAAGATTATACTACAACACTGAGCCGATCTAAGACCTGACTAACCTTTCCCAGACAGTTTGTTGCTATTGACAACTTCAAAGGCGATGCAGCTAGTGTCATATCTGAAAGATGATGCCCAATCCAGCTTTGACGTTCCTTAGAAGTGCAACACTCACAATTAAGAAAAAAGCTCAAATTGGAATTGGACTCCATGGTACAAAGCAGTATCAGCCAGAAAGTCAAAATCAGATTGACTGGAATGAGCACAAAGAACTGCAGATGCTGGAAATCTGGGTGTTGGCGAAGTGCAGTTTCATCTTTCATTGTGTTACTGCAAAATATTAGACTATAATCATGAAACTGGTATCTGAGAATCAAAATAGGTTTTCGAGATAATTTTAAAAGGTGCAATGGAGAATGAAGACTCTCCAAAGGGAGTGAGAATTTTAGCACGAACACTTTGATGAGACTGTGACTCTATAGGCTGATTCCTTCATCCTGGAGGCAGGTAAAATGGGTTGGGAAACCTCCCAGCTTAGCCTGTCCAACTTGAGAGAAAGTGTCCTCAGGATTGGGATCCTCTTTGTCAGAGAGTGTGTACCAGATGCAGTAGGGTCAGCGGATCCCAGAAGATGTTTGGAGGCAATCACAGTTGCTGCAGGGTGCTAAAGTGCGCTGCTGAAAAGACATGCTTCAGTGCTGTGGGACCTTGTCATAGTTAAAAATAGAAGGCCCCACCAGTCCTTACTCCTCACACCCTCCCAGCCTCTATGGACTCTCCATGCCCCATCCATGCCACCACATTTCCAATACCAGCTTCCATCCCTTCCCCCATCACCCTGATGACTCGTCATGTTCCCCTCACTAAGTGTTTCCTGAGCAATGCCCATGATCCCTCATAATCCCTGCCACACTATGTTCCTCTGTCCCCTCCTCATTCTAGGCTATAGCAATTCCATATCCATTTTATACCTTCAATAGAATCACAGAATGTTATAGTGATAGGAGGATGTTGTAAGAACTATGTATACTTTGCTTGAAAAATAAGCTAGAAAATGGAAGTTTGGTCTGTGGTGCTACAAGGAAAGAGCCAATCATTCCTTTTTATTGTCCAAAGTGAAATTGTGTGCTTATTCACTTATTGGTCACATAAGCGCATGAAGCTTTGGCTGAAATTCGATTTGATACTTTTGTGAGACAAACTGGCATCAGGTGTCTTCATGTTGAGAGGAAAAACATGGCTAGCAATAGCTTTGGATTAATAGCAATTTCCTAACAGAACTGACAGAATGGAGAAAATGAAAAGAGGAAGTGCTGGAAAATCTTTACAGGTTTGGTGGCAGATAAACAGGGTTAATGTTTCAAGTTGCATATGATTCTTTGCTTTTATTTGAGAAAACAGCAGTTGGACTTGGGAATCCAAAAGCTTACATGCAAGCCTGAGTCTGTCTCTTTCTCTTTCTCCATCTGTGTGTGGAAAAGAAATACACAAAGATTCTGCAGAGGAAAAAAACTATTCACTCAAACCAAGATCTAGGTCAAACTGACTAGCTACTAAAGTCAGGATTACTGTAGTCAACAACAATGCAATGTCATCACCAAGAACAAAATGAACTGTGAGAAAATCATCTCCTTTCTTTTGTGGCTTGGACTCTAATTCCACAGACTTCTTTCTTTTTTGCCTACATTCTACAGTTACAATATTCCTGTAAAACTATTTGTCTCATCTGACTTGTCTGTCCTATTTTTGAATGAATGTGTGTATTTTTGGATTTAGAAGGGGCTATAGCTTAAGTTTATGTATCAGCAATTAACAATCCATTTACCACTGGTTAGAGGATTGCAAATTAAATATGTTTTTGTTTTCTTGTTCATTGAGAAATCTAGTGTGACTTTCTTTTATCTTAGGTGGTGATCACAATCAGACAAATTAATCATCCCAGTTAAACATCTTGAAGGAAAGTGATTGGACTCAAAACATTAACTGTGTTTTTCTCTCCAAGTATGTTGTTAGACTTGCTGAGTTTCTCCAGCATTTTCTGTTTTTAATTCAGATTTACACCATCTGCAATATTTTGTTTTTATTTAACAGGGCCATGGAGGTTTGGTGGAAAGACATGGCCAATCATGGTAGGGGAAGGAATGAGGTAGGGAAAAGAGTAAAAGTTGATAGCTTGGTCTTTTTTTAATTACTTGCCTCATAGTATTTGCGTGTAAAGGGTGAAATTCTGATGATCCGTTTCTGCATCTGCTTCGACTTAGTCTTTGCAGTCTAATATCATATTATGTCAACATTTACATAGGTGGCCATTGTTCATTTAGTGTATGGGAATTGCAACCTGTCGTGACTATAAAGAGGTCAGCCAGGTGGACCTAATAGAATATGAGTTCCCTGATTGTGATTGTTAATCTGGTCCAATCAGGGAGCCCCAGTTGACAGATATAAACAGCAGTATCAGAGATTCTATTCACTCTGAGAGCTGGCTCTGAGAATGCCAAACCAGTGTCAAGTACTATACACATGTAAATAAAGGGTGACCTGGTGACGGCACATCAGCCTCTCTGGAGTTATTGCACAACCAGTTTACACAAAGTAAAATTAGTCCATAATCACAAAGATGCATTTCACAAAGATCTTTTGTAACCCAAGTAGTGAGAAACTATCAGTTCGAGTATGATTCTTTCCTAGGTTATAGATGTGAGAAACAGTATTGCATAAGCTTACAAGTGAAATAACAGGTCAGCTCTCAAATTATGCATCAATTTTTCACTTACAATTGATACATTTGATTTGAAGTTGAATCAGAAATTATCTTTTTTTTTTAAAAGGCAAAGGAAAGAAAGACCCTGAACAATTGTTTCTATCAATTTACTGAAAGTAGAATTTATATTCTTAACACTTCAACCTGCAATAGAATTCTGGTCATTACACAACACAATTGTTCTATTTTTTAAAAGAATTATTGAACCTTTGACCTTACCGTGCAACTAAAGTATTCAAATTCTTTGCAATGCCAAAGGAACTTACAATCCTTGACCTATTGTTTCCAATGGCATTCTCTCTTTGTTTTCGCCTTCACCGGTTAATACATGCTGCTTATTGTGTTTATAAGATTTGCGGCTTGAAATTGATCCAAGTCTTCATTAAGAGCCAGTTTCACATGTCGTTGTCCATTTTGGAAGATTCCCAGCTAATGATCATTTACTTGATTGTCATTGACCAATTCTCAATTCTCAGTATCCAGCACCAGATAATTCTGCTGTGGAAAACAAAATGAGGAGAAATTGTAGAACTTGCTGCAGCAGCAGTGTTACATTAACCCAGCCTTCTCCAGGTTCCATTTGAAACTGTATGGATTTTTGCTTCCCTCATGAACCTATTGCTTTCTCTGCACTCATTTTCAAGTTCCACAGTATAATAGGAGACAGTGGAAGTGCACTGAACGCAAAAATAAAATCTGACAACTTTCTTCCACGTTCATGATTAGGACTGAACAAAAGGTCAGATGTAAGAGTGCATACATTTGCAGTCAGTTATAGTGGACAAAATTATTCTCTCCAAAGATAATTTACATAATCTGTTAGCATACTCTTCATTTGATTTTTACGCAATGCTTATAGTTCAGGGAAGCATAAGTAGCAATTTAGGATAAACATGTTGATTGATTGAAATGCAAGGTTAGACAAGATCAGTGGTCAAGTCCTCTAATGAAACTGGATTACCTCAAATACTGGAATCTACTGTCCTAGCTGAATTTTGTTCATTAAAACCTAAGCCTGGTTGTGCTGGAATATAATGGCTTATGAAATTAAGTGTTGTTGTGTAATGAAGATATAAGGTACTGAAAAATATTACCCTGGATGTTTTAAATTGGTCGTAAAAAGCTTTAAGACTGAATCTACTGCAATGTATGAATTGTCATTGACCAGTCTTGGGCGAGAAGTGTTGATAAATTATTGTTTTCCCCAGGTTCTTCCCTACTTTCAAAATTTAAAACAGTTCTTGGAGTTTTAAAAATTATACAAATTAACTGTTTATTAATATGATGGTATCTGTGCACTGGTAATAATCACAAAGCACATAATTGCAGAACAATTAAAAATTAAGGCTAACTACTTAATCTAACTTCAGGAATATGTTATGTATGCTAATCAAATATTGAGTACTCTAGATTTAAAAGACCTCTGACATTGATAGTTAGAATCAGTTTTTTTAGTTGGTAGCTCTACATTTTGCTGATTTTAATTTCTTGAGCTCAGGGAAACATGTCAATAAAAATTCAGACTTCGGAGATTGTTGATCAGACATTTTACATGTGAACATGAAATGCAATAGGAGAGATAACAAGGTGTGGAGCTGGACGAACATAGCAGGCCAAGCAGCATCATAGGAGCAGGAAAGCTCGAAACGTCAAGCTTTCC
>JAHRHZ010000087.1:9706906-9719747 GCA_024137785.1 Ginglymostoma cirratum | reverse complement strand
GCTCGAAACGTCAAGCTTTCCCGCTCCTATGATGCTGCTTGGCCTGCTGTGTTCATCCAGCTCCACACCTTGTTATCTCGGATTCTCCAGCATCTGCAGTACCTATTATCTCTGATGCAATAGGAGAGCTTGTTTTTTAATATCAAGAGTTTAACATAACCAATCATTTTATGATTCAGATATTCAGCTGTGAAACAGAGGAGACTTCAGGAGCATGATGTCAGTAGTCATTTGCCTTTTTGGAAGTCAAAATATTATCAGATTTGCCTTGATTGCAACCCCAATTGGGAAATGACCTACTCCACAGTGTGTGGAATTTGAGAATAGCCCGGTGATCAATCCAATTACCCATCAAGTAAATCCTTTCTTTCTTTCTTGACTCCTTTTTCTCCCTTCCCTTGTCCAGTCTCTTCTCAACTACATTTACAGCACCTCTGATGCTCTCCGTGACTTGAATTGTTTCCAGTTTCTTGGCCCTAATGTCTCTCTAGGCCATAAGGTCATAAGACTAGGAGCAGGAGTAGGTCATTCAACTCTTCATGTCTGCTTTGCCAGTTAATAATATCCTGGCTGATCCATTTGTGGCCTTAGCTCTACATTCCTGCCTGCTTCCACAATGCTCATGTTTTCCACACAAAACTCCAGTTCCTCTATATATTAATCAATTATCAGCATAAAATAAGGTCTTTCTGGTTCTTTTTCGAAAGGAGACCTAACCAGTGCCCACCACCAACCCTCAATCTGGCTCGATCTTACATTGAACAACTTTTGCTTTAAGTTGCCCTTTCCTCAAATAAGTTTAAAAAGCCCAAGTGTACCTGCTCTAACATGAACAGAAAGTTTCAGAAACTTTATTCAGGCCACGGAAAAGCAGGGGACCCTTCAAAAAAAAATCATAATAAAGGCAGAAAGAATTTCTTTAAACAATTGGCTTCCAACCTTTACAACCACAATATCAGTTTTTAATTTTAAGTGTAACCTAGGATCAATGATCCCTCAAAGGTGAGCGGCTACACATTCAGGCAGCTTATTGGAGCATTAGTGATTGTTAATGTGTGTGAGGATGCATTGACTTTGGGTTCGTGAAGCAATTGCCACATATGGACCTTGGAGGTTCACACAGTGGTGGGAAAACTGAAAAAAAAAGAGAATGTAGCCCAGGATCTAGCCAGAAGAAAATAGAGAATGAACAGTTTATTTCTTATACTATATCAATATAAAACTAAGTATCTATACAGTAATTATTCATTTTGTCCTCTACTCACCAAGTCTGAGCACGACACCTGGTAAATGTGCATTATTTGCTGTTGCCCTGAAGTCTGGGTTGTAGTTTGAGAATGCCACTCATATGTGTTCCATCGGGTGAGAGTCTGTGAGGCAGGTAGGATATTTAGATTTGGTTATTTTCATTTGGGAGAGCACTGTCTCAGAGCTCTGTAGAGTAAAAGTAGGATTGCACTCGGATGTACATGGCCGTTCCTTTACTGTTGTTGAGTCAAAATCCTGGAATTGCCACCCCAAGGACTTTGTGGGTCTTTCTCTAGCAAATGGACTGCAACAGTTCAAGAAAGCTCACTTCCACGTTCTCAAGAGCAACTAGGGATGGGCAATAAATGCCATCCAGGCAGTGACACCCATGTCCCATGAGTGAATTAAGAAAAGGTAGATGTGGGTATTTTTCTTTGCCTATTAAGTCTCTCAAAATTGTGGTCCCTTGATTTGACTTTAAACTCAGTATTATTTTGCATATTAATTTTTTCACTCTTAACTCCACCTGATGGAATTTGGGAGCCAACCCACCAATGTCTATTTTAAGGAATGGATTTCAGATGAATATGAATACTTGTTCCATCACGTCCAGTTCTTGAAACCACTTGTTGAATTCCTTTACTGACTTCCTCATGTGGGCACAGAGGTTTTCTGGGTGGAACCATTTATCTTGTCTTTGATTTTTTTTTTCTCTCTTTTCTCCAGTTATGTTGTTTTTCTTTAAATAGGGAAGACCACACACCCAGTTTCATTAGAATGCATTCACAACATTGATCATGTGTGCTAAATCTCTGTCCTTTACCCATCGTTCACCGTTTAGCTTGTTCAGTTTTGATTTTAAGTCTGTAAGGAACCCAAAATTGGGCAACCACGGATTAACTGACAGCTCACTGCACACTTCATTCCTTGATTTAAGAAAAGTGACGATTTCTGGCAAAAAAATCTAAAATTCTTCGCCGGACGTTACTTCGACCTTACTACCTCACATCAGCATTGTTGATTAGTTCTCCATAGGCACTATTGAGTTTATCAAGTAAGGTGTTAAACAAGTGATGGTGAGGGCGCTTGCTCGAATCAAATTTACAAGAGTAACATTTCGTAACTTTACTTGCTAATGCTTTCTGGTAGTGGTACAGTGGTAATTCACAAAAGAGGGGAAATCAGGATTATTTCTACAAAATCCAACAAGGTCTGTATTTGCACCAAGCATCATCAGTTGTGATGGAATTCAAGTTTTTGATGGGAATGTTTCTCTCAAGCACATACATTTTGAACTTGATATCCCACCCTTGTTCTCTCTTTAAGAGTCAAAAGGAGTGAGAAGAAACCCTCTACTTGTTATGTCCTTAAAAACCACACACACACAATCAATCAGTTGGGCTGTGGTGGTCATGTCAATAGACTCACAGGACTGCACCGCGAAGGATTCATAGTACTTCAGGTCTTGCTGTAGTTGCCGAAAGACGTCTTCAGACCAAGATTCCATAATTCTCGCTTCTGTGGAAGCATCAAGTGACACGCTCTGGATTGGTGTTATTCTTTCTTCTTTACGCTTGAAGTCTTTGAATAAAGAGGTAACATTGCAGTCATTGCTTTTTGCATTATTTCATCATCCTTAAATAATTTCTTTTGTTTTGCCAGAAGATGGCAAACACAAAATGAGGCTTCAATGCAGGCCTTACTTTCTGCTACTGGTTTAAGTAAAAGAACTGAAAAACAGAAAAGGGGGAAATTCTATCCTTGAATTGCTGTGCATCATTGAATAATGTTGTTCTGAATTCTCCTTTTTATTTATTGATATACTTTGGTGACGCATAAGGGAACTGCTCTTACCGCTTACAGCTGTGAACAGAAAATCATTTTCCCATTCTACATGAAGGTTGTACATTTTTGGTTCATTTTTAGATGGTCCAAGTTCATCACTTACCCATTATTGCTTCACCTTGTAGTTTGAGATGTTATTCTATTGCTGGTCACATTGCAGGCAGACCTCTGGATCCTCGTGCGCTGGAGCATCCCAAATATTGCTGGCTGCTTTCGAGTGTGGAGACACAGGAGGTTAACTCTGTGGTCATAATTTTTTTCCAGGGTCCCTTGTCAGCTTGCATTGCTCAATGGATGTGGGGTGCAATAGCATGCCCCAAAATTCTTCTTCTTCCTGAATGGAACTATTAAATATGCAGCTGAAGAAAACAACTGCAGGCCTATAAAGCGTGAGCAGAGGAATGGGACTAGAAGAGCTGCACTTGCAAAGAGTCTGTTTGGACATGATGGGCTGATTAGTCTCCAATATTTCTAATGCTGTAAAATGCTGGCTTCACATTACAGTTCTTAGGAATTTTTTAATTAATTTGTTTGCTCTGTCACCACAAAACCTACCTTATCCTGTAATGAAACTCCCCCTTGAACAAACTGAAACAGGATGCAACAAGTTGGCAATGTCCACTTTTCTCTAGCCACACAGCTTCTGGAAGTGGAAGTCATGCAGTCACATGATAAACGGTGTGCATGTGGTAAGTGAATGTGGACAAGCTGTGAGATTAGCTATCAGAGACATCGCAACTGACCTGTTGATTGTGATTTGTGACTTGGCAGAGACCAAAGATTTAAACCATGAGGAATCAAACCATTTAGTCAAACCATGATTAAAGTACAAATCAGTTATTAATGATGTGGACAGGGGAATTCATACAGTGAGGCCATGATGAGCATGGGAATTCTCTATTTTACCCACAAAGGTTGCATACATTTATATAAGGAAATTCTTTATTTTAGCTGTGAGAAGGCAAAATATAAAATGCAGGAAAACCCTTCAGTAAGGAAAGAGAAAGCAGGAAAACTGCAAGGACTGTGAAATAAAATTATTTTAGGAAAAGTATATAATAACATGAGTAAGACATGGCATCAGAAATAATATTGCCAGGAAGTATTAATCTTGGGGATGGGTCATGCAAAATACAGAATTCGACATGTTGGAGCGAACAATTTCTGTGATTCAGAATAGCTTCCAAATTAAATATTAAATCAAAAACTGAACAAATAAATATACATCTACACAGCACAGGAGATTATAGTTGTTGACATTATAGCTCATCAAGGAGTAAAAGTACCAACAGATACTTTTGAAGAGTTGAGGTTGGATGGCTCGCCGAGCTGGTTTGTTGTTTTGCAGATGTTTCGCTACTGTGCTTGGTAATGTCCTCAGTGCAGCCTCTGATGAAGCGTCGGTGTGTTTTCCCACCTGGTTTTTAAACTCTGGGGTCTGTTGAGATGGATTGCCTCACTTCCGGGTTTCCTTCGTAGTGGAATATATATGGGGTTGAGTTCAATGTGTTTATAAATAGCATGCATCATGGAGAGCCATACTTCCAGGAATTCTTGTGCTTGTCTCTGCCTAGCCTGTCCCAGGATCATGGTGTTGTCCCAGTTGAAGTCGTGGTTCTCCTTGTCCATGTGGATTGAGATGAGCGAGTATTGGTCGTGTCTTTTTGAGGCCAGTTGGTTTTCATATACTCTTGTTGTTAATTTCCTTCCAGTTTGTTTGATGTAGTGTTTCTCGCAGTCTCTGCAGGGGATGTTGTAGATGAAATTGGTCCTGTCCATGGCGGGGAGTGGGTCCTTGGTTTGGGTGAGCAGTTGTCGTAGGGTTGACGTGGGCTTGTGTGCAACTCTGATGCCCAGCGGTCGTAGGAGTCTTGTGGCGAGTTCCGACGTGTTCCTGATGTAGGGTAGTGTGATGAGTGTGTCGGGACATGTAGAATCTTTCTGCTGCTGTTCTTGTAGGCATCTTCTGACCCAGTTCTTTGGATATCCATTATCCTTGAACACTTGGAAGAGGTATTCTTCTTCCTCTCGGTGTAGTTCCGTGTTGCTGCAGTATGTTGTTGCCCTTTTAAATAGTGTTCGCACGCAGCTTCGTTTGTGTGCGCTGGGATGGTTACTATTGAAGTTCAGTACCTGGTCTGTGTGTGTGGCTTTTCAGCGTACTTTCATTTGCTGTTCCCCATTTGTCTTGCGCTCTACCATGACGTCGAGGAATGGGAGCTGTTTGTTCTTCTCCTCCTCTCTGGTGAATCTTATTCCGGTGAGGGTGTTGTTTATAAGTTTGTGTGTCTCTTTAATTTGGTCCGTTTAATGATGACAAAGGTGTCAGCTACGTGGCGTATCCACAGTTTAGGTTGAATTTGTGGAAGGGCAGTCCTTTCTAGTCTTTGCATCACTGCTTCTGCTATGAGTCCAAAGATAGGTGATCCCATGGGTGTCCCACTGATTTGCTCATATGTTTGGCCGTTGAAAGTGAAGTGGGTGGTCAGGCATAGGTCCAATAGTTTGAGCATGTTGTCTTTGAAGATGGTTTCATTGGGGTCGTGTTCTTGTTCAAGTAGTGTTGTCATTGTTTCCCTTGCTAGTGGTATGTCTATTGATGTGAATAGGGCAGTGACATCAAATGATATCATGGTCTCTTCATCCTCTATCTTTATGTCTTTGAAGGATTTGAGGATTGATAGAGTGGGGTGACTTGTTGACTAGGTGCCTGAGTCTTCTTTGTAGTTCTTTGGCTAATCTGTGCAGTGGAGTGCCTGGTAGGGAGACTATGGGTCTGAGGGGGACTTCCGGCTTGTGCACTTTAGGGAGGCCGTACAATCGGGCTGTGTTGGTTCCTTCGGGTTTCATTTTTAAGAAGTCTGCTTTGTTGATCTGTCCTGTTTGTTTAAGTCTTTGTAGTGTGTAGAGGAATTTGTTGCCTAGTTGCGGTGTCGGGGCAGTTTGTACTGGTTGGTATGTGCTCTTGTCGGCGAGCAGTAATTGTGCCTTGGAGATGTAGTCCCTTTTATTCATTATCCCTGTCATGCGCCCTTTGTCTGCAGGTAGTATAGTGATGTTCTTGTCTGTCTTTAATCCGTCCAGGGCTGGTCTTTCCTGTGTGTTGAGGGTGTTGAGTTCACTCCTTCTGGTTAGTGTCAGGACTACTGTCTGCCTTATGGTTTGTTGTGTTTCTTCGTTGATATTGTTGGTCTTGAGCGTGGCTTCCAGTGTAGCTAGGAATTCCGTTTTGTTGCGTTCCTGTAGTTGTAGTTCAGTCCTGGGGTCAGAACGGCTTTTTCCATGTCTGTCAGTTTCCTGTCAGAGAGGTTTCTTATCCATGTGTCTGTTCTGTTCTCGTCGTTTTTGTGGGTAAGTGTGGCTAGCTTGTTTTGCAGGGTTTGTCTTTTCCTGGGTCTTGTGGTCTATTGGCTGATGTTAATGGCTCGTTCTGTGTCTGTTGTCCAGTCTTGATTGGTAGCTTCCTGGAATAATGTTTTTTGGGGTGTAATTTCTCTGTTGTATTTGTGGAGCCAGTTGAGTGCGTTATTTATCATTACCCTTACCATCTTGCGGCCGTTTTGCTCTGCTGTTTTCCGGGCCTGTGGGTTGTTGATGGGTGGTTTGTACTTCACACTGCGTGGTAATACCTGGTTCCTGAGGCACCCATGTAGGAAGTAGAGTTGTTCGCGGGTTACGCTTTCAAGTTTGGTGTAGTTTTCCCATTTTCTTGCCAATTTGAGCGTGTTGCGCCCATAGGTCTCTAAGGTTTTGGTGTAGATCTGTAGCTTGGGTTGTGGGTGTTGAGGTTGGTTGGCTCGCTGAGCTGGTTTGTTGTTTTGCAGATATTTCGTTACCGTGCCTGGTAACATCCTCAGTGCAGCCTCCGATGAAGTGTCAGTGTGTTTTCCCGCCTGGTTTTTAAACACTGGGGTCCGTTGACACACCAACACTTCATGGTACATCATGAAGGATATGTTCAAGGATGATGGATATCCAAAGAACTGGGTCAGAAGATGCCTACAAGAACAGCAGCAGAAATATTCTACACGCCCCAACACACTCACCACACTACCCTACATCAGGAACACGTCGAAACTCACCACGAGACTCCTACGAACAATGGACATCAGAGTGGCACACAAGCCCATGTCAACACTATGACAACTGCTCACCCGAACTAAAGACCCACTCCCTGTCATGGACAGGACCAATTTCATCTACAATATCCCCTGCAGAGACTGCGAGAAACACTACATCAAACAAACTGGAAGGAAACTAACAACAAGAGTACATGAACACCAACTGGCTACAAAAAGACACGGCCAATACTCGCTCATCTCAATCCACATGGACAAGGAGAACCACGACTTCAACTGGGACAACACCAAGATCCTGGGACAGGCTAGGCAGAGACAGGCATGAGAATTCCTGGAAGCATGGCACTCCACGAAGCAGGCTATTAATAAACACATTGAACTTGACCCCATATACATTCCACTACGAAGGAAACCCAGAAGTGAGGCAATCCATCTCAACGGACCCCAGAGTTAAAAACCAGGTGGGAAAACACACCGACGCTTCATCGGAGGCTGCACCGAAGATGTTACCAGGCATGGTAACGAAACGTCTGCAAAACAACAAATCAGCTTGGTGAGCCAACCTACATCAACACCCACCACCCGAGCTACAGATCTACTCCAAAACCTTAGAGACTTTCGAAGAGATAAAACCTTCGACAATGACTTCAACTTCCAAACCAGTAAAATCCTTGAAAGAGTAAGATTTAATGAGAAGAGTTCTGCATTCAGGGGAACCTATTGATTAATTCATTAATGATCTCTACAAGTTAGTTGAGAAATGTGACAATTATGATTTCAAGTCTGATTTCCAAAGAAATTGAATTGTCACTCAAATTGCTGATGAGTCTTTGCCAGATTTATTACAGATTTATTATTATTTAAAGGCATCATTCTAGAGAAAGCCATCCATATGGTGAGTGAAATAGAAATTTCGAAGCCACTCAAAACACTCCTAAGAAAAGATCAACTTTGGCAGAGTCCATTTCTCATTTCTCAACTAATTTGTAGAGATCATTAATGATCTTTGCAATTTATATTAATGAGAGAAACGAAGGCATTGTTGATAAATTTTAAGATGACACAAAGGTAGGTAGGAAAGCATGTTGTGAAAAGGACATAAGGAGATAATAGAAGGATATAGATAGATTGACTGTAAGTGCAAAGTATCTGGCATGCTGAGTATAACATGGGAAAATGTGAAGTTGTTCACTTTGACAGGAGGATAAAAAAAAACCCTGTATATTAGTTAAACAGAGAATGACTGTAAATTTTTAAGGAGCTGAGGTAGCTAGGTGTTCTTGTGCATGAGTTCCAAGAGGTTAGGATGCAGCTGCAACAAGAAATTAAGAAGGCTAGTGGAATAGTGAAATCGTTTTGCTCTGCAAACTGTTATTATGCAGGTTGCAGTGTCAGTGATGTCTGTAAGGGAGATATGAGTCACACAGACAGAAAACACAGTTGGAACACTAAAGTTGTTGTGGTGTTTGGTGTCTAAAATGTAAAATACAATGACAAGCTTCAGTACATTTAGCAAATAACTACTGAGGACCACAAAGAGAGAATTAGAAAATGTGTGACAGTGTAGCAATCTATTCTTTGAACCAATGTGTGGCTGACAAAGAATTCTGTCTCCAGAAGGAATGTTTTGACAAATACAAATATAAAAATGACCAGTAACTCTTTGAAAATTCATTTCCCTCTTGTTAGAGATGGTCATTGACTGGCATTTGTGTGAAACAAATGTCACTTGCCATTTTCTTCCTTTGTGCTAGGTCTCTAACCAGTGAAAAATTTTTCCAGATTCCCATTGATATCAATTTTACCAGGAGTGTTTAATGCAGTCTCTGTCAAGGCCAATCACTCTCACCTTACATTTGGAATTTAGCTGCTTTGTCCATGTCTGGACGAATATGAGAGTAAGGTCTGGAACCATGTGGTCCTGGGGTATTCCAAACTGATAACAAATGAGCAGCTTTATTGCTGAGTAAACGTTGCTTGACAGCACTGTGCTACAGCAACCATTGTCAGTTTACTGATGATTGACAGTGTACTGCTGAACAGTAATTTGCCAGGTTGGATTTATCCTGTTTTTTATGGACAGGGCATACTTGGGCAATTTTTGTACATTCTTGGGTTCCATAAACAATTGTGTTATCTGTAATCCTACAGGTTGAAGATTCCCTTGACAGTTGACAAAACTGAAGAAACAATCTTCTGGAATGTGCTGGGTGCTGACTTTAGTCCTCAGGGCATTCGGAAACACACCTCATGAATCACAAAAGCTGTAAACTGTATATTCTTTCAGATGAAGCTGAAGACAGTTTGTTGAATATTGAAATTTGTGAAGACTGTAAAATCATGAAAAGATGCTGACTGTTCTTCAATGGCAGGAAAGGTTACTGGTCTGGAAGGATTGATTTGTTGATCACTTTACAGTCAATGCCTAGTCTATATTCAGCAGTTTTTCACTGTTCAATGCGTTTGATGTCCGTGGCAATGAACTGATTCATTCAATGATTCTATCTGCTCCTAATCATTTCAGTTCCTGCAACACTGTGGCATAGATTGCAAATGGCAGATTTTTCAAATTTTGTACAAGTGGGTAGAATTGCTGTGCTGAAGGGTAGACTATAACAGTACTGCTTGATCTTCCCAAATCGAGTAAATAAGGAAGAGTCCTGATCTGTATTGTCTGCATCATAAATCATAACGTGTTCCAGCAGGGACCACCATTTTAGTTAAAACTCTATTAAAAATGTCTACAACCATAAGGCTTGGGCTTCTGTCTACATAGAAAGTAAATCTGTAGTGGACAGGGAATGTGACAATTTCCAAAATGGCAATGACAGAAATTGGAAGTCTGGAAAGTAGGTCATCGTGTTACACATCATGGAGCATGCTGAGCAGGAACCTGGATCCACAATGTAACTAAAATATGAAAGCACTTCCTTCCAGAATCTAGCAGGCCCTCGCTTTGATGAAGATGGTGCATTGGCTCAAGAAATAATAGCATCAATGAAATCAGGAAATGGGCAAGTTAAGTTCAGAAGCAGATATTTCTGACTTTAAACTTCCCCTTGTATTTGTGTGGTAGATTATAGGTCCACAGAGGGAGGATTATTATGCATTCTTTTTTCTCCCTCTTCTTTGGCAGTCCCTCAAGATTGGGATGACTTTCTTCCATGTCAGTTCAATTGGCTGAAAGTGTAATGTGTGATCTGTAGACTCTGCTAAATTGGGTAGATAGTGCTTAAAGTGTTCAGTGGATGAGTTGTTTGGAGGTTTGTGCATTTTCTCTGACCCCACAACTTCAACTTTCCACATTCCCAAGCAATCTAGTTCTATTTTTCGTCTGTCACAAGCCCAGAAACTTCCATGAGCCGTTGAGCATATTTGACCTCTTCAGGAATGCTTTGAGGCTATCCCTAAAGCAACTGTGCTGTCAAAACTGGGAAATATCTGGCCATGACTGAGTTGCAAGCAAAGAAATTGCTTCAAGAAATGGCTTCAGGCATATGAATGACATGTTCTGCCAGTGGAATTGGTATTAATTGTTTGGTGCCTTATGCTGGTCAGGTTAGTTTGGTAAACAATGTTTCTTCACTGTTGGGATTAGAGCATTTTACAAAGGCATTTCTGAGAGTACTTTTCCAGTGTTTTGAGATGCCTACTCTATGTTGTTCATGTCTTTGAAGCATGTAGAAGCATGGGCATCACTGCTTGCTGGTAAACCATGCCCATAGTCCTGGGTTTGAGATCCTGATCCTCAATTACTCTTTCCCTGAGTCAGCCAAAAACTGGGCTGGCACATTGGAGTGAATGATAAAGTTCATTGTCTTCTACTTTCATTAGGAGGAGGCTCCCGAGACACACAAATAGTTCACATTTTCCAGGGTCTTGCTATTGACCTTAATTGTTGGGAGGATTGGGTAGTTATTGAACTGTGGGAGCTGTTGGAAGAGCACCTTAAGTTTCAAAGTATTTAGAGTTAGCCAGTTTTCTCACGTACTTCAGAGAAGGGGTTCACAAAGACCTGAAGCTCAGCTTCTGGCCAGATGCACAATTGTCATATGCTGGATGGAGCTCCACTCAACACTGAAGACCTCAAAGATTCCAGTGAGCAGCTCAGTGTCAACCTCTGACCTTCCAGTCAAAAGGAGCCATAGTGTGCACAAAGTGTCTGGTTGACCCAAAGTCAATCATAAAAAAAAACCTGTGAAGAGGTCCTTGTTGTCTCAGGAAACATCATGACTGGTTTGATGAAAATTTTTAAGAAGTACAGGTTTTAATTGAGCATAAGCACAAAAGCTTTGCAGATTGGAAATTCAACACACCTCAAACAGAAAAATGGCCTCCAGGCATCTGAAGACAATGATACAGCGTAACATAAAGATCAAGTGGCACATAAAAAAGCACAGGAGATCCAACAGCTTATGGTCACCAATGACATGTTCAGTTCCTTCGGCATATTAGGGATATCGATGGCCCAACCCCTTCATGATAGCCAAACTTGAAAAGGAGCTCATCAAGGATAGAAAGGCAGTCAGTGCTCAGTAGAGGGAACGTTTCAATGAACTCCTTTAATAAGACTATCTTTAATTTGAATTCTCTTACTTGCAGTCCTGAGATGCAATTTTCATGTACGGCTCAGGTTTAGTGTGGCCCAAACTGCAGCAATATGTTAAAAGCTATTCAGCAAGTGAGAAACTATAAAGCCTCTGGAGCAGATGGAATCCCTGCTGAAAAATGGCAGAGATACCCTCCTGGCATATCTGCATGTCATGGAAGAGAACTAGATGCCAGTGAAATCTCAGGTCTGCTGTATTCAGGAAGGGATGAGTCCAAATGCGTTAGCAATTCTCCCTGGTGTCTGCCTCAAGGAAGATCATTGCAAGCATCCTCCTCAATCCCTCATTCCCAGAGGCTGAAGATTCCTTCTGGAATTAGATTGCAGTTCTCAGCATCTAAGAGACCCAGAAAATATCACTACACGGTAAATCCAAGAAATAAACAAGGAACCTTTCAGTTCTTACTATCTCTGACCTTAATACATTGCCTTTCTCAACCCCATGAACTCCTCTGAGTATCGTCCAAAATTTGATCATTCTCAGTATTCCTCTGCTTAGTCCATGATGCCATGCAAAATGTGATCTTCATCAATTGGCACTACCACAGACGCCATCCCACTGATTACTGGGGTCAAATAAAGATGTTGCCATGACCCGCTTCCCTATTTTCCTCACTGTAATACTACCCTTCATCTCCAGCAAATTACTCGACAGGTATGAAGACAAGAAACTGTTTAACCTCCATCAACCTCAATTCATAACCAAAATCTCTCCCATTTCATCCATTGAGCTCCAGTAAGCATGTATAATTTAGTGAAGGCCAGCAGAGGGAGTGATGGGGTCATTGTGAAGCTGGAGGAGTTGGGGACAGGATTATTAGGCACTGCCAGGGACAGGAAGGAAGGTAGAAGGGAGCTAAAAATAGCATTGCTATCAAGCCTTTCTGTTTTCTGTCACCATTCCTGCTGCCAGCAAGTTTTGTCAGGACGGGGAAAGGTTGTCCCTGGAAACCTCTGCCTGATTTTGCAATTAAGCCAATTAAGCTAGTTAACAAACTCTTTGAGACCTCATTAATGGCGAATTTGGGATTTTGTGGGGAGGGAACAAACTGAATGCATA
>JAHRHZ010000087.1:9682901-9696906 GCA_024137785.1 Ginglymostoma cirratum | reverse complement strand
CTGCTGTGTTCATCCAGCCCCATGCTTGTTACCTCGGATTCTCCAGCATCTGCAGTACCTTTTATCTCTTAAATGCATCTTGTCCTACCTCCAAAACCACCACAAATTCTGCACAAAAGGTCCCATAAGGTTATCACTCCTTTTTATTAATTAGTAGATTGGGGTAAATCAGAAAGTAGCAATAATTGTTTTCATGGTTTATTTTAAAAGTCTGAAGCTTGTAAGGGTTTGGTAAAACAGAGGGGATTAAGGACTTTAGATACTGGAAAAAATTAGTGAGCGTAGGACTCAGTGCCATAAATTTTATTTTAACATACTGGGGATTAGAAAGACAGATGAGGTTTGATTTACATTTAAATTAGAATGAACAAGGATGTAAAATTCTGAGCAGTTCTAACTATTGTGGTATTGGCTAAATAGAATTGTTAAAATGTTAAGTGAAGAGAGGAAGGGAATAGGGATTTGTGGCCATAAATCGGAAAGGAAATGTAGCTTAGGATTTTCTTTGAATACTGCTCCCAAATTTGAAGAGTATTATCACACTGAAGCTGGATACAAGCCATGGATGAGCTTGGGCTTTTCAGCAAGTTTAAATTTACTGAGAAAATAAGTATTTGACACAAACATGTAAGCCAACTTTCCTTGAAAGACAGTTTTAGTAATAAAAGGGAGGCAGGTGTTCCACTTTCAGTTCAAGGGGATAGTGGGACTGATTGCTAATCAACAAAGAGGGACTAGTGTAGCCATCAGAAATAAGATGTAGGAGCTATTAGTTTGGGCTATTACAGAATTGTATAATTGTCTGTTTCCATCTCTGGCAACCACCTGGAAACCAATATCCATTTCAAGCCCACCAACTCCCACAGCTACCTGGAATACACCTCCTCCCACCCACCTTCCTGCAAAATGCCATTCCCTGTTCCCAATTCCTTTGCCTCCGCCGCATCTGCTCCCAGGATGATGCATTCCACTCCCGAACATCTCAGATGTCCTCGTTTCTCAAGGACCGCAACTTCCCCCACTCAGTGGTTGAGAATGCCCTCAACCGTGTCTCTTGCATTTCCCGCAACTCATCCCTCAAACTCCCTTCCCGCAATAACAACCAAAACAGAATTCCCCCTCGTCTTCACGTACCACCCCACCAACCTCCGGATCCAACGCATAACCTCTGACACTTCTGCCATCTGCAATCAAACACCACCACCAAAGACATTTTTCCCTCCCCACCCTTATCTGCTTTCCGGAAGGACCACTCTCTCCGTGACTCCCTTGTCCGCTCCACACTCCCCTCCAGCCCCACCACACCCGGCACTTTTCCCTGCAACTGCAGGAAGTGCTACACCTGCCCCTACACCTCCACCGTCACCACCATCCCAGGCCCCGATAAGACTTTCCACATCAAGCAGATGTTCACCTGCACATCTGCTAATGTGGTATACTGTATCCGCTGTACCCGTTGTGGCCTCCTCTACATTGGGGAAACCAAGCGGAGCCTTGGGGACCGCTTTGCGGAACACCTATGCTTGGTTCGCACTAAACAACCACCTCCTAGTCGCGAACCCTTTCAACCTCCCCTCCCATTCCTCAGACGACATATCCATCCTGAGCTTCCTGCAGTGCCACAATGATGCCACCCGAAGGTTGCAGGAACAGCACCTCATATTTCGCTTGGGAACCCTGCAGCCCAATGGTATCAATGTGGATTTCACAAGCTTCAAAATCTCCTCTCCCCCTACCGCATCCCAAAACCAGCCCAGCTCGTCCCCGCCTCCCGAACCTATCCTTCCTCCCACCTATCCCCTCCTCCCACCTCAAGCCCCAACCCCATCTCCTACTTACTAACCTCATCCCTCCCCCTTGACCTGTCCGTCCTCCCTGGACTGACCTATCCTCTCCTCAACTCCCCATCTACACTCACCTTTACTGACTCCATCCCCGCCTCTTTGACTTGTCTGTCTCCTCTCCACCTATCTTCTCCTCTCTCCATCTTCTATCCGCCTCCCCCTCTCTCCCTATTTATTTCAGAACCCCCTTCCCCTCCCCCATTTCTGAAGAAGGGTCCAGACCTGAAACGTCAGCCTTCCTGCTCCTCTGATGCTGCTTGGCCTGCTGTATTCATCCAGCTCTACACCTTGTTATCTCAGATTCTCCAGCATCTGCAGTTCCTACTATCTCTGTATAACAATTGTGACTGCTACATTTAAAAGCATGAAGGAAATCAAAGTATAAAGGCTTTTAAGCCATGCTTGCAGGAGCATAAGTCAGAAGATTCTGCTTCTAATATTGTGGTGTTTTTCCCTATCCTTATTTCTTGTTGTGGAACTTGTATGTTTGGAACGTGGGATCATGATTTAAACTATGGTGATTAAATCATTGTAGTGAGATGACTGGGGGTTTTGGGGGGTTGAGGGGGTGTGTGATCGGTGGTAGTTCTGAATATTCATGGTATGTGATTTGAAAAGTGCTGATGGACAAGTGAAGAGCAGAGAACTGGGATGTAGTAAAATAGAGGAGCAAAGTGAGGAAGGGCAGAACCTTGATGTACTTGCTCTACACTCGTTGGCCATCGACAAATACATGGTTACAGAAAGATCATCTGGAAGTTAAACTAGTGTCAGTGGACAAAGATTCTCAGGGCTGAATCTTATGCTCTTTTTTTGCTAAGTGCTATTCCGTCAAGTTTTTTGGAGGGTTTTTGCATGATGCCTAGAGAGATTGATCACCATATCTGACCTAACTCACTTCCTTAACTACGTACCCTGCTTCCCCTTACCCGATTTTAGCCCAGTTTGGTTATGCACCATTCCCAGAACAACTTGCCATGCTGGTTATCCTAGAATTGACTGGCACTATCTTTAAAAGTCCATCGTGCACCCGGACAAACACTGTCGGCCTGGAGCTGTCCTGTACAGCTCCTGATATTTGTCCTGGGCATGGCTGACCAGGGAAATTTAGCATGTCGCTTTGCAGGCAGGGATCTGGAAGTCCTGGTGGACAGGGTGGTACAGAAAGGGGTGTCCTCTTCCTGCAGGAATGACTGAGGAGACCATGACATCAGACTGTGCCATTCAAGTCCAAGATCACCACCTGAGTACGTGTGGACTCAGCTCCCTAGAGGATTGCACAGCAATGTAGGGAGAAGGCCAATGACCTTTTCCGCTCCACCAGTGTAGATGCCACCATCTACACTCCAACACCTCACACTCACTCTATCTCTGCTACTAGATACCCCCTATCAAGTCTCATGCTCCAGCACTCTCACTTTTGCCTGCAACATCTTCCCTCATTTGCTCTCACCCACCCCAGCCCCCAACACCAGTAAACCTGCATGCCCTCTGCACTGCCTAGTCACTGGGTTGACACAAATCCCCACCTGCACTAAAAGTAACAACTCTGTCACCCATATTAATACCTATCTTTTTCTCATTCCAGGATGAAAACAGACTGAACTGCTGACACCTGTGACAAGCTGCCTAGTTTTGTGTCTGCGCTAAATAACATAGCAATGTAGTAGTATGGCGAGCCTGGTCTCTTTGGCTGAGGCAGCAGAGTGTAAAAAGGCATTGCAAGGCAGGGATACTGTGAGAATCCAGGTAGGCTCAGAGACGTTGACAGCAAACGAGCAGACCAGAGATGCAGCTTGGTCTAGTCCATGAGATGAGTGCCTGTCCCTGAATGCACGGCATCCTTATAGTAACATTACAATAACAGTTTCAGATGCAGCCTGAGAGGCAGCATTGAATTGGAGAAGTGTACTGTAAGTGGGTTGGAGATATGCCATGAGAGTTCTTAGAGGCTGGCACATATCAAGTGCCAATGTTGATGAAATGAGGTGTGTTTTGCTAGTGTCCATGGAGCATGCATGATAAATTGGTACCTAGTGTCCAACATGGAGGTCCTTTGCCATAAACAGTGAGCTTAAGTCACCAAGTACTTGCTCTGACCTCCATGGCAAGAATTCTTGATGTCTTGCCTATTCAGCATGTTTGTTGAAATAAAAAGCTCAATATAAATAAAATGAATGGCAAAGGTCTTTTTCCTAGGACAGGTGAGTTCAGAACTAGGGGGCATATTTTTAAGGTAAGATGAGAAAGATTTAATAAGGACCTGAAAGGCAACTTTTTCACACAAAGGGTCTGGTTCTTGTGTGGAATGAACTGCTTGAAGAAGTGGTAGATGCAGGAACAGTTACAACATTTACAAGACATTTGGGTAGGTACGTGAATAGGAAAGGTTTAGAGGGATATCGGCCAAACTCAGGGAAGTGGGACTCGTTTAGTTTGGGAAACTTGGCTGGCATGGGTGACTCTATGACTCTATGACTCTATTAATGAGGTTGTTGTGGCATTGTAAGTTGTTAACAGGCTATAAGCTCCTTAATCAGCAGCTCATTGCCTAGCAAGAAATTTGCCTTGCGACTCGGCAAATGGACCAAAGGTGTAGCAAGTTGTTCCTGATGGTGAGATAAGCACCATCAAACATCTCATGTGATTCTGCCACGAATCTTGCAAAAGCTCATGTCATTTGAGGTCCCTATAAGTTTCTGCCTTCATTTGTATAGTTTGCATTTAATTGTGTAATATTTCTAGATAGAATAGAAATATCCATCAGGAGAATAGCATAAAAACTAATTTGGAAATATTGTATTACAGGGGCTCAATTACTGCTTCATCCTGGGTGCAATCATAAACCAAAACTGAAAGATGCTATTTCTGAAAGTTGATACTAGATTTGAACACAGCAGCTATGTTTTAGTACTAACATACAAACAATGAACAAGAGTTAGCCATCTGGTTGCTCAAGCCTGTTCCGCATTTGAGATAATAAAATATGTCAATTGAAATTTAGTTCCATGCAATTTTATAGTTCGATGATCTGAAAAAGTGAGACTATCAGTTTGTGATGTAGCAGGCAATGTTGGTTAAAGCAAAAAGGAAAAAATGTTCATAGATTAAAGAGCTACGAAACCCTTTCTGAATTTCCCTTGACATGATAATATAGATTAATGCAAAATGAATTAATATGTTTTCTTGGAATTTTACTTGTGGAGCTACATTCAGCCAAAGAAGCTGATTCAAGTAACAAAGCACATCTGAATCGAGCTCACCATTTGTGTTCGTGCACTACTCACCAACTATAGATTATTACTGGGAATACGGAGACCTGGCCTTGATTCATGGAGGCCACAGGCCTGCCATGTATGTTACTCAGGCACATAACTGGATGGCTGTGGGCATTTTCCAAGGTCCAGGACCCATGGTTGCGTGGAAGTCTTATCTGCCAAGAGTTGCCAGCAAGAGGCCAACGTCTCTATTGAATGGTGGCACTATCGGCACGGTGGTTGCAGTTACCAGTACGACTCCATCAATGTTGGGTCCTAGACCACAGGCATCAAAGCCAGGGCCAGAGCGAGGTTTCTCACTGGGACTCCCCTCCCCAAGGTTAGCTCCCTCAAATTGGCACCAAGTGCCTTTGAATAATGGAATATCCAGAAGCCCACTAGCAATCCCACTACAGTGACTAAGGTAGTGAATTTGGAAATGTCTATAGAAATTGTTTATGTGAACTTTCAGAGGGCTTTTGATAATGTTCCCACAACAGATGGTTAGCTAAGGTAGAATCCCATAAAATTCAGGGCACATTACTGACATGGCTTGGAAATTGGTTGAGTGATAGGCCACGGAAAGTAGGGATAAGGGGTAGGTATTCAAACTGAGAGGATCCGACCACTGGTATGCCTCAAGGATCTGTGTTAGAGGCTCATTATTTATTAGCAATTGGATAATGGCGTAGAAAGTCATATGTCCAAATCTGCTGAAGACAAAGTTAGGCAGCATTACAGACAGTGTAGATGATAACATAAAATTACAAAGGGATATTGATAGACTAATTGAATAGGCAAAACTGTGACAGATGGACCTCAATGTAAACAAGTGTGAGGTTATCCATTTTGGACTAAAAAAGAATAAATCAAGGTACTTTCTAGATGATATTGAAGTGAATGAATTGAATTGAATTAGCTTTATTGTCACATGTACTCAAATGCGTACAGTGAAAGTATGAAGTTAAATACAATGGATGTCCCAAGAGATTTTGAGGTTTGGATGCATATATCTTTAAAATCTAAGATGTAGAAAGTAATCAAGAAAGCTAATGGAGTGCTGGCCTTTACTTCTAGTGGACTGGAGTACAACGATGCAGAAGTTATGCTGCAGTTATCCAAAACCCTGGTTAGACCCCACTTGGAATACTGAGAGCAGATCTGGGCACCACATCCTTGAGACGATATATTGACCTTGGAGGGAATTGGTCTACAAGAATGATACCTGGATTTCAGGAGTTAAGTTACGAGGACGGACTACACAAAGTAGGCCTGTTTCATCTTGAATTCAGAAGGTTAAGGGGTGATCTGATCAAAGTTCTCAAGATATTAACAGGAAAGACAGAGTAGATGAAGGTAAACTACAATTCCATTGGTTGGCGATTCTAGAACTAGGGGGCATAGTCTGATAATTAAGGCCAGACTGTTCAGGAGAGATATTAGGAGGCACATCTACACACAAAGAACAAAAGAACAAAGAACAATACAGCACAGGAACAGGCCCTTTGGCCCTTCAAGCCTGTGCCGATACATTTTGCCCTTCCATACTAAAACTGTTTCACTTACGGGATCCATATCCCTCCATTCCCTTCCTATTGACATACTTGTCCAAGTGCTTCTTGAATGCTGCTATTGGATCTGCTTCCACCACCTCCTCTGGCAACGTGTTCCAAGCACTCACCACCCTTTGTTTGAAAAAACTGCCTCGCACATCTCTTTTAGACTTTCCCCCTTGCATTTTAAACCTGTGTCACCTAGTAATTGAGCCCTCCACCCTGGGAAAAGGCCTCATACTTTCCACTCTATCCATGTCATTCATAATTTTATAAATTCTTATTAGGACGTCCCCTCAACCTCCTGCATTCCAGTGAAAACAAACCAGTCTATTAAACCCTTCTTCATAGCTAAAATCCTTCATACCAGGCATTATTCTGGTAAACTTTTTCTGTATCTTCTCCAAAGCATCCACTTCCTTCTGTTGGCGTGGTGACTAGAACGGTACACAATATTCTAATTATGGCCTAATTAAAGTTCTATAAAGCTGCAAATATAACTTGTCTACCCTTATACTCAATGCCCCTTCCAATGAAGATAAGCATGCCATAGACCTTTCTTACTACCTTATCTACCTGTGCTGCCACTTTCAGTGATCTGTTGACCTGCACACCCAGATCCCTCTGCATATCAATGGTCCGAAGTGCTCTACTATTCACTGTATAATTTCCACCTCTACTTCACCTTCCAAAATGCATCACCTCACATTTCTCTGGATTAAACTCCATCTGCCATTTTTCTGCCCATGCCTCCAACTAATCTATATCCTGCGGTATCCTTTGACAATCCTCCTCACTATCTGCAACTCCACCAATATTTGTATCGTCTGCAAACTTACTAATTAGACCAACCATGCTTTCCTCCAAATCATTTATGTAGACCATGAACAGCCTCCATTCCACAAAGCATCCTTCCTCACGACCCTCAGTCTCCTGTGACTAAGCCAGTTCTGTATCTATTTTGCCAGCTCATCCCTGACATCATGAGACTTCACCATTTGGTACCAGTCTGCCATGACGGATTTTGTCAAATGCTTTACTGAAGTCCATGTAGACTATAACAACTGTTTTTCACTTATCTTTGTCACCATCTCAATAAGGCCGATCAAGTTAGTGAGGCATGACCTCCCCAGCACAAAACCATGCTGACTATCGCTAATAAGTCCACCTGCTTCTAAATGCATATAGATCTTGTCCCCGAGAATCTCTTCCAATAATTTTCCTACCACTGACGAAGATTAACACTGCTCCCTTCTTAAACAATGGGACAACGTTGGCTATTCTCCAGTCCTCTGGGACCTCACCTGTGGCCAAAGAGGATACAAAGATGTCTGTCAATGCTCCAGCAATTCATTCACTTGCTTCCATCAATATTCTGGGATAGATCCCATCAGGACCTGGGGACTTGTCTGCCTTAATACTTTTTAAGATGGACAACATCTCTTCCTTTTTCGTAGCCACTTGGCTTAGAAACTCGACACTCCCCTCCCTGAGATCATCCTCCTCCAATTCTTTCTCTTTGGTGAATACCAACATAATATATTCATTTAGGACCTCACCTACCTCCTCTGGCTCCACAAATAGATTCCCTCCTTTGTCCCGAGTGGGCCAACCATTTCCCTGGCTACGCTCTTGCTTTTTATGTATATAGAAAAAGCCTTAGAATTCTCCTTAATCCCATTGGCTAATGACTTTTCATGACCCCTTTTAGACCTTCTACTACCTTGTTTAAGTTGTTTCCTACTTTCCTTATATACTTCAAGGGCTTCATCAGTTTTGCATCCTACTAGACCTTATGTACGCTTCCTTTTTCTTTCTGACTAATGTCATAACATCCCTGGTCACCTGAGATTCATGTAACTTGCCATTATCCTGCATTCTCGTGGGAACGTGCTACTCCTGAACTCTGATCAACTGCTGTTAGAAATAGTCCCACATGTCCACTGTAGATTTATCCTCAAACAGCCACCTCCAATCAAAATTCTCCAGTTCCTGCCTAATATCGTTGTTGTTCACCTTCCCCAAGTTTCACAGCTTCACCCAAGGACTGCTGTTATCCCTATCCATGAGTATCTTAAAACTCATGGTATTATGGTCACTACTCCCGAGATGCTCCCCCACTGAAACGTCACTCACCTGGCCAGGCTCATTTCCCAAAACCAAGTCTAGTATAACTCCTTCCTTGGTTGGGTTGGTTACATATTGTGTCAAGAAACCCTCCTGAATGGTCCTTACAAATTTTGCGCCATCCAAGCCCTTAGCATGTCGTGAGTCTCAGTCAACATAGGGAAGTTAAAATCACCCACCATAACAACCCTGTCGTTTTTACATCTTTCCAAAATCTGTCTACATATTCTCTCCTCTATCTCCCACTTGTTGGGAGGGTACCCCCAGCGTTGTGATTTCACCTTTTCTATTCCTGAGTTCGACCCATATTGCTTTGCTGCATGAGTCCTTTGATGTATCCTCTCTCAGTACAGCTGTGAGAGACTACTTTACCAGTAATGCAACTTCCCCACCTCTTTTACCTCTGTTTCTATCACACCTGAAACATCTAAAACCTGAGACACTCAGCTGCCAGTCCTGTCCCTCTTTAGCCAAGTCTTTGTAATTGCAATAATGTCACAGATACAAGTTACTAACCAAAGTTCTAAGTTCAACTATCTTGTCTCTTCCACTTTTTGCATTGAAACACATGCATTTCAGACCTCATCCCCTGCTCTTTTCAACAACGTTTCCCTGGCTGTTCTTATTCTTAGTAACGTTTGCCTTGGGTTCTACCGCTCCCTCAGTTTCTGCATCGACTACCCTACTCCTCTGGTTCCCATCCCCCTGCCTTACTATTTTAAACCCTTCCCAACCGCTCTACCAAATACCACCCCCCACTTCCCCCCCTGCCAAGAACATCAGTCCTGGTCCTGTCAGGTGCAACCCATCCAGTTTGTAGAGGTCCCACCTCCCCTAGAATCAGTCCCAATGCCCGACGAATCTGAAACCCTCCCCGTCACACCATCTTTTCAGCCACATGTTCACCCTATATATCCTGCCGTTTCTACTCTGACTAGCTTGTGGCACTGATAGTAATCCTGAGACTACTACCTTTGAGGTCTTCAGAGATAGCAACAACTGCAGATGCTGGAGTCGGAGTCAATACAGTGTGGAGCTGGATGAACACAGCAGGTCAGGCAACATCAGAGGAGCAGGAAAGTCAACATTTCAGATTTACTCCCTTCATCAGTCCCATTTCTTAATAGCAGGTTCTTCCGTGATACCCTTCATGCCCACACTGACTGTAAAATCCACTCCTTGTATGTAAACGAGTGACGACTTAGCACCCTCTGGTTGGATCAGGTGGTAGATACTTGGAACACTTTTCCACAAGCAGTGTGGATGCAGGATCAATTGTTAATTTTAAATCTGAGATAGATAAAGTTTTATTAAGCAAAAGGTATGAAGAGATATGGGGCCAAAGGCAGGTATATGGAATTAGGCCACAGATCAGCCATGATCTCATTGAATGGTGGAATAGGCTTGAGGGACTGAATGGACTACTCCTGTTCTTATCTTCCTATGACTTGCTAATCATACATCCTACAGGTTTTTTGCCCTGCCCACTGATGGATCAACACTACTGCTGGTGGCATGAAGCTTTTAAGTTGGCATTAATTGCCTTCCTGCCACAGACTCATTTAGGTTGGATGTGAGAAAGTGACCCCATTCAACAGGTTGCACCCTCCCAACCCACTGCATGCATCACCACCACTCAATTCACCACAAGGAAAGGCAATAAATTCCAATCTGAGAAATCAACTGCTCAGAAAATTGCGTTGATTTCACTTGCCTTCATGCTTAAATTTAATTCACCCTAGACTCAGTCCAAAGAATCCTTAGAATCCCTACAGTGCAGAAAAAGGCCATTCGGCCCAACTAGTCCACACCGACAGTCTGGACAGCATCCCACCCAGACCCATCCCCCTACATTTCCCATGGCTAACATACCTAACCTACACATCCCTGGACACAGGGTAATTTAGCATGTTCAATCCACCTAACCTGTACATCTTTGGACTGTGCGAGGAAACCGGAGCACTCAGACATGTAGACACTTGGAGAATGTGCAAACTCCACTCAGACATTTGCCCGAGGGTGGAATCAAACCCAGGTCCCTGGTGCTTTGAGGCAGCAGTGCTAACCATTGACCCATCGTGCTACAGGGCGGTAACAAAAATCACCAGACTGTCACTAAGTCTGGTAAGCATACTTACTGTGTTGAATCTAGTTGAAGCTAAGTTTCGAATCAGATACTGTAGATTAAACACATTTTCTGAGAGCTTGTCAGAAAGTGACCCTTTTTATTCAGGTAGAAATGCAATTAAAATAAGGAATTTAATATTACTGGACAGTTGGTGTGTTTGAAGTTGAAACAGCTGCTGTCTCAGTGCTAATTTAAATCAAAATCTGAATAAAATATGTTGATTAAAATATGTTGGTGGAGTACTGTATGTCAAATGCGAGAACCAATTTATAAAAGGTGATCTTCAAAATTACAAGTAATTTATGTATTTCCCACAGGAACCCCTGTCAGGATATCAACTAGCACAAAATACTGTAGGTGCCTACCTTCAAATCTTTCCATATATATTTTTAACATATCTATTGCAATATACAGAAATTACAGCCAATAAAGAAGCAATTACATATTACATGTGCAGTAACTATATATGGTATTGAAAACAGAAGGCAACTGTCCATGTGGGATTCATTATATATTACTGTTCTGTCATGGATGTAATTGGGTTTTCATGGAATCATTATTACAAACTTATGCTAGGATACAAAGCACCTGAGATCAGGGAAAATCTGCATATTGTATCGTTATCTCAGCCTGATAACCATAACCTGATTACACATGACATAATTTGGGATAAACCAATGCCCAGTCATATAGCTTGAAAAGACCATTTCAAGGAGATAAGGGAAGAAATCACACAAACAGATGGGCAATGATAATTGCGCAAAAATAAATCCAATGCTAGCAAATCATGGGGGTCTGTCAGGGACCAAGGTGGGAGACTAATGACAAACACTAGATGAGCTTGAACAGCTAAGTACATTGGTGAAGTGCAGATCAATCTGTGGCCACTGATAAATCCACTAGGGTGGTATTTGATCAGGATAAGATCAAGTGTGGGTAGCCAATCACCTGTGAAACTGCCCAGGACTCTTCCTGGTTCTACATTCAGCTAAGGACCATGTGGCGGCAGATTGCAACATTCCTTTAAACACCACTGGTTAGGTCTCAAGTAGACCCAGTTGTCCTAATTACAATTCTAGATGTGTTCAGAGTGGCCCAAGAGGCTGCCTATTTGCACATGGAACACCTGTATCAGACACAAGCTCTGGATACCTATGCTATCTGGCAAGCTGCCCGTATCTTGTGTAGAAGATATGGGCACTGCTACATGTTATTTGCAGTGCTGTTCATTTGATCATTCATCTTACACCAGTATGATAGGCATGCTGTCTCGGTTTTTCAAGCTCACACATTTTTCCCCAAACTGGAGGAAGGTAGCCTTTTTAAGACTTAGCAGTAATTTTCTGCTCATTCTCAATATATCAGGCTTCCTAGGGAGGGTGAACACTGCTTCATGCAGCCAAATATAGGAAAAGTCCAAGTTCCTTAGTGAATAAAAACTGTAGAACTAATGATAGGAGAAATTGAAAAGGTCTGAGCAATGACACTAGGGTAAACACTTATCTGAATCATCCCAACCTAAAACATCAACTTTCCTGCTCCTCTGATACAGCCAGTACCATTCATGCCATTAAGTGGCTGCATGTATAAAATTGTGAGGAGTCAGCAAATGTTCAGTTAATCTACATTATTTAAAGCCAACCTACACCCTTAAATGGGAGTTGCATGGTGCCTGAAGCTGCTGCTAGATCGTCTAAAACCAATTTTCATATGGGGAACCCTTAATACTGATACACATATAAGAGAACAGTACTGAAAATTTTCTGATGTAGTAATCGAGACTTAGTGCAAGAGATAGACAGGAAGACCAAGGTAAGCTGCCAATGGGGAATAACATGACAAACAAATATTTGTATTTATATGGAGCTTTCACAATCCTTGGAGTCTCAAATAGTTCACAGCCAGTGAGGTACTTTTCTCTCTTGCAGGGCAAGGTGACGGACAAACAGATGCATCTCTAGATGGTAATAAAGATGGCTTTGCAGGGCCTACAGGACTAATTTTGCCATTGTTTCTGGTGCTTAGCTCAATGCTGGGTGATCCATCTGATTTTATTTTGACTTAGTAATGGCTTGATACAACTAAGTGGCTTGTTAAGCCATTTCAACAGGCAGTGAAGAGACAACGCTATTTTTATTGGGCCTGGAGTCACTCATAGGCAGAACTAGGTAAAGATAACAGTTTTTCTGACAAATGATTTATACAACAATTGATGATGGTTTCATAATCATAATTGGACTGAATTTTAGATGTTACGAATTCAAATTTCACCATTTGCTGAGTGTTGTTAAAGCAAAACCTGGGTCTCTGATCCAATACTGATCCAATAACAAAGCAATACACCATTGCCTTCGGTATGTTGGATGGGTCGAATATGGATAGCCCAGTCAGAATCACACATTGCTCCACATGTATACATATATTGTTTACTGGAGTTGACAACTATTTGATCATGTAGCAGCCATTGATTTGTCATAGTTACTCAAATGTAGCTCAGATGGTTGTCTATTAACTGCTGTGAGTTTAGTATTAATTCTGTATGATAAGGGAGATAGTGGCACGGAATCCAGAGGTCTAGCTAATGCTTTGGGCCATAGGTTCAATTCCAACCAAAACAGTTGTTAAAATTCCAAATTTTCAAGTTGTCTCACTGATGGCCCAAGATAATGAGCATAGATTTTTTAATAGAAACCCATCAGATTCAATGTCTATTTTCTGAGACTGGTCTGCCTTATATGTGACTCCAAATCCACAGCAGGGTGGTTGACTCTTAACTGTCCTCTGAAATGATCCTCACAGTTCAGGATTGGACAACCAATTGATACCCAAATCCCATGAAAGACTAAAACCCTGAGTATATTTGCACTCCAGGAGGATAATGAGGAACTGAAATCCCTTTTGACCGTGGTACATCTCACCATTGACATCCAGCATTCCCAGTTTTGTTTGGTGGGTTTTTGTATGATTGTCAAAAATACATTAAGAAGTAATTGTGTTTAGTTTAGTGTACAGATATCCCCATCTAACAACAATCTCTGAAAAGAGATTTGAACAAACCACAGACAACAAGATGTGGAGCTGGATGAACACAGCAGG
>JAHRHZ010000087.1:9644046-9682501 GCA_024137785.1 Ginglymostoma cirratum | reverse complement strand
GCAATTTTCAATTTTCCTCATTCATCTATGGGATGCATAAAACATTTCATGCAATGTGATATCAAATAATCCCAGATCAAGGTATGATACAGATGTTTATTACAAAATACATTTGAATAACTTTTGACTGTGAGGTACTGACATCATATTCTCAGTATTTTGAACTGAAAAATAGCTTCTTGTCAATCTTAGACTTCTGTTGTCATGACAAGTAGTAACCAAGGGGATTAACATTTGTATATTTCTTGATGGAAAGCAACAATTAATTTTGATGGCATTTGCTAGTGGGGGAGAATGAATAGTATCTATTAATAATGAAATGGCTACAAACAATGAATAATTATAATTATGTGTTTTTTTTTCTATTTCTGTCTCATTATTTTGTTGAAAAAGTAACTGATGGTGATACAATTGGAGCAATTAGATGGTAGGGAGTTTAACTTAGATCACAGGAATAGAGTCCCAAATCTTAACCACACAATCCTCTCAATTTAACTGTAAATGATAATTCAGCTCTTCCAACACTGTTTTGCAACACATTCACCAAACCAGTTTGTCTGACAATATCATGAGAAAGGCATTTTAATTTGTCACATTAAATGGGCCTTGATACTGTGTAACAAAATGAAAGTTTCCTGAAAGTTATGTGTAAAAAGTAAGAAACTGAGCATCTCCCCACAACATTCAATAGCACTGCCATCGCAGAATTCCCCCACCATTAACATACTGGTCAGAAACGTAACCGGGTCAGCCATGTAAATACTGTGGCTGTAAAAGCAGATCAGATGCTAGGAATTCTGCAGTGTGTAACTCTCCTCCTGATACCTAAATATCTGCCCACCATCTACAAGGCTCACGTCTGGAGTGTGAAGGAATACTCTCCACCTGCCTGGATGAGTGCAGCTCCAACAGCGCTCAATGTGCTCCTTCCAGGTCAAAGCAAGCTACTTAATTGGCACCCCATATGCCATGTATTCACCTCTTACACAGTGGCAGCACTGTGTGCTGTGTACAAGATGCAATGCAGGAATTTGTCAAGCCTCCTTTGACGATATCTTCCAAACCCACAGCATCTCTCACATAAAAAGCCAAGAGAAGCAGGCGCATGGGAGCACACCATCTGCAAGCCACATTTGGAACAATGTGTATATTCTTTCACTGGGACGAAATCCTGGCACTCCTTTCCCAAAAACACTCTGGGTGTACCTACACCACACGGACTGTAGTGATTCAAGAAGGTGGCTCACTGTCATCTTTGCAAGGGAAATTAGAGATGGATATCAAATGCTGGCCTTACAAGTGAATAAAAGAATAAAAAGAAATACATGACTGCTTGGAGAATTCTGTGATTATCAATTCAAGCAGAGCTGCAATGACACATTTTTCAAGTATCATGGCTCCTTAGGCAGAACCTTCCAAACCCTTGACCATTTTAATCTTGCAGGATCAGGGCAACAGATACATGGGAACACAGCCACCTGTAAATTCCCCTCCAAGCCCTCACCATCCTGACTAAGAAAGGTATCTCTTTTCTTTCAGTGTAGCTGGCTCAAAATCCTGAAACTCCCTCTCTTTTTGCATTTTGATATTACCTACACTAAATGGGCTGCAGCAGTTCAAGAAGGCAGCTCACTACTACTTTCCCAAGGGCAACTAGGGATGAACAATAACAAAAACAGAAATTGCTGGAAAATCTCAGGTCTGGCAGCATCTATGGAGAGAAGTCAGATTTAACATTTCCGGTCCAGTGACACTTCCTCAGAGCTGAAAGTAGCTATGAAAAAGTTGTTTTTTACACAGAAGATAGGGTGTGGGGAGGGGGTAAGTAGTCAACAATAGGTGAAGATAGACCTCAAAGAGAGAGAAGAACAGTTGGACAGACAAAGGTGTGGATTATGATCAGCTTGTGAAAATGAATAGCTACTAATGAGGACAATTAGTTTTTTTATTTATCAAGTTAATGGGATGAGGGCGTTGCTGGCTAGGCAGCATTTATTGCCCATCGCTAATTGCCCAGAGGACAGTTCAGAGTCAACCACATTGCTGTGGGTCTGGAGTCACATGTAGGCCAGACCAGGTAGGGATGGCAATTTCCTTTCCTAAAGAACATTAATGAACCAGATGGGCTTTTCCCAACAATCGACACTGGGTTCATCACTAGATTCTTAATTCCAGATATTTTATTGAATTCAACTTCCACCATCTGCCATGATCTGGGCCTCTGGATTAAGAGTCCAGCGATAATAGCACTAGGCTAACGCCTCCCCCTAATCAGTGGTTAACAATGGGTTGTGTGTATTAGCAGACAATGTGATAACGAGGCCTGATGTGTGGGGGCTGGATTAAGGACTTGAGAGAAAGTGTCTCAAGCCCTAAAATTGTTGAATTCCATATTGAGTCCAGTAGGCTGTACAGTTCTGAAGTGGAAAATTAGGTGTTGTTCTTCCATCTTGTAGTGAGATGCATTGGTTCACTGCAGTAAGCCTGAGACAGAGATGTTGGCCAGGGAACACTTTGGTGTGTTGAAGTGGCAGGCAAAAACAATAAGACCGGCAAAAAGCCTACATTCCATGGATAAATAAAATAAATTCTCTAGTTGTTTTGTGTTGATCTTACTTCATCAAATATTATTAACCAAATGGTGCCAGAATGATCTTATAACCACTTACAGGAGAAGAAAGGTATTAAGGAAATTATGACTAAAGGTAGTTGCCAAAGTGTAACAAATGTAACTCTGATCAAAGAGAATGTTCAAGTTCAGTAAGATTAAACAGAAGAGGGTAGAGATTAGTGTAGTGCAGGAAGTAATTTGAAAGAGCATTCCAGCTGAAGATGTGGAAGACTGAGGTAGATGCTGTAGACATCCAGAGGCGACTCGAGATGGAGCCATTTGTACATCAGGTCGAAGGCAAACAGTCTTCATGCTTATCTGAAACATCAGATACCAGCAAGTCAGATAAGTGTACAACTTACCTAACACAGCATGACAAATCAATTTAGTAAACCCAACCTTATTCCGAAATTGATCATAGGGAAGGTATAGCTAGATTACTTGGGTCACGTGAATTGCTAATAGATAGGTACAGATGGGATGGATAAACATAACTGTTCCATTACTGCATCAATTGTTTCCATCACTCTGTGGGTGTGATTTTGTTCCCATTTGGACTTTCAAATAGTTGGTGGTGGATAAATAATAAAATATCAGCTCCTGTCATCTGGTTATCATTGATTTTGCAACTTAATGCTTCTTTAGGGGAAAATATTTTCTGGAAATTAATGTATGCATGATAACAGACTGGAGGCAAAGAGGGGAAATTAAATGAAAGGGCAATAGTAGGTTCTGAAGGGGCAAAGGAGAAGTAGTCATGTGTTCCCCACTGACTTGATATTATCAGAAACATTGAAGGGAAGGCATGATAATGCTAAGTTGGGTTCTGTAGGGAATTGGTGAAATCTGAAGGAATTCTTACCTTGGCAATCCAGATTGAATCATTACATGGTTGTTCTGCACTGCAGCCAGGTCGTTTAACAGTGTTGATTTTTTCTTTCCATGACTAATGCATCTCAATACTTGTTACAAATCCCTTGGCCTCTTTCCTCAGAGTCAGTTGCCTGATAAACACTTTGAACACTGCACTGGAGAACCTCACGTCTGTCTGGAAGTAATTTTCTTTATTCTACTGCACAACTCCATCTCCCTCTGCGATCTGTTGCTTTTAGCAGTGGTTGATCTGCTTTCCCAATTATCAAACTGGCAGCTCATTAAACTACTTTAAATTAGGCCTCATCATGGAAACGGCCTAAATTCTTTGGGTAAGCAAAATTTGTGTGACGAGCTACAAGGATGGTAATTCAAATATGACACCCTGGGACCAAGAGTGCATTAGATTTTGGATGTTTCCAGATTTTGGACAGGTGGTTCAAGCCTTGAGCAGTTGGGGTCAAACTGGATTGGGTGGTGCCAAAGGTCACCTGAAGTATAGGATAATGCAGTGCATGAAGTGACAAAGCTGTTAACTAAGCTGGCGGCACATTACCTAACCAAATGATTCAGACATGTTCTTTTTAGGTTGTATGCTAAAATTATGGATGGAAAATTATGAAAATGTACACAAGTTGTGTGTAAAGCGATTTCCAGGTGGCTGGATTTGAGGCCCCTCCCCACAAGTCTCTTTATGGTACATTGATGACATCATCTGTGCTGCTTCCCTGTCTTGTCCAGAATTGGGAAAAATGATCAATTTCTCTTTAACTTCTACCCTGATCTCACCTTCACCTGGTCCACTCCTCCTTTCCATTCCTTGATATCGCTGTTTCCATTTCTGGGGATAGGCTGGCTACTGATATCCACCACAAACCCACTGACCCTCACAATTACGTCGACTAAACATCCTCACACTCTGCTTTCTGTAAAGACTCTATTCCACTCTCTCATTGTCTCCATCTCTGTTGTATCTGTTTTGGTGATGGCAGCTTCCACAGAGAGTCTCAGAACTGTCCATCTTTTTCCTCAACCAAGGATTCCCCACCGACTGGATTGACAGTGCCCTCAGCCATGTCTGATCGATTTCCCGCACTTCTGCCCTCATCACTTCTCTTCCCTCTGACAACACTGGTAGTGTTCCCTGGTCCTCACATTCCACCCCACTGACATCTATATCCAAAGGATCATAAGCCACCATTTCTATCACCTCCAGCAGAATGCCACTGCCAGACACGTATTCCCCTTCCCTCCCTTCTCAGCCCGCTCCCTCTAGGACACCGCGGTCTACTCCTCCTCTACTCCCAACACTTCCCCACACCCCCACAGCACTTTCCCATGCAATCACAGCAGGTATAACACCTGCCTGGTTACTTCCTTCCTCCTTTGTATCCAAGGCCCAGTCAAACCTTCCAGGTGGAACAGTGATTTACCTGCACTTCACTCAATCTATGCAACTGCATTTGCTGATCACAATGTGGTCTCCTCCACATTGAGGAGACGATGTGCAGACTTCGTAACCCCTTTGCGGAACACCGATGCTCTGCCAACAACAACAACCCTACGTTTCCCCTTGCCTGCCACTTCAGCACACCAGCATGCTCCCTGGCCAACATCTCTGTCTTGGGCTTGCTGCAGTGCTCCAGTGAAGCTGGAAAAACAGCATCTCATTATCCATCTGGGGACACTACAGCCTTCAGGACCCAGTATCAAGTTCAATAATTTTAGGATCTGAGCACCTTTTTCTAAGACGTCACCTCTATACACTGGGCCTTGTTATCCACATGGTCTGCTTTCACCACAGCCAACCTATTTTCACCCATTAATAGTCCCCATTAGCAGCTTTTCTTTCTCCCTGGCTCACCATTATCAATCTCTTCATCTGCCCAACTGCTGTTCTCCCTTTCCGGGCTCCATCTTCCCCTATCATTTACTCCTCCTGCACCCTGTCTTCAGCATATATCAACCTTTCCTTAGCTACAATCAGTTCTGATAAGGGTCACTGCACCTGAAACATTGATTCTGCTTTCTCTCCACGGATTGCTGCCAGACCTGCTCAGATTCTCCAGCTATTTCTGTTTTTGATTCATTCCTAACCATAGTTATTCTGCTCAAATAGCCAAACAGCCCTGATAGTGCCTGATGAATGCTCCATGGTACCTGAAGAATGCTAAGTTTCTAGATGATACAGAGTGGCGAAAGTGGTCGAGGTTAGACATTCATGTCTTTACATTGCTGTAAGATTTTAAGAACATACTGAGCATGTAGCCTTGGTTCTGCATCTAAATATGGAGGCCAGGGCAGCCTTTGAAATAAGTTGTGTTCTTTTCCAAAACACATTCAATTTCAATTTGCATTAAGCCCTAGGCTGTGACCTCCTCAAACTGGAAGGTCCAAGCATCCACAGCAAACCAAAGGGAGATAGAAAAGATAAGCACTGATTTTCTCTTCCAGCTGCCCAATGGATCATTGGACTTTCAGGCTCACTGTGTGCATTGGGCTCTCAGACCATTTCCCAGTACACACTTCACCCAACAGGCTGGCAGTGTTAAAAATGGTAATTCCACTGAAATGCTGGCTTCTTGTAGTAGCCAGTGACCAATTTATCTGGGACATGAATTTTATGGAGTTAGATTGAGAATACATCATGTTCCTTTTGTAAAGGCTGAGATCTGATTAAAATTGTAAATTTAAGAAACGCTTTCACCTGTTCTTGGTGAGAACTTTCTGTCATGAAAAGACCAATGCTGCCAACAATCATAAAATGTGTGCTACTGTTTGTTATGTGCATTGAATGGTACCTGTTTATTCAGCACAATAAATGTTAATGCTCCATTCAGATCCAACTATAAAAGACTGGATTTAACGCTGCCTTAATAAAAACCAAAAGGACTGCAGATGCTGTAAATCAGGAACAAAAACAGAAGTTGCTGGAAAATCTCAACAGGTCTGGCAACATCTGTGAAGAAAGATCAGAGTTAAGGTTTCAGGTCCGGTGACCCTTCCTCAGAGCTAGTGTACTCTGATGACTGCCTAGTAACTGACATCTAAAATACTTTATTAACACCTTTTAACCCTGCCTCAATTTCACCTGGACCATCTCCGATACCACCCTCTCCTTCCTGGACATCCCTGTTTCCATCTCTGATCACCACCTTGTAACTGACATCTAACATATCCTATTTCAAGGACTGTAACATCCCCCCTCCGGTGATTGAAAATGTCCTCAAATGCATCTCTTGCGTTTCCTGCACCTCTGCCCTCACATCACCTCCCCCCAACAAAAACTAAAAATAAAGACAGAATCCCCCTTGTCCTCACATATCACCCCACCAACCTCCACATCCAACGTATCATTCTCCGCCACTTCCGCCACCTACAATCAACCCCACAACCAAAGAGATATTTCCCTCCCCACCTCTATCTGCCTTTTGTAGGTACCACTCTCTCTGCGACTCCCTTATCCGCTCCACACTCCCCACTAACTCTACCACCCCCAGCACCTTTCCCTGCAACCACAGGAAGTGCTACACCTCCCCTGTCACCTCCATTTAAGGCACAAAACAAACCTTCCACATCAGACAGGGGTTCACCTGCACATCTGTCAACTTGGTCTACTGCATCTGCTGCTCCCGATGTGGCCTCCTCCTACTGGAGACTCGGAGACAGTTTGTAGAGCATCTGTGCTCTGTGCACGAAAAACAACAACACCTTCCAATCACAAAACATTTCAACTCCTCCTCCCACTCCCTGGGTGACATATCCCTCCTGGGCTCCTCCAGTGTCACAATGATACTACCTGCAAACTGGAGGTGCAGCACCTCATATTCTCCCTCAGGAACCTACAGCCCGAGGGCCTAAAAGTGGATTTTACCAGTTTCAAAATCTCCCCACCCCTGGCCTCATCCCATGACCAACCCTCCCTCTCATCCCTGCCTACTTCACCTTACACAACCCGTCCATCTTCTCTCCCACCTATCCACCACTCCCACCTCACTGACCAATCCCCACCTGCACTCATCTATCACCATCCCACCTACCTTCTGCAGCCTCACCCCTCCTCTCTCTATTTATTTCGGAGCTCCCTTCCGCCCCACCATTTCTGAAGAAGGGTCCTGACCCGAAACGTCAACTTTCTTGCTTCTCTGATGCCACCTGGCCTGTTGTGTTCCTTTAGCTCCACACTGTGTTATCTCTGACTCCAGCGTCTGCAATTCTTGCTATCTCTGCTGCCAGACCCACTGAGATTTTCCAGCAACTTCTGTTTTTGTTAACACTGTTTTGTTTGTTTATTAATTTATAATGTATTTCATGAAGCTATTAAATAATCTACAAGTTTATAAATAAAGTACTGCATAATGAAAGGACTCACTCTGTAACAACCATGAGATGTGATTGTGGTACAGTTTACAGGAATGCGTGTAATGTTGGTTTATCTCAAATTCGTACTTTGTGCACAGTAACCATGTATCCGCCTTTTTCCCTATTAATAAAGCTCAAAAGATATCTTCTGAACAATTTTATTTACTTCTTTGAGTTATCAGTAAAATTTATCATAAATGTTAGGTATCTACTTAAATGGACTATTTTCACCAGTGCATGAATTTTGACTAAAAAGACCACATAGACTTACATTTTATACATACCCTTAATTTACTTTTGGAACAGTATGTAGTGGGGAACATTGCTTTAAAATCCTTAGACGCTTTGACATAGTTTATCAGACAAGTACAGTATTGTAGTGTCACACGGATATCACAGTTCCATACCACTACATGCATACAGAGACATTGATTTTCACAGAAACAGTTATTAAATCATAAAACACAACAATTAAAAGACTTATGTAATAAAATTTACAACCAAAACATAACTTTAGGAGATACAGTTAACAGTGACTGATTCAGAAATTATAATGTCAAGTCTTTGAACTCTTAATAGGACAGCAATGATTATTCAGTATGTCGGTAGGTAAACCCACTTTTTGTTTGGTGAAATATTGAAACGTACTGTAGATTACTGTCACTGCCCTTTGCTGAAAAAGGCAAATTCCTTTATAGTTTATTGGAATGTCATGTTAATGGTCTAAACTAAATGGGATATGTGTGATCATAGATCAAATGTAAAACTGATTTGATATGAAGTGAAGCTTGTTTAGATTGAATAATTTGCAATTTACCAATCACAAAATTGAATAAACCTTGCAGTCTAGATAACACTGGCATCAGGAGATTCAGTCTCACTGTTCATGAGTACCATGTGAGATAACAAGTAAAACAACATGAATTCATTCACTAAGGAAAAAAAAATGCCTTTTTTGAGTGTCATTTGTCTACTTAAACATAACCAGCAGAAACAGTCATTTTTCTTATGGATGCCAAAGAACTACTGATAATGATAATTCTATGACAGATAGATATATACAGGTCACAACCAAACATCTAGTCTGAGGTGTCAATGGAAAAGGTGAAGAAACTTTCTTTTACCCAAAACTGCAAAGTTGCATGTAACCATGGATACCAAGTGCCCAAATATTTTACAGTATTGCTAGTCATTGATTATAAATTTGAAACTCAAGTTGGTTTCCAAACAGTACCAGTCGATATATATGATATGTGATAACATCAGCACAGTATAGTGTTACAGAACCACTGCCTAACGCCACAGCATTTATTGAAATAATGCAAGCATTTTAAATTAATTGTAGCCATTTCATTATTTAGTTCTGACAGAGGCTGATCAATTGGGACTGTTTGTGATCAGTTTAAGGAATGGTATGGAACATTTTAGAGAATCTTAAAATGTTAACAGGCTGTCTAAAGAGGATCACCATAGGGTGAACTTTCTCACATTTTTACCAATTTTGCTCTTGGCACCAAGTATGTGGCGTTGGTGTGGTGTTCATGCAGTTCCAAATAGCTTGGCAGATCTGTAACTTTCCACTTGTGTTCAACAATTCTCATGACCTTTGTTTTTCAGGAAGGTAGGTCTTATTTTTCTCGTGCAATATGATGGCCCTGCAGAAAGGGGTAGCCACCGGATGAGAATTGGTGATGGCCTCTATTGTTCAAATGATTATGCTGAGCTTCTTAGCTGGGATTTGATTAGGTAGGTGGATAACTTGCTTGTGTCTGCAATGTTCGATAAACAAGCTGACTAGTCATTGTTATGCAGGGTTGTGTTTATGGTAACTTAAAAACGAAATGGAGTCACTAGACAAAAGTGAAAAACCTTTGAAGGAATATCTGATTCCTCTTGGAAGTGCTTTACAGCTGCTGCAAAGATAAATTTTAGTGTCTCGGATTATGAGTTCAAAAAACATAATTTTATATAAAGATATTTCGTTGTCTATTCACTATATGTTTTTCCCTCGAAAAGTCAATAGATTTGAAAAGAAGAATGAGCCTGGTATTTATGGAAATATGCTGCAGCTCCAGGAGCTTGTTTCTCTCACATTATTTCAGCAGTCGGACCCGCTACCTTTTGATTTCTTCATTATCATGCCATACAGTCTCTCTGCTGGCAAGAGAGCTGTTTTGTGTTCTTTTACCCTTTCTGCATCCATAGAAAGCAGGTTGTTATATGATAACATTAACTACAAATCTAATAGATTTGGTGACCTTTAGCCAACATGCGGTCAGTTGTGAAAATCAATTAACGATTCTCTCTCAAACAGTACCCTAAGAAATTAAGTTACTTACATAATTTAACAAAAGACTTTTTTTGCTTCTAACTCAGTAATTCATGATACAAAACATAATTTTGTTTTACTTAGTTGCCCTTATATAAATTTTGCTAAAATACTGATAATGTTTATTTGAACAGAAAAATAGACTATTCTGCCATACATGCAGGTCATGTGACCACTCCATACATCTGATACTCTTAGAGCCAAGAAAATGGCAAATGTGAAAATGCAGAGGTAATCCAAACATCTGCACTTGGAAATAAAATAATCCACTACTTCTTACTCACACTGATTTCCACTGCCTTGGCTGTGTGCTGTAAATATGAGCTGTACCAATTTATGATATTATTCTTGAAAGTCACAGCTATGTGTTACATATATTTTAATAAACAGCAAACTAAGGTTTTACAGCAGGGAATACATCTTACAAGTTGTGATATGTCAGAAGATCATCATATGAATAAGCTAGCAAGTGGTAATTGTTATCCTGAATACAATGAGATCTTAACCCATTTGAACCCATCAGGCAGTAGTTTGCATGCTCGTGTTCCTGGGATGGAACATTAATTAATTTGGATTGCTGCTCTTTCTTCACTGGCTAATGTATTTTATCTGGAGCTCTTGCATTCAAAGCAGAGACAACAGACATTTTATTTTGTACAAGGTGCTTCCAGACAAGGCACAAGAGAGATCTACCATTGTAGTTTTAAAGGGATCTGTCTTAGGTGTAATCATGTAGTAATGACAACCTTTTGGACAGTTCACTGTTTCCTAACTGCATTTTATTCATTCAATTCCAAACTATTGACTATTTTCAATTGTGCTTTCACACAGGAATTCTTAGAGACCTTACATATCAGTTGTACACTGGCTGTTTTAAAAAAATCCTTTCACGGAAAAATAGGAACATCAGAGCAGGAGTAAGACATTGAGCACCTTTGAGATTTTTCATCATTCAACTGGATCATAACTAATCTGTACCTCAACTTCACTCGTCCATCTTTGCTCTATATACTCAGCAAAACATCTATTGATTGCAGTCTTAAAAGTTTCAACTGAATAGTAGGCAAAAAAAATTGTAATTAAGTTGTTGGCTGTGACATTTCAGGACATGATTAGCATTTTTTAACACTGTCATAATCATCCTGCATTTGAATTAAATCTTTCAAATAGCCCGGTACCCTACACAGTACTTGGATTTTCTTCATTTTTTTTATTGCTCTCTCTTTCGGACATTTCTCAGTGAACTTCGACAGAATAAAAGAGCAGTGCAGTATTGTGAAATCCTGCTAATGTCATCAGGTTGTGGAATTTCGTTAAAAAGGTTGGAATAAATTATTTGTACGGACATAAGGCATGCATTCTTTTCTCCAGAATTTCTTTACTTTGTGGAACTTTTATAATCTTTAGTGGAATGAGGGATATTGTTTGCCTGTTTCCAGATTTTAAAGCTTCCCATCAGCAATAGGTCTTGACAATTAAAAAAGGAAATCATAGCGAAGTTAAGTAAAAGTACAAAATACTCAACAAATTCATTGGAACAAGGGAAGTAGATTCCAAGTGCCCAACAGAGGAATTCAATTTTAGGCAAATCAAACTGCAGTAAAAATAATTTTCCAAGTGAGTGTTTGGCAAGTGGATAGAGTTTTCTTTGCTTTTGAAAGACAGTGAACTACCATTTATTTCTAGGGCGAGTTGCACCAGTAGGACTCACATTTAACATAACTTGCATCTTTTGACAAATTTCATGAGAACATAGAATTCAAACTTCCTATTATTGTATTCCTTTATCTGCAATTCCATTTGTGATTGGTACAACTGGTACCAAATACCAACTACTGAGAGTCTTTAAATTCCATGTGTGGAATGGTAACACATTGATTAGAATTAACGAAGACTCCGTCTCTCAGCCCTAGGACCTGTTAGCAGATGAACAAAATTATATATTCCGTACTGATATGATGGTAATTTAAGAAAAATAATTATACTATTAATCTTTTAAAAGCGTTACTATAAACAATTAAATACCACATTCTGAACAATAGTTTTATATAATGTGTAAACAGCCACTTGGATGTTTATATATTATGTATGCATGGAAAAATACATGTAAAGTAACTCATGGACATATTTGAGAAATGAAAAATCGGAAATGTATTTGTGATTTTCTTCTCCATACTAATTTTGCTTTGTATTGAGGTTAGATGGAACTATTGTATGTGTAATCCCTTTTAGCTTTGCAGGAAACCAACATTTAAATGTCCTATAGCTTGGACTGACCTTTGTTGTAGAGGTATCTTTCATACTGTAACACTTACAACTGCTCTGTCAAAGAGCCAGCAGAGGTACAATGGGCCAAATAGCCTTCTTCCATGCTGCATGTTTCTGCAATTCAAAGGACTCTTTAATTCCATTCTAGTTCATTCTTAGAACTGAAGACAATATTTTGCAACAAGATTACCGTACCAAAAATAAAACTTTAACATTTTCAAAGTGCGAGTGTTTAATAATTTATATTTATACTTTCTTTCTCAGCCAGAATGAAAAAATAAGCATTATTCCATTGTTAAAAATAAATCTTTCATTTAAAACTGTAAACTTCAAATCTGGTAAACTTGCTAAGATTGATTTGGTATTATACTTTGAAAATAAAGTCTATGGTCACATTCTTTACTTGGAAACCTTTATGAAATTTTATATGATATCTTGCATTTTCCAAGAGGAACTTCGGCCCAGTTTACAATATAGTTAAGTCAAAGCTATGAAGGCATCTCTGCATGGGCATTATGCTTAGATATTCAGAATGAGAAACATTTATGCAAATATTTCATCTCTGGAAAATAATCTAGCAGCAATAATAACATTAACAAAAATGGTAAAGTTGGATTTGTTTTGATACAGGTAAATAGAACTTTCATAGCAGAATTATTTCTTATTTGATAGATATATAAATCTATTTCATTGTATGAATGCTAATCACTGCATTATATTGGATCAATTTGATAGTGAGGTTTCACAATGACATAGGCAGTTTAATAAATGTCTTTTAACTGGTGCAACTCACCCCCCACCCCCACAACACGAATATTTTATTTTCTTGACCAATAATTTGGGACTCATGTTGTGATATTTGAATATTTAAAGAACTCTTCGGCTTCAAAAATACATTTTTTTTCTTCGCATGACATCTACAATATTGACTTTAGTCAGTTTTTAAAGCTAAGTGTTAGCTAAAAACCTTGATTAAAGAAATACATGGAAGTGAAGAATAGTTCTTAATTTGCACTATTTTTGGAATAAACTACAATTTTAAAAATCACATAACATTATTAATTCTGGTGCAGAAATGTTGATGCATTCCTTAAAGGGTTAATTAAGGAAATTGAGCAAATACTGTACTACAGTTTCACAACCAAAAGAGCCTAATCTGAACTAAAGTAAGCACATTTGTAGAGGAAGCATCTTTCCTCTTTGCTTCAAAGATTATTTGTATCCTTAGACAAATCATATGATACAATAATGGTATCCAATGTGGTTCAGTTATGCAACCAGAATCTGTAAATGAATTCCAGGCAGTGCCCTTCAAAGGATATCTCTACAATTCAGAATGTTTTTCTGAAACATTTTCCCATTTGCAAACAAATACTTTTGCATGTCTCTGAGAGATCTTTATATTTAAACTGTGCAGTCAGACTTTGTATTCTTCCACAGTCACTGGAAAGATAGAAGGGATTCAGGAACTAAAAAGAATAATGTGATAAGATTCTGATGGTATGAGTTAACAGTAGTTTGCAGGTATATTTTTTCTGTTCTTCAGTGCTAATGTTCCATGGTCAGGACCTTTACATTTTAGTCAATGTTCTCAGGTTCCCTTCCATTAAACTTTCCTTTAAAGTTAACACTGGCTCATTTGAAATAGTTTTCCATGCCATGCAAAAAATACAAAGCTCTTTTTTTTAAGAGGATATGCAATTTCATCTCACAGTTCCAGCTTAGACAACAGCCTGGCAAATCCAAAAATCAGATGTTGTCATCATATACAGTGGAGCAGCTACTTTCACCATATGTCACATGAATCTGTGGTGAGATGTGGTTGTCTAATTTGTTACCTTCTTGGGTCCCACTTTTCTTAACTCTATCCGTTATACCTTCAATACTGTACATGCAATTTTGTCCAAAATGCTTTGCTGAAGAAGCCACACCAGAATCTTCTAAATAATTTCCACCCTGTCGGGAGACAGCATCCTTCTTACTTGGACAGTCGCTGTTAATGGTGTGGTAGGTGAGACCTGTTGGTCCAGCTGGGTTCCTTCCATCCAGCGACTGATCTTCTTCATCACTATCTGCATCAATGTACTTCTTTACTCCATCATCATGGAAAGTAAAAGTCACTGGCATAACGTTTTCTGGAGGTTTCATTCCAGATGAAGAACAAGCTGTTGAAGCTTCTACACCAGGCAGATATCTCTCTACATGCAATGGACCATCCATAGGACCGGTGATGTTCTGAGAGCCACCCACAATAGGGTCCACTATTGTTGACAGAGCTGCTATATTAGCGTTGTGAACGGGATTGATATCACTTTCCATAAAGTTTACTTTGAGAGATCTAGATTTTATGGGGTTGCCTTGTCTTGAGGTGCCTTTGGCGTTTTCTACAAAGATGGTGCTATGCTTATCCACTGCAGAGTTGTAAGCAGAGTTATTGGTATTGATGCCCAAGAGATTCTTATTGTAACTGCCGTCTAGTTTTGTAGCAGTTTGCGTGCTCTGTGCATCATCAGCTGGCAGGATTGGTGATTCTTTATCCTGAATGTTTTCACAACCTGGGTTCTCATACACTTTACTGGGTAGCATTACTATAGGACTGTGAGTAAACTTCCCAGCATCAGGAAACTCTGTAGCACAGCTAATGAAACTGTCTATGCTAGACAGACTCCTCATATCCAGTACTCCATCTGGTGTATTTAATAATGGATCAGAGGGACCAGATATTTTTTCCATCTCTATTTGATTTTGCTTTTTAACTTTATATGTCTGACCCATTTGACTTATGTTCATGTTGGGCTGAGATTGTGTCTTTGCCATTTTACTGTACATGTCCTCCAATTTCTGTACATTTAGGTGTTGTGGGGTAATGTGTGGGCTGCGTGCATTTCCTGGAGAGCTTTGTTCTTTGTATTTAGCTTCAGGAGATTTGTTAGAGCTGGTCTCAGACGCAGTCCGTTTTCCCCATTTCCACTTGTTGGGTGACAGACTACTGTCCTGCAGTTTTTCATTTTTGCCCATATTTTCTCCATTTTTCTCAACAACAATATCCATTAGCTCTATGCTGCGAGCAAAAGCATCTTTCATATTCATCGAGACAATGCTTCCATTTCTCTTGGCCCGCTCAAGTGCCTCTCTTCGTTTTATTGCTTTCTCCTGTCTCTTCTGCTCCTTGTAGAACTCTGAGAAGTTATTCACAATAATTGGGATGGGGAGAGCGATCACCAACACGCCTGCAATACAGCATAGTCCACCAACTATCTTGCCCAATAGGGTTTTGGGATAGATGTCACCGTAGCCAACAGTTGTCATAGTAATAGTGGCCCACCAGAAAGAAGCAGGAATACTCTTGAATTTTGTGTCGTCTTCATCCTTTTCAGCAAAAAATACCAAACTTGAAAATATCATTATGCCCATGGCCAGGAACAAAATCAGCAGTCCAAGTTCATTATAACTTCGCCTGAGTGTGAATCCCAGAGACTGCAAGCCTGTTGAATGCCTGGCTAGTTTGAGAATTCGTAGTATCCTCATTATCCGGAAAATCTGAACCACTCTTCTGACATTCTGGAACTGAAGCACACTTTTGTTGGATTCTGTGAGAAATATAGTGACGTAATATGGCAAAATGGCTAATAAATCAATGACATTCAGTGGGCCTTTAAAGAATTTCCATTTGTTTGGTGATGACAAGAAACGCAACAGATATTCCATGGTGAACCATGCAATGCACACTGCTTCTACATGGGCCAATTGTGGGTTGTCCGTGAACTGTCCAAATTCATCCTTGTCTTGTAGTTCAGGAAGTGTATTGAGTGACAAAGCAATTGTTGATAATACAATGAAAAGAATAGATATTATTGCCAAGGTCTGGAAAAAAAAAGAGAACACATACCTATTAGTGAGCTCAGAGAATGATGACATTTTTCAAATTGTTTTTTCTATAACAGTGTTTCTGAATATGTAAAAATAGATCTAATATTGTCTGTCAATTGATTATTCTATGCTATACTTGCCTGTCACATATACTTAAATCTGCTTTTCTCATGCTTTTTAAAAAATTCTTTCATAATGTGCCATTAACATGGTAGACACATAAAAGGAAGTACATATTTGGAACATAAATATTCAGTTAAGGTATAAAAATCCAGAACTAACTAGGTGACAGAGGTGCCAGCCTCACTTGACATGTTTTTTTGGCCTTTTCCTGTCTAATTTATCCTCATACGGACCTCTCCGTACTGGCACAATAGGCTGGATTTCACAGTCCCTTGTGGATGTGTCTACAGTGTGGGCAGTGCCTTTCAATCCATCCCTGAAATCAGCAGCCTGCCCACCATTATTAAATGTGGGATTAAAGGGCAATTGAGCTTGTTACTAAGTCAATTGACTCATATTTCTTGCTGCCCAAGCCGTAAAACGAGGGAAGAGCCTCTTTTTGGAAAAAATTTTCTGAAGGTAGTAAGGAAGACGGGCATTGGGTTGCTCTTCTGCACACTGGGGGCAACCCTTAATATGAGTGTTTGCACACCTGTGCCTTCCTGCCTGGCCTCCAAAGTCACACCCCCTCACCAAAGCCCCCTCCGCTGCAAACTGCCTGATCACTGCCTGAGAGAGGAATATAATCTTGGCTTCAGTATTTATCTTCACCTCTTCCTGGGAATCAGATTAGTTGGCAGTTCTTGAGTGCAGGACTTGCTCCCGCTGAGGCAACAGTCCAAGTCTCAGTCTCTTCAGGCCACTAGCAAGAAAGAATCACTGCAGCTCGGCTTCACAGAGTCTGTTAACAGCAATTCTTGCAATGGGTAATGGAAAACAATATGCCATTCCTGTGAAATTCAGCCCAATATCATTGTTTATATCCCAGTTTCAAATAATATGGATAAACTATTACAGTGATGGCTCGAGTAGTGATACCTATACCAATTTAGCGCTTATGATTTCTGCACAACACCATTTCTACTCACTGTACTTTCTCAAGATTTAGTTATATATCTCAGGAGCTTACTTCTTGTGTTATTTCTTCCCAGCATGTCAGCATTGATGAAATTCTTGTTAATCATTTGGTAAGTTGTGAGTTTCGTTCCAATTGTTACCTTTGTTAGGCCTGATTTACCGCTCTTCACAAATTTAATTAAAGATCGGTAATATGTCAAAAACAAATTAACATTTTAACAATAGTCCATTCAACTTTTCAGAAATTGAAGCCTTTTGGACTTTACCCAATATTTGTTGAAATTTGAATAATTATCTGTTCAGGTTGGGGCTATTTGGTACACATATTGCCATTTTTATGACAGGTCTTTGGGGGCTCAATTTAATAATCCTAAAAATGGGCTGCCTGCTCATTTCAATTATCTCAGGTTTAAGCCAGTGCATATTGTGTTTTTGAACAGCTAAACAGAAAAGTCAACACACCCTCAACCAACTTGCATTGCTTAAAGCTACCCTGCATCTCTTAAAGGGGAGGTGCACTGTAGTTGCAGCAGGAGTTAACAGATGAGTAGCAAGTAACTCTAAATTGAGAAACATTGAAGAACCGCACAACATCGGAAAGACGTATTAAAATAAGGCTTCAAGGTTTTGCAATACAACACTGGAGGCCTTGATAGAGGAAGTAGAAAGAATGGGCATTGTCCTGCATTCAAAGGGATAAGGTGGGCCACCTTATGGTCAAAAGGGAGTGGGAGCAGATAGCTGTGGAAATCAATGCCATTTGTCTAGCCCTGGGTGTAGTACCACAAGAAGTTCAATGCTCTCATATTAGTGATCAAGGTCTGCGACTGTACCTTCAAATGCTATATTCTGCTGGCTGTATTAGTCTCAGTCACTGCTTAAGCCTCTACATCACAATCATTTACCAAACAACAATACCTGACAAACAGGATACACCTACCATTCATACTAGGCAGAGTTGAGTAGTGTTAATGTACATGTGAAACATGCTGTGTATTTTTGAATATGGCACCAAAAAATACAATATAAATGAACAATAGAAATGGGCCATCAATGGATCCTTGTCAGGTTATAAACACAGAGAATGCTGGAGACACTCAGCAGGTCTGACAGTATCCCATGGAGAGAGAAACAGAGATAATGTTAACCCTGCTTCTGTTTCCACAGATGCTGCCAGAACTGCTGAATTTCTCGTGTGTTCACTGTGTATGTTTCAGAGTTCCAGCATCTGCAGTTTTGTGCCTTTAAATCTCTGGTTATGACTGGTTAAATAAGAATGGAAGCCAGTGGCAGCAATTCTGTTGAGCTGGGTGGTGGTGGTGTGGTGTTGGAGGGAGGGTAGTGTGATCAAACCTGGTAAAAAAGTACAAAAAGGTTGAGGCAAATGAGGAAGCATAACATGTCATGGTCGTGGTGCCATAAAATGTTATTTGTGGCTTTGATAAGGGGTTTTAGTATTGTTCCCGGGGAAACACCCAGATGAGAGAAATTTAACCTTGGACTTTAGGATAAGATGGACACTGCTTTTGGGAGGATCTTCAAGAATTTTTGGATAGGAAGAGAGAAAAATGAAATCTTTCCTTTCTCGGTTGCACATGAACGTGGTTAAGAGTTAATTTATTACTTTTACAGTAAAGATGAATAAGCTGTCTACTGCTACATTATTAATTCTATTCAGAAGCTACTGAAAAAAAACAGTTGCTCTGCGCTGTCAGCTGTGGAATGCATTAATCTATGGCTCAGTTGACAGGCCACAAAGGTTTAATGGTCCTTAACAATAGTTCAAAGAATGGGAAATAATTTGACAGCATCTCATTTATGGTTTACACAATGTTCCATAATCAGATGATTGTGCTACACCAGAGCAGAACATCTCAAAGTGGCTGGAACAGCTAAAAATATTACAATATTTTTTGATAAAGCAGAGCAGGCATTCACTCTTCACAAAAAAAGCGACTACGGTAAATTTTAGTGTGGAGTCGCTTTCAGTGAGACTACATTTCTACAGATTAGAAATTGCTCCTGTGTAGGTCACAGGATGGTTTTCCCAAAGACACTGAATGGCAGTTCCTAGCCAGAGTGCAGTTATAATGCAATTGCAAGTCACTAACTGGAATCTGTAATGCGCATTGCTCAGATGACTGAACCATACTGTAGCGGCCTCACTGAACTAAGTGACAATGGAGCACTTCACAAGGCCTGCTTGGTAAACAATGCTCGCTCTTCTACAGTGAAGACAGTACTCGCTGTTCTGTCTTCAGCTTCCAAGCTTCCATACTCAAGCCACTGGCCTGCCTACTTGTCCACACCCAAGGTGCAGCATCTTCCCACAATTGGAAAACTAATAGACTCATCATTACACAAATGGATGATTTTCCACTGTTGAACAATGCTTTTTCTCCAGGTTTACTATATTTCTAAGTAGTAAACAAACTTGTTCAAAGATTTAAGATGACTTTTTTAAATTAACTTTATGATTTTCTTCCTTAGTTTCTCCCAGCAGACTCCTGGAAGCTAATCTTTCAATTATGGCAGGTTTGTAATCCTATCTTGGATGAATTTGGAGGTGTGTGAGCATACATTGGTAACAGTACATTGCTGGGAATGAGATCTTCTAAGAGCAGAATTGGCTTGCAAGGCACCTACTAAGTGGATTGTTTGAAAACTTTTTAAACTTATCTTTACACCAAGCTGAAACTGTATAGCACCTGGTGAAAACGCAAATGAAATGATGGCCAACATGGGTATTTGTGCCTTCAGTTTTCATCATTTTTAATCAGAGATAATGTCACTTTTGCATTGAAGCATGGCCAAGTAACTTAGAACTGATGTGCCATTGGTTGTTAAGGAAGGGGATTAAGTGGCAAACATGCAAAGCACTTTTGCCACATGGATCTGAGATTATTTCAAAGACAGTGATTTATAAGAATAGATTGCTTTTCAAGACAACATAAACCATCAAAATGCCGAATTGTTACAGCACTAAATAAGATCATTTGGCCCATCAGGTCTGTGCCAGTATTCTGAATGAAATTTACCAAACCAGATATCTTAATGCATTCCTGCATAATGGAGTTAGAAAGCCGTGCTCCCTGAGCTTTGTTGGATTTCTGTAGGCCTGTAGGTATGCCTCTTCTCCCAAGCACAGACCGTAAGGCATCCATTAACATGGTCAAGTTGTATAAATTTGGACTTCCAAATTGAAGACATAAGTGCTACTTGTACAGTACTAAAAAAGAAACAAAAAAACTGCCAGATTACCAGGAGGCTGTATATTAAAATGTACATCACAGAACAAGAAATACACTTCGAAGATCTTTTTGTGTCATTTAAAACTATTTTACTTAAATCACTTATGGGGCACTTTCTCTTTCTGTCTATATTTCTTTTGATGAATCAACTACAGAAACTCTAGGAAAATGAAATAACTTTAGGTGAAATTGTTTGGTGTCAGGAGGGGTCTCAGAGGCAGGAAACTAACTTAATGAAGGAGCCGTGCTGGTGTACTCCATAATCTTCCTGATTTGACCAGAATTAAGATCTGGACAGGAAGGCCCTGAGCTTCTTGCCCCAGGATTGAAACCTTTAAGTAATCAATTAATGGCCACTTAAGTATCACTTACAAGTCTATTCCCATCTGAGCTGCAATTATCCCAGTCCAGGTAGGATCACAAAAATTTGGTCCACCTGATTGCTGAACCAGTATCGAAGGGCTGGCAGTTAGGATGTGGGTTTGCACTAAACTGTGCACAATTGAGGGACTGGAAAGGAGCAAGGGTTAGCCACTGACAGCTAGCCCCACTTTTGCTCCGGGTTCCTGTGGTCAGAGTTCACGCCTCCATCTTGGAATTCCTGAGGTTGTTATGCTGACAGTAGCCAAGGTCACCTCCACTGTGCTGCCAAGTGTGAGAGCTGCCAGCCTTTGAGTGACTGCCAACTCTTGGTTTTTGCAATCAGGGACCTAATCCTAGTCAAAAACCCACTGGCCACCAACTGGATTGCTAAACAATCCTGTGGGCTTTCAGCTCCTAACGGGGCACAGTTTGTCTTTGCAAACCTCTCATGCTTTTGAAGTTCATCTGAAAACAGGAAGATTGTATGTACTGCAGCTATTCCACAGATAGAATGGCAGTAGAACCACTGCAGATATTGGCTCCAGTAATTTTTACAATTGCATAAATTAATAAAAGCTGCAATTAGCTCAATGAAGTGATAAATGAATTCTCAACAATCTAACCAATCACTTCAAACTCCCTCCGATTCTAGATGAATATTACAACCTTTGCTCTCTCTGCCATGCAAAAGGGTCACTAGGTGGCGCAGCAACAGGGCATACACAAACACAGCTTGGCAATGGAACAGCAGCAGTTTGGAACAAATATAGTGCTGGCCGTATAATCACAGTAAATGGCAGAGTCAAACTCCTGAGTGTTGCCTCACTGAAATCAATGAACATTTCACTTCCTGCTATGATGATCATCATAATATTTTCAATCCAATATCCCCCGATCAAACTCAACATACAATCTAACGAAAACATTTCCCTGAACCTTCAAAGTCACTGTAAATCTTGAGGGACTTCTGAAAATACCATGGGGAAATTTCATGAGCTATTTGGGTTACTGAGTGCAGAGGCTCTCTTTTTAATACAAGGAAGCCTCATTATAGCAAATGGACAGTTTAACAAACTACCCACAGTGTCTGTACATGCGCAAACACATCCCAGTGAAGAAGGCTGTGTCACCGCGAAATGATTTCATCAGCTCCATCTGCCCATACACCAGTGAATAATTTAGCATTTGGAATAATATTCTGATTTAACAAAAAAATCATTCTGGAAATGTATGTGTCACTGGCCGGACCAGCGACTATTGCCCGTTCTTAGTTGCTCTTGAGAAGGTGGTGGTGAGGTGCAGTTTGTTTATTTTATTGTGTCAGTTCTATTAAAGTGTAAGGCAATACAGCATCTTGTATAATTTATATGAATATATTGAAAAATGGCTGTTTGAATGAGTTTCTACAGATTGTCAGAGACTGACTGTCCTACATGGGACCTTAAGATCGTTGCCATAGATTGATGTTAAAAGGATGCTTTTTCAACCACTAGAGTTATTAACCTATAACAAAATAACATATCAATAAAATTATTTGCTCTGTTGTGACTTGGTGCCACTTGTTCCTCACTGAAAGTAAAGAAATAATCCCAACTGCATACATTGGTGCAATTTTATTAGTAATGTTTATGAATGTTTATTAAGATCAATAGAAAGATGCCAGAAATTTGAAATTAAAACCCAAGAAATTAGAAATACATCAGTCTCTCAGCGTTTGAACTGAGTAATGACAGGCAAAATCTTTATCAAATTGGAAATTAGAAAATAAAAGCCTTTATATAACAAATGCTGTATCCTATTAATGGGCCTACTTCCCTTGCTGTTCTCAGTTCTGATGAAGAATGTCCACCTGATATGTTAACTTTTATTATTTTCACACGCTGATGAACTTGGTGTATTGTTTTATAATTTTATATTTTTATTAAATACCTCTTTTAGAGGAGGTATGGGTGATGCACAGGTCTCTTCCTTGTTTTTAAATCTGAAGATCTGCGTTTAAGTCCCATTCTAGGACTCGTTGGCCACGGATGAAGCAATTGTAACATGGACAAACAGGTTGACTACCAGGCTGTAAATCCTTCAAACACCCGCAAGGCAGGGGGTAAGAACAAGAGCGTTTCTTGGTCAGCAAGCCATGGCTCCCAGCCGCAGATAAATAGAGTAAGCTACAGGCACGAAAGGCATCCTGCTTAAAACCAGCTGTCAAATCCATAATGATGGTTGACACCAAGCGGCATTATCGTAACCCCATGTAACATGGAAAAAGCTGACAGAGACAAAGAAACCCTGGTAATCAGTTGTATCATAACTGCTTGATTAAAAAAAATGCTTGGTACAAGAAACATGACATTTACTGCAGTTACAAGCTATGATGAACAAACATGAGCAGTTGCTAAGTTGAATCACTAAGTTTAAGTGTTCAGGAACTATTGATTCACTGTTGCTAGGCTCCAGACAGCAGATTGCTGTCATATCAATGGACACTATTTCACAGTTCATGAGGAGAGTTATTAATGTGGACAAAATCAAAGCTGTTGGGATTTTTCAGTTGTCACCCAAACTACTGAGGAATCCATTCATATCTGCAACAGATACATTGGCTAAAACAGGCACGTTCTTTCTGTCACATAAGTTACAGGTGTTGGATAAGGTAGTTAGTACCTGAAAGCATTAACTGACATCATAAGATAAAATTCACCTTTCAGAATATAAAATATCATTCCTGGGAAAATCTAATCACAGAGATTTCTGCGTCCTAATAGTTCAGCATGTGTTCTGGGTATCCCAAAGTACTTTCAAGCCACTGAATATTGCCATTAGCTTAATGTAGGAAATAAAGGAAGCCAATTTCCTCAGTCAGTTTATCAGATTTTTTTCTTTAGAGATGTTGGTCTTGAGAATCATAGCTTTTTTTCAAAATATTATCATGGTGCAACGGGGTCATTTACCTGAGTGAGCAGCCGGGGTCTTTGTTTAACACCTCAGTTTAAAGAGAACCTCTCTAACAGTGAACACGCCCTCCATACTACACTGTTTTCCAGTAGAAAGTAAGTTAGATTCCAGCATGCTGATTATTGGGCTCATGGGGAAGGGTGCAGAGGTGTCATTAGTTCAAATTTAGTTAGCATGTGAACTAGTTGTAGGCCTTATAATAAAGTAGGTGTAGTGCCAAGTTTTGCAATGCCAGGAGTAGATATCTTACTGGGGAAATATTTGGTTGGAAGATATCCTCCTCAAATTGAAAATACAGTCAACAGAGGCTGGTAAAAAGCCATCAGGGAGTGGCAGAATGGTAGCCAACCAGTTTAATTGAGTTAATGAGACGTGTATGTGTTGTGATCGCAATGATTCTTTCATACCAACATTGTAATAGAATGATCATTGTACACAACAGGGTGCAACCATTCCTTGTATTCTAGTGGTGTTATGATAGTGGTAAAATACAGACTACAAATTTTCAACATTCATCATCTGATCTTGACTGAACCTTCATGGATGAAAATGTGTGCCCTGAAAGGAGAAAATGTTGATGCAAGCCGGCCATAATGTTCACTTGGCTAGCTCATGAAACCCATGTGAAAAAAAGACAACCCGGGCCAAAATGAATATTCCGTCAGAAGGCACTGAAACTGAGTGAGGTGTGAAGTAACCCTCATCTCCTGGTTTTGATTAACACCGTTCTGGAAGTTTCATATAGTAGGAGAAAAATCGCCTGCAGAATATCCAGCTTGAAAAAACAACAATGATGCTCGCCACAGGAATACACAAGTAAATTATAATTCAAGCAACCAACTTTGGGCAAATGAGAGAAGAAAATAAAGTAGATATGTAATGGAAAGGAGTAGAATATCTTGAAAGCTAGTATTGGTGACAAAACAAGTCAGAGAAACATCCATTTACTCGGAAGCCAAGGATTCTGTAAATTTTCTGACTGCTGGGAGTACAAGAAATCAGCTGCAGCTACAGATTCAACTATAACAACTTAAGACTCTAAGAACATTTTCACTCTCTATTCCTTATCTTTTTATTATAGTAGGTATTTTTTTTTATCTTGTGGGATTTGGGCATTGCTGGATGAGCTAGCATTTATTGCCTGTCCCTTGTTACCCTTGAGAAAGTGGAGGTAAGCTGTCTTCTAAAATTGCAAGTTCATGAACAGGTTATACAAGATGTGGCCAACCTTAACTCGATGATAGTGAAGTTTGTAAGTGATTCAGACCTGTACGCTGGACACCTACACAGGAACCCAATCCAATATGAAAGGTTCTCACTTTTGGTGTGGAATGAGAAGGTTTGCAAATCACCAATCATGTTTAATCTTTCGATGCCCATTTTATATTTGTTAAAGGGAAGCTCTGTTTTTGGACTTCTCAGTCAGAAAAAAAAGCAGCCTGTTTGAGTCCTGTCTTTGTCTATTGCTTTTTAGGCACTTATATAGGTAGCACAATAAGCTAAAAATGAGGTCAGTCAGACCACAAACAGTTCTAATTTTTCATGTGAAGCACAAGATTTGACAGTAAATAGTTGCTTATTTTAACTGCATAGTGTGTCCACATGACTTTATGAATTATGCAAATATCACTGCATTTTCTTCCAGCATGAAACTTGCATTTTTCATGCTTGAATTTATTCCCCTCCTTTCTGTAGCAGGTTGGCTGCCAGTTTTGCATTGTGTACATTATCAACTATTTAAGCTTGTAGTGATCTACCTGAATTATTATAAATAGAAAATGCTATACATTGCGTTTACAATTTACAATGGAATCTATTTCAGCAGTAAGACAATATTTAAAAAAAAACAGAATCTGCTGAAAGTGAATGTTTTGAACAAATATTTAACTGAACTTTTGGAAATTGAGAAGAATACAGTGCTCATCCGTTTGAATTTAATGCATGATGTAGTTACATTTAGTTGGACTTTCTTTTTATCATGATCAGTTTTGTTGCCAAGCATTGATCCATTCATCAATTTTCCACTCAATCCATGTGGAATATTACTGTTATCTCACATTATTAAGGAGCATTGCAGCGTGACATAGAATACGCTGGCTGCAAAACTAGCTCGTAGTGTAAGTAGCCTGGGTACTCGGTGCTCAGATAGGAGGGATTTGGTATTTGCACCATTCCCAGCAATACTTGTCTGGCCTGCACTGAATGCAATCTGTTGAGGGTGTTAATATTGACAATACATTTGACATCCAGAGCTAAGCAGCGCAAACACATTGTGTCAATCAGCATCTAACACGGAGTTGATATCTGCCTCGCCATTTTCAATGTTGCTGCTTTAGTTAATGCTCTTTCTTATGAAAAGTTGGTAAAATCTACAGGTAGTGGTGCTAGCCTTGGGACTGTGGTGGTTGCTATTGAAAGGCCATTCTTCTTGTGTAGCAGCATCAGATAGATAGAATAGAGGCAGCAAAGACAGCAAGCTGCTCGCAGGGGGAGGAGGAAGAGGGTTTCATTAGAGAGCCTTACCCATCTACAGTCTTTAGGCATCTCTTCCAACTTTACCTAAGCCAGAAACTGTACATCCAGTGGTCATGATTCATCAAGGAGGTGGTCACAAAATTCTGCCACATTTTGCAACAAGACCAGAGCATGGCAAGGTCAGTTCTGCCAGGGGCTGTCACTAGTAGTATTGTCCTGAATTTTTTGTTAAAAGATCCAGCCACAAGCAACTTAGCAAACATTTCACAGTTCACTGCTGCATTTGGAAGTTGATAGAGACTCTGCGCATCAGGACAAGGAACTTCATATTCCCTCTGAACAGAGTGAGGCAGAGGAATTGCCAGGGTAGTGGGCAAGGTGTAGGGTGCCATCTACTGTGCACATTTGGATTTGTGGGCACCACAATTCAATAGTGAGATGTATTGAAATAGCAAAGGGAGATCCTCATTTAATGTCCACTTGGTCTGCAATTCCCTAGTAACTCATGCTAATGATGCCTGCTATCCTGAAAGCAATCATGGCTTATTCATCTTGCATCCATCAACTGTTCCAAAAATGGGTTTGGGGGAAGTCTATTGAGATGGGTAGAAAACTGGTTGGCAGAGAGGAAACAAAGTGTAGGAATTAATGGGTCCTTTTCAAATTGGCAGGCAGTAACTAATAGTGTGCTGCAGGCATTGGTGCTGGGACCCCATCTATTCACAATATATATTAATGATTTGGATGTGGGATCAAAATGTAAAATCTCCAAATTTGCAAATGATACCAAGTTGGTTGGGAGGGTGAACTGTGAGAAGGATGCAGAGATCCTTCAACATGATCTTGACAGGTTGGGTGAGTGGGCAAATCAATGGCAGATGCAGTATAATTTGGATAAATGTGAGGTTATTCACTTTGGAAGCGAAAACAAGAAGGTAGATTACTACCTGAATGGCTGTAAATTGACAGAGGGGAGTGTGCAGTGGGACCTGGGTGTTCTTGTGCACCAGTCACTGAAGATAAGCATGCAGGTGCAGCAGGTGGTAAAGAAGGCAAATGGTATGTTGGCCTTCATTGCGAGAGGTTTCAAGTACAGGAGCAGGGATGTGTTGTTGCAGTTATACAGGGCCCTGGTGAGGTCACACCTGGAATATTGTGTGCAGTTTTGGTCTCCTTTTCTGAGGAAGGATGCTCTTGCTCTCAAGGGAGTACAATGAAGGTTTACCAGACTGATTTCAGGGATGGTGGAACTGACATATCAGGACAGATTGACTAGATTAGGATTGTTTTTGCTGGAGTTCTGATTAATGAGGGGGGATCTCATAGAGACCATAAAATTTTAACAGGACTAGACAGGGTAGATGCAGGGAGGATGTTCCCGATGGTAAGTATGTCCAGAACCGAGGTCACAGACTGAGGATTCAGGGTAGACCATTTAGGACGGAGATGAGGAGACATTTCTTCATCCAAAGGGTGGTGAGCCTGTGGAATTCATTACCACAGGAAGCAATTGATGCTAAAATATTGAATGTATTCAAGAGGCAGCTAGATGTAGCACTTGGGGGTGAATGGGATCAAAGGTTATGGGGAGAAAGCAGGATTAGGCTATTGAGTTGGATGATCAGTCATGATCGTGATGAATGGCGGAGCAGGTTTCAAGGGCTGAATAGCCTCCTCCTGCTCCTATCTTCTAAGTTCCTATGTTTAAATCTTTCAGTTACAACATTGAACCAGGATTGGCTGATTGGTGACAAAGGCTGGCCCCGCATGCACATTACAAGTGGCTAGCACCATTATACTGAATACTTCCTCAGCCACTATCCTGAAGTAGGAACCGTTAAAAAGTAATTGTTTCACATCAGCTTTATCTATTAACACCTACAAAATTCTATACAATACTTAAGTAGTCACTCTTTGCATTCCCTTAGCGACTGTCTTCGGGGTGCCTTGGCCTGTCCCACTGCTCTTTCACAGTGCTACCCCAGTATTTGCAGCATGGCTGAAGTAAGGCTGCTGACTTTCTGTGTGGGAGTCATAGAGTCAAACGGCATGGAAATAAACCCTTCAGTCCAACTCATCCATGCCGACCAAGTTTCACAAACTAAAACTAGTCCCACTCGACTGCGTTTGGCCCATATCCCTCGAAACCTTTCCTATTCATGTACCTATCCAAATGTCTTCTAACTGTTGTAACTAAACCTGCATTTACTACTTCCTCTGGCAGTTCATTCCACATCTGGACCACCCTCTGTGTGAAAAAGTTGCTCCTCAGGTCCCTTTAAAATCTTTCTCCTCTCACCTTAAAAACATGCCCCCTTGCTTTGAACTCACCACACTAGGGAAAAGACCTTCACTATTCACCTAATCGATGCCCCTCATGATTTTATAAACCTCTATATGGTTACCCCTCTACCTTCTATGCTCCAGTGAAAATGGTTCCAGCCTATCCTTATAATTCAAACCCTCTAGTCCCAGCAACATCTTGGTTGATCTTTTCTAAACCCTCTCCAATTTAGTAATATCCTTCCTATTACAGAACTGAATTGCACACGGTACTCCGAAAGTGGTCTCACCAACAGGTGAAGCGAGGCTGCAAGTGTAAGGTTTGAACTGTAGTTAACGTTCCTGGTATGTTTGGTGAAGAAGGTGTGTAGCATGGAGCAGTGTGTGTGACTAGTGTTGTAGTTGGTAGGACCTTGTACATGGGGGTTCATTCACCAAACTTGACCATTCTTGTCAGATCGCTTAAATTCTTCTTGCACTACCTATTTGGGGCTAGACTTCTGGCATTGACAACCCTAAACAACTACTTCTATTGCCTTCTCTGTACTTTTCTGGAGGGTTCCTTGGCTCCCCTTAAGAGAAACATTCTCATCTACCCCAAGACCCCAACCCTTATTTGAAATCCAAAAACCTTGGGCCTGCTGCATCATGTATGCTGCCTCTTCCAGCTTTTCTACTCTTCTCCAAACAGTTTCAGCCTGACTGCAGTCAGAAAGTACCTCTTTAAAAGATGCAATCCAGCTTTAAGTAGTGCAGGGTAAGTTTAAGTGGTGCAGGCCTTGCACAGATCTGGCCCCCCTGTTGAGGTGAGCAGCAGCCACCCAACAGCACATTCAGTGTTCGATTGTATGCCACAATCATTCTAATTAGTCTTTGAATGCGCCAGCTTTGCTTTGAATATGCATAGTAATTGCTTACCACGATCTTTACCCGGGATTTCAGAGACTATCCAATTTACCCAACAATGGATTTATCTTTTAAAATCCATAGCTGGTTTTCACTGAAATTTATAATAACATTTGCAAAATTAAAATATTCATCATTTTATTTTTAAATATCGAATTTCATTTAAAGTTGTCGAGAAATGTACAGGCTTTGGCCATTGCACGAGCAATATTTAAAATAAAATAATTTAATACCTGTGTTGAAAGAGTTAACGTGTTCCTCTGCTAACCTAGACAGTGGTTTCTCGGCTTCAATATCTACAAGTGGGCTAGACTGAATAGAATCATCAAGTGAATAGAAGGAAGTCTTGTTAACAATTTTATGACTTCAATAAAGAGGATGGAGGATTGATAATGCAATCTCAAGATTACAAGTATGTGAGCCAGGAATTATACACAAATTAGTCTAACATCATTAGTGAAGCAAGTATTCTACAGTACTATATGGGATGGTATTGGTTTCTTCTGACTAGTAAGGTCATGGAGTAGTCAGTATGGTTTCACTTTGGTTCAAACACTGTGCAATTATTGTCTATTTTCATGAAACAATTAAGTCGCTGAATGGGAAATAGCCAATGACAAAGTGTTAAAAACATTTAGTTCAGTCTTTAGGGTATTTAAATAAACACATAAAAATAATGCATTTACCGTAAAATTAGCAAGATAATTAATGAACGGTGGAGAACAATTTTTATGTTTGGGAGACAGGTTTGATCTGAGTTCATGTTCTTGCTTGGGGATACTTAGAAGCAATTATAATCCTTAGAATTACTCTGGCTAAGTTTAGCCACCACATATAGACCACTGTCTATATTAGTACTTAGCGTTATCCTGGTTTGGGTGGTAAATAAATAAAGTGGAATAAAGTTTGTGGAATGCAGAAAATCTTTCATGTTACTTATCTTTCTTCTTCTATTGGCCCATGGGTAATATGCATTTTGCGGAATCACTCCGATTTATTGACTGTTCAGAGGAGATGAATACGCACAAGTGAAGCTCCATATTTGGAAAATACACATGTACTTTTCCCACAATAATTGACTGTAAAGCCAGGCCAATAACATGACAATCTACATTTTTCTTCCATCCTAATGGTTCGACAGACTCTATAGATCGAATACAACAGCACTCACATATCAACATCATGTACCTCATTACTTTCGAGCTATGTTCTTAATGAGAATATTGATTCTGTTCCTTTTCAAGAAGCTAACAAACATAAGACTTTTGATAGTCGTTGTGCATTATTCTCCAGAAGTAAAACAGATTTTCTTCATAGGAATGGAATAGAAAAAGACCATATGTTCCATCAAGCTCAGCCTGTTCAGACATGATTTTGGCATGAGCAGCAATTACTCACTTTAAATGTGCAAGGTCTTTGGAGAAATTAAACACAGGGAGTGAGAGACAGCAGAGATCAATGAAGGAATAACTCTGAAGAATTCCTCTTTCCTGTTCAAGGTTGCCCGAACCTTTAGCTCTGTGATTATTGTTTAAGTTCAAGGATCATCTTTGTAGCTATACTATTCTGCATTTTAAAGACCTGGATCATTCAGCATTATGGAATTTTACAGAATGAGACTATTCAGCTCAATGCACATTTACTGACCTTCTGGCAGAGTCACACAGTCTCTTGCCCTTTCACCAAAATTCTATTTTTTTAAAATTGTAAATACCTGATTACATTTTCAAAAAGTCATTACGGGCTCTGCTTCTATCATAGTTTCTGGGAAGGTATTTCATATTCCTGATACACACATACATTGTCTTAACCATTCAGTGTCCTGTTCTTCAATGATGACAAAGATTTTTTTTCCCTTAAAATTCCCTCGCTGCACATGGACATCAAATCAAGAGTGACATTGTACATTCAAAGAATAATTGATTGGAATACGAGTAGTTTCATGATGATTGAACTGTTGAAGTTCCAAAGGACTCTGTGTATAATTTTCTATGAAATGGAGATTTGCCAGAAAAGGTTTTAACAAATAGCATTTCTACAATGAATGTTATAAGCATATTTATTGGTGACGCAGGTGGGCAATATTTCTTTCTTTATTTTCAGTGCATATTTTCTGTTTACTTATATTGTATCAGTTCATATTAATCATACTATCTTAAGCAAAGGCATCATTTTTGGTATTGGCAGGAACACCTTTACAAATCTACAAGAATCAGAAAATGCAGGCAATCCAGGCAACGGCCATTTTAACCACAGTCACCAATGTTATGTCATTAGTTGTTGATTTCACTTCCTTTATGGCGAGATACTTAGCAGTCTAGATTGTGCAGCCTGTCAGCATTCTGTTAGAAATCCTTGGAATTGTGTTGTTAAATTTAGGTCTCAAGAAGTCCTGAGATTTTTCCTGGCTGTGAAATTAGTCACATTAGATTACTGGACTATTTGTGTCAGCAGTTTCAAAGCATCAGCAACAAATATGCTTGTAACATTCATTGTAGAAATCTATTTGTTAAAACCTTCCCTGGCAAATCTCCATTACATTGAAAATTATACACTGAGCCCTTTAGAACTTCAACAGTTCGATCACTATTCAAAATCACAAGCCAACTGCCTTAGAATGCAGCTGCCTGCAAATTCTTTAATGCTGTTAAGAACACATTAGTTTTCAAGGCCTGTCAAGCTGCATTAACTAATAAATGTTCTTGGCTTCTTGTGTAGGGCAAAGTCTTAAATCCCAGCAAGAAAATGTCTATAGAGCAGGAAAACCAGGATAAAAATAGCAACAACATAATCATTGGGATCCCCGTTGCAGCATGATGAACAATTCCAATGCTTAACATAGTTCTCCTGCAAGGTGAAATATTACGGTCTGGAGGGAGAATGGCAGAATTAAATAGCATTTAAATATTTAGAGTAGATTATTAACTGATGTGTACTGAGTAGAAAATATACAGCAATAAGAGCGGCCAAAAGGCTATAAAAATGTCAGTGCAATAAAAAAATCTAATGAAATTGTATCAATTAATATTACAAAGAGCTTAAAATAATGTTTTAAGCATCCCATTTCATTCTCATTTGGCACAGTGGGGACATAAAACTGGCAATCTAGCTTTCATTTCTTTAGATCAAAATTTTACGTTATCTAAAGATGAATTTAACAAACTTTCTTCTGTGATTACCTACTATATAATCCTCTACCATCCAGTTACCCCTTTTCGTTGCATTGCATCTTAAGTGCAGGCAAAGAGACTTACCTGAGGAGCTAACTTTTATTACTGTTAGTTTTGCAACCAGTCCTGTCTGAGAGCAGTCTTTAATGATTTTCCTAATTTAGTAAATCCCAATGGAAATTCTCAACTTGTCCATAGTGCCTCTTGATAGCATGACCAAAATACGAAAATTGTTATTAATTTATGGGTCATGGTCATCACTGGCTGGCCAGCGTTTATTGCCCAGCCTTACTTGCTCTTGATAGAGTGGTGGTGAAACACCTTTCTGAATTCCTGCAGTGCTTGGGGTGTTTTTTGATGCATTCGTGGGATGTGGGTGTCACTGGCTAGGCCAGCAATTATTGCCCATTCCTAATTGCCTAGAGGGCAATTAAGAGTCAGTCACATTGGGTCTGGAGTCACATGCAAGCAGGTTCAGTAAAATTTTCTTCCCTGAAAGGAACCAGATATGTTTGTCCAGACAATTGACAAAGGTTTCACAGTCATCATTAGACTTCTTTTTCCGGATAGTAATTGAATGTAAATTTCACCATCTGCCATGGTAGGATTTGAATCTGGATCCCCAAAACATTATCTGGAATTGCACCTACAGTGTTGCTAGGTTGGGAATTCCATGACATTGCTCCCTCAGCATTGAAGGAGCAGTGACATATCTCCGTGATGTTCCCATGTTGACTTTGTGTCCTTCCAACTGTTAGAGGGTATGCGTTTGGAAGGTGCTGCCAAATAAACCTTTGGTGAGTTGCTGCAATGCATCTGGTAGATGATACATATTTCAGCTACAGTACATCAGTGGTAAACGGAGTGAATGCTGAAGGTGGTGGATGTTGTGCCAATCAAGCAGGCTGCATTACTGTGGATGGTGTCAAACTTCTTGGAATTGTGTCATCACCCAGATGAGTGGAGTGTATTCCATCACACTCCTGACCTGTACCTTATAGATTGTGGGCTGCCTTTGGGAGGCAGGAAGTGAGGAGCTCTGTACAGAATATCTAGTTTCATACTTTCTTTGAAAGCCACTGTATTTATATGGTTTCTGGTCAGTAGTAACCTCCAAAATGTTGATAGTGGATGTTGTCCATGTCTTGCTGTTTATGGACATTGACTGCCTCAGTATCTGAAGATTTGCAAATGGTGGTGAACATTATGCAATTGTCAGTGAACAACGTACATCTAACCTGAAGATGAAGGGAAGGTCACTGTTGAATCAGCTGAAGATGGTTGTGCCTGGGTCATTACCCTGAGGTATCTCTTACTTTCTGCATTTAGAAAGGTTCATTGATAATAAAATGTCTTTTTGAAATAGAAATACTTTTAATATTTAGAAACTAAAAGTTGTTGCATGCAATTTACATTTTAAATTCCAATACCTGGACTCATCTGAGATGTTAACAGTTCTTAATGTTATTATATGCATAATAGGCACTAACCTAAAATAAGATATGGCATGTCTGTTCAAAAGTCTCTCTGGTATGGCAAATTGAATGATTTAATGACAAAATACCAGGAGCAACATTTTAATTAATAATTAAGAATCTGAACTCTCTTGAAATAATTATCTACCAATATATTAATGACATATAAGCTGGAACTCATCTGTTTATAAACCTGCCTAGTAGAACTTATCGCAAGCAATATATTAACCAAATCAACCATCCCAGTCATTGAACTGCGCCATCATATCTACTGTTTATGAAGCTAACAAATTGGACATGTGAACCTTTTCTGTGAATACATTATATCTGATTCATTACGCATAGCATTCTAGCATGCAGATGGCACAATATAGAGATAAACAATTATAAAATTCAGGGGTGCTGAAATTTCACTTTTAATCCCAAACCTCAAATTAATAGAGACATTCAGCCATGCAGCATTGAGGGATGCCATTTGGCCCAATTTGCCTGTATCAGCTCTTTTAGACGATTATCTGATTAGGCCCATTTACCTGTACTTCCCTGTACCCTTGCAATTTTCCTTCTCATCCAATTTCCATTCGAAAATTATAGTCAAATCTGCTTTCACCAAGTTTTCAGGCAGTGTGTTCTCATTAATAGAAACTTGCTGTTAAAAAAATGATTCTCCTAACCCATCCTTTGATTTATTTGCCAATTCCATTAAATTAGTTTCCTTTGGTTACTGACTACCTGCCAGTGGGAAAAGTTTTCCTTTAACTTTCTTTGCTGTAGGGAGAACAATTCTCTAGTTTTTGCACAGAACTAAAGAGCCCCCTTCCTGGTTTCATTCTAATAAATCCCCACTTTATTGTCTCTATAAGCATCATCCTAACTGAAATTGCAAATATCCTGCACCTATATCAGTTAACGACACTTAGACTTTGCGCCTGGAAATGAATAGATTCACACAAGCAGCATGATATATCTATGACTCTGTGATATACGTATTTTATATCAAGCTGCTTGGACATTTTATGCACATCTCTGTACAGGTGGGACTTGAACCTAGGGACAGAGGAAGGGACACTGCCATTGAGCCACATGAACCTCCAGCAGCATGATATACTTTTGTGGAATGTAGGCGACACTGGTTTGGACAGCATTTATTGCTCAAGCCAGAGAGCAGTTAAGACCGAACCATATTGCTGTGGGTCGAGAATATCATGTAGTTCAGATCAAATAAGGACAGTGGTGAACAAGATGGGTTTTACAACAGTCAATAATGCTAGCTATTAGCCCAGCAACATGATGCAGGTATTTTTACAGAGTTACTATGTATCTCTAGAACAGGTGGGATTTGAATTTGGATCTCATGGCTCAGAGATAGGCACACTATCACAAGAGCCTCAGCAGCATGACGTATTGAACAGTACATGGTGTATATCACCAGTCGATATAAAATAGCTTATAATCTGCCCTAAATCAGGAAATTCTGGCATATTCAGCCAGTCAGATAGCAGTTGTTGAGAACGAAAAACAAGGTTAACGGACAAGATTGACTGATCCTGGAGGCAGTTGTTGTGGAAGTGGGAAGGGAACTCGATTAGATGGGAAGGAGATGGACGCTGCCAGACCCTGCAACCTTCCAGAACCTCACCAAAATAAGTTCTGGACTCGAAGGCCAAAGCTCAACCTCTTGCTCTGCTGCCAATTAAGTTGCCAATTAATGATCACTTAAGAGCTGGGCTGCATTACTTCAGGTACAGGTATGATGAGAAGGAGTGAGAAAGAATGAGGTTACCCAACTAGTTACCAAATGCAAGCAGCATGTCTGTTTGGGGGAGAGGTCTGTTGATCTGCATTAATCTGTGAGAGTCTAGATGTAGTGCAGGGGTCTACACCTACACCTTTGACCAATGCCCCCAAAACAGCAACTATCAGCTCCAACAGCACTTAACTTTCCTGTTTCTCAGGGGTAAAACCAGAAAGAAAGTGAGGGATAATTGGAAATGGATGTACTGGTCACACTGGTTCTCCGGTTTGGTATGCATAAGACGTGTCAGACCAATTTTAATGGTTTTTTCTTTTAGGTGGTGATTGGGGTATTTGAGTTCTGGAACTGCTAGCCTCTTACTGCCCGGCAGCTCCAGTTGGGCAGAAGTTCATAGTCTGGGGTGCTAATTCCAGTACAAAGCCTGCCAACAGCCAATTGGCTGCCTGATTTCTGGGAGATACAGAAATGTTATGTTTGCCTTCTAGAAACTCTCTTGTAAAATGGAAAGACAGTAGCTAATGCTTCCAGTTGCTGAGCCTTCATTATGCCCGATAGGGTTTTTTGATTGATTTCTCTTATATGGTAATTCATTAATCCAAGTGGCCAATGGCTCTAAGCAACTAGACCCAACATAATATTGGCTAAACAGATTATGCAAGCAAGACCTGATGGAATGCAAGGAGGCCAAGGTTACTACAGGTAACCTTGTTTGGTCAAAACCAAACAAGAATCAGCCCAGCCTGTATTGCATATTGAACAAATGTGATCGATATTAACAAAAGAAGAGTCATTATGACTCGAAACTCATTAAGAGGTACTGTGCCAGAACAGTAGTGAGACACATTATGTTTGTGTATTCCCTAGTTTTGGCCAATCTTCTTGACACTATGGAGTAATTGTATCTTGAAAAGGGGATGGATACATCTTGGATGACCTGATCTAAACTCATTGGGTGCTGTGACCAGCCCTGCTCCCCCCACCCCCTGTCCTGTGAGTCAATTGGCCGAAGTCAGAAAATGTTCCAGAAGGACTCAGAAAGGAGGGACAGGAAGGGACACCTGGCAGTCATTCCCACCGTGAAGATTCGGCCGGCAAAAACTCCTTGCGAGACTGACCTTCATACTATGAAGACCCTGACTGACTTGTTGATGGAGCTCACTGAATTGAATCCAGCAGCCCAATCAAGTTCATAGGAGTGAGCAATATATATGTTTTTCAGGCAGTCAGCCTAGTTTGGGAAAAGTTCACTTAATTTGTGTAAGAGTCTTCTTTTTTTAACATGCAATTGTTTTAAAAAACTAAGTTTGAACCACAGAACTTTGTTAGTCTTATACAGTTAGAATACCCTGTAAAAGTGTTTTATGAGTATGAAACTGATCAAAGTGTCTGTATAGAATGTTTCACGGGAAACAGCTTGAAAGAAAGGGAATGGAAACCAATTATAGAAAAAAAGAGCCCTGGATGCAGGAGAATTGAAACAAACAAAAAACCAGAAATTGTTGGAGAAATGTCTGGCAGCAGCTGTGGAGAGAGTTACAGATTTAATGTTTTGTCAGATCTGAAGAAGGATCACTGATCTCAAAATGGTAACTTTATTTCTCTCCACAGACAATGCCAGACCTGCTGATTTCTCCAGCAATTTCTGTTTCTGTTTATTAATGAAAACTAGTTATTTAGAATTGCAGAGAAACAGCTCACTTTTGGCAGCAAAACAATGCATTGTGGATTATAGTACAGTTTGCCTACCTCCTTTTAAAATCACACATTACCTAACATTTCAGGATGAGTGTAATTGGAGATCAGTGGCCATTAAAAAATGTAAAGATGTGTATGCACATTTTGAGCAGTAATCAGATCCTGGGCAGCTACTATTATAAATGATGGATGCATGGTGAATTTAAGGTTATAACTCTACCTTGGGACTGCTAGCATTATAAATAATAGATATACAAGACAGAATCTGAGGTAATAATCTTATATTGTCCTAGGCTAAAGATATATTCCAAAGGAGAACTGTTGCCAGATGTACCAAAATAACCAGTGTAAGCAGAGCAATGATTTCTTTCCAGATTAATAACCATCAGAAGTAACGTGTTCCTCTCCATTTGAATGGATATAATTCACTATGATGCAAAAAGGAAATAAAACTAAGCACACTGCAGTTTCTGTCATTGAGGTACTGATCTTGAAAACATTGAGAATTTGACACAAAATCCTGAGTCAACATTCAAGGAAGTTTTTTTCCATAATACGTTATTGATAAGGATTCATGCCAATTTAGATTGCATCCTCAGAGATAAAAGGTACTGCAGATGCTGGAGAATCCGAGATAACAAGGTGTGGAGCTGGATGAACACAGCAGGCCAAGCAGCATCATAGGAGCAGGAAAGCTTGACGTTTCGGGCCTAGACCCTTCATCAGAAAATGATGC
>JAHRHZ010000087.1:9602878-9643646 GCA_024137785.1 Ginglymostoma cirratum | reverse complement strand
TTGGCCTGCTGTGTTCATCCAGCCCCACACCTTGTTATCTTAGATTGTGTCCTCGTTTGATTTATTTTTGAATTGTTGCATTCTTATTGAATTAAATCTCTTCATCCAGGGCATAAGTTATACCCAATGCCCCAACTAATGCAGTAAACATCCAACAAATTGAAACAGAAGATATTAACAGGAGATGGGAACAGCAAGGCAAATGTGCTTAATGTAAATTGCTGCAATAAAACAGTTAGCTCTGGACCAAACATATAAAAGCAAAATACAGTGGATGTCAAAATCTGAAATTAAAACTGAAAATACTGGAGAAACTCAGCAGGTTCTGGCAAGATCCATGCAGACAGAAACAGGATTAACGTTTCGACTTCAAAGACTCTTCCTTGGGACTCTTGCTCCAAAGAAGAAACTTTGGATTCAAAACATTGAGTTGAGTTTTACATTTTTTGGCTAAGTGCCAGTTGCAATGAATTTCTGGAGGACTTCTCTGAGCATGGTCCTGTGAGTTTTCTCACCACAGCTTACCAAGCCCAACTTAGTAACTACCTATACCAGCACTAATGCACCTCTCTCATCTGATTCTAGCCGTATTGTATCACTTGCTGTACCCAGAACAACTTGCCCCTGCCGAGATATCTCAGAATGTCGCAACAACCAAGTGTCACTCTTCATTCCATTGGAAGTCTCACAGTAATCCTGCTGTCAGGGTCATTCATTGCACACCATTCCTCACCACTGACTGCAATATTATCTCAAGCTTGTCTTGCAGGTAACAGTGTGATGTCCACTGCATCTCGAGAAATGACCTGCTCTGTCAGAAGCCTCCTCTTTGTCCTGTGAAGAAGAGAGTACTGAGATCTCAGTGACAAAACTGCTTCCTACACCTCACTCCCACAAGCTCAGATACCAACATCTCAGTGGGAACATTAGCCTTAAAAAGTTTGGGAGCACAAGCTGGTGAGCACCTCACTGAGACAGCTGTGCAGCTGGCTGAGGAAGAAACAGCCCAGGCCACTTGCACTTGGAGGAATGTCAAGACCAGGAACTATTCAGCTCCAAGCAAGAGAGGAGCCTATGGTATGTACAATCAGGGGCTTCATCCAGGTGAACAGGAAGGAACAGGGGCAGCTGACAGGGGTGTGGGAGGCAATGGCCCTCAGAACCCAGAGGCTGTAGGAGTGCAGCTATGCCATAGGGACCCAACTGCCTCAAACATGTGATTCAGGAACAAAAACAGTAGTTGCTGGAAATGGTCAGCAGGTCTGGCAGCATCTGTGAAGAATAAATCAGAGTTAACATTTCTGGTGACAAGTGGTGTTTCACAAGAGTCAGTGTTGGGACCACAGCTCTTCATTTTATACATTAAAGATCTGGATGAAGGAACTGAGGGCATTCTGGCTAAGTTTGCAGACGATACAAAGATAGCTGGTGGGACAGGTAGTATTGAGGATTCAGAGAGGCTGCAGAAGGGTTTGGACAGGTTAGGAGAGTGGGCAAAGAAGTGGCAGATGGAGTACCACGTGGGAAAGTGTGAGGTCATGCACTTTGGTAAGAAGGATAGAGGTATGGACTATTTTCTAAATGGGGAGAAAATTCAAAAGTCTGAAGTGCAAAGAGACTTGGGATTTCTAGTCCAGGATTCTCTCAATATAAACTCGCAGGTTGAGTCAATAGTTAGGAAGGCAAATGCAACTTTGGCATTTATTTTGAGAGGACTTGAATATAAAAGCAAGGATGTACTACTGAGGCTCTGTAGGCTCTGGTCAGGCCACATTTGGAGTATTGTGAGAAATGTTTGGCCTCATATCTCAGGAAAACTGTACTGGCCCTGGAGCAGATCCAGAGGATGTTCACGAGAAAAATCCCAGGAATGTCGCAACATATGAGGAATGTTTGAGGACTCTGGGTCCATACTCGATGGAGTTTAGAAGGATAAGGGGGGTCTAATTGAAACTTCCAGAATACTGAATGACCTGGCCAGAGTGTTTGTTGGGAAGATGCTTCCATTGGTAGGAGAGTCTCGGACCCGAGGGCACAGCCTTAGAGTAAAGGAAAGACCTTTTAGAATGATTATAAGGAGAAACTTCTTTAGCTAGAGAGTGATGAATCTATGGAATTCACTGCCACAGAAGGCTGTGGAGGCTAGGTCATTGAGTACATTTAAGACTGAGATAGATAGGTTCTTGATTGTCAAGGGGATCAAGGCTTAATGGGGTTGAGAAACTTATCAGGCATGATTGAACGGTGGAGGAGACTAGATGGGCTGAATGGCATAACTTCTGCTCCTTTGTCTTATGGTCTTATAAGCTCTGAGGACCTGAAACATTAACTCTGATTTTTTCTTCACAGATGCCGCTCGACTTGCTGAGCTTTTCCAGCAACTTCTGTTTTTGTTCCTGATTTACAGCATCCGCAATTCGTTCAGTTTTTATCAAACATGTGATTGTCTGGCTGTCTCCACGGAGAGCCAGGTTGGTTGGGAGATGTGTACACAACTGTACTTCATCACCCCTGTCATTAAGGCATGTTGCCAACAGGATAGCAAACCTGGCGCAAAGCTCAGGAACCCCTTGCTCACAAGGAGACAGGGCAGTGCTACGAGGTACCCAGTAGGAGGACGAACAACATGCAGGCCCCTCAACAGTCTCCTCTCAGGGCTCTCCAAAGCTGGCCAGGCCTTCCCACCTCCACCCTGCACAGTAAGACTGGCTATAGGGCAGGGTATGCTCAGTGGGAGCCACTCCCTAGTTCTGAACTTTTGCCCCTCCAAGCTTGCAGACACCAATCTGAGAAACCCACATCTCCTCTCCCCACCCCCACTACATCAGTTACCTTTGACCTGGGCCCTCCGTAATCCTGGGACTCCGGGGTGCTCATCTGGCAGCAGTCATGGCCTCTCTGTGATGTTGTTGAGCAGAGAGGTGCCACCAACTCAGGAGCCAGCAGCTCTTGTCGGGTGGACCTTTGCTCTGGTCGCTGCCTGACTGACGTGTGGTTCAGTGGGCAGCTTGGGTGTCTTGGCTTCTTTCAACTTGCCAGGTGAGACCCCCAATGAGACCCCCAAATCTGCACAAGATTTTGTCTCATGTTGCATATGCAATGTATTAGGGCATCCTATGGTTGTGATCAGGAGCACTGAATTCTTTTTCGTTAGAAACTTTTCTCATAACTACAGCCAGTTTTCACTGCTATTTAAAATAATTCTGCTTTCTCCTCTCTAGTGGAATCTACAGAGCAAATATAGGGCTTACTGACCTTGGGAATTATATTTCTGGGTCTTTGATTCACAGGCTTATTTCTTGGAACATTAACAATTCAGATCAGTCAGAAATACCACAACATCTTTCATGTTTACATTTGGATAAAAAACTGAATCAATTCTACAATGATTTGAAAAATCACGCCTAGCTGGGACCTTAATTGCTTAAATTAACTGCTCACCTCCTTTCAGTGGGCAACCAATCCACATTTCTCTCTGACCTAGGAAACTTGCTCGACAGCAGAAATGCTTTGGGGAGTCAATCCTGTCATTGCTCCCTCTCGCCCCACCTCCAAACCTCCTCCTCCACCTTCCCGCTCCCCAAATATCTTCAAGCTTGCCAAACCAGGGCCAGAAAAGTTATGCCCCAAAATTTTGCACAGTCCTGCATTCTTGACTAACTATTAAAAAATATTTTAAGACCTCCATTAAGAGAACTACAGACAAAGCATTTTTCTACCAGAGGAAATTAAAATTAGCCGAGAAGAGCATTGACTTACAAAAGGTCAAGTTAGTCATGAAGCAGCTTAACTTTATAAAAGTCTGGTGTTTAAAATGGGCTAATCGTGAAATGGGTATGGAGTTTGTGATTATTCTTGTCCATCCATTGCTTTGTATAACTCAAAATTAGTGGTGATTGTTGTTTTACATAATTGGTGCAATCAGTCAGAGCTACCTGCATTGCTCATTGAATATGCAGAACATACACTATTGTATTTGATAGTCATCATCCACGTTTTACTTGGTCTGTTGCCAGTGGATGTGAGTGCAAATCCTTTTACTAAGATGGCCCCCTGTGTACATTTTGTTGGTGGATGTGACGTGCAAATTTTTCTCATTTTTGTGTGTTCTGTGGCTGAAAAGTGCATAAAATAGAGGTGCTGCACAGTCCATGTACCCCTATGTGTCCTACAACCACCTTTGTGAAAAATATTCAAAATCTGTGGCTTTGTTTTGATGCTGACAATAAATTTATGTCTCTATAGCTCATGAAAATAGTATTCTTCTGATTATCCTGATCAAACTTGAACACTTTGACCAAAACTGCTCTTAACTTAATTCAGTTTAAAGACAATTGTGTGAACACTCCCATCTCCCTGGGCTACAAAACATTGTTTCAAGTATTTTGTGACTTGACCAAGGATTCAAGATAAGACAACAGCCAGTGACATCCCAGAATGAATTTTTAAAAAAAATCTCTTCTTTCCTAGGGAGTGGGCATGCTGTCTCATTATAAAGAGCTTGACTGGTGGTGGTTTAACCTGAGGGTCAGCATGCCTCAGGTGAGGGAGAGATTGAGAAGGACAATCCTTCATGGTATCCTCAGCAGGTGCAGGAATTGAGCCCATGCTGTTGGCATCACTCTGTCACACAAACCAGGGTTCAGCCAACTGAGCTACCCAACACCCCCTCCCTAGAACTAAAAACTACACAAGTAACCCTAGTTAAATCACTCTAGTCAATTGAGTAACAAACAGATTAATTCCCATTCCCTGCAGCCTTCTTAGTGTTAATGGTTCTCCTTATAGTATAGGGTGGCATGATGGCTAGTACTGCTACCTCACAGCGCCAGGGACCCGGGTTTGATTCCACCACTGGGCAACTATCTTGTGTGGAGTTTGCACATCCTCCCCGTGTCTGCGTGGGTTTCCTCCGGGTGCTCCGGTTTCCTCCCAAAGTCCAAAGGTGTGCAGGCTAGGTGGATTGGCCATGCTAAATTGCCCATAGTGTTTAGGGATGTGGAGCTTAGGTGAGCTATAGAGGGATGGGTCGGTGTGGACTTGTTGGGCCAAAGGGCCTGTTTCCACACTGTAGGGATTCTATGATCTATGTCAGGAAGGGCATTCGGTATCAGGCATCTGGATCCAAAAATCTGAGGGAATTCAGAGGAGGAGTTTTAATTGCTGTCACCTGCAATGTATAATGTTTATTTACAGACATTGTACCAAAAAACACTTTTCTGTTTTATGTGATACCGTGACTGTTATTGAATTTGCATATAGATTTCTCTGTGCAGGAAGCAGTTACAGGTTTAATTGTAGAGTGATATTTGAAACATTTTTGTAACATTGCTGTTGACCTATACAGTGCCTGAACGGAATACTTTAAGGCTTAGTAGTTTTCCAACTGTATATGGAAAGTGTTTTCTAATCACAAGAGGGCTTAAGATCTGAAACATTTAAATTTTGTTTTTAAGAACAAAAATTATATATCTGGTCTGGATTCATCTTAAACATTAATGAAGCAAATCATTAATGAATCATTAATGAATCAAGTCCTTTTCTTATATATGCATTATCCCCATAGTATTGCTGGTAAATCAATCATTATTTATTTTTCACCGATGCATTTAAGTAAATTATCCAGTCGGTCTGCAAGCTTTACTGAATTGTATGTATCTAATGTTAAAATCCCTTTACCAACTTCAAATTAGAACTGCAATCTTGAGGAAGGTTCTGGTAGAAAAATGGAAGTATAGCCCTTCAAGAAGGTGTGCAGGCATTCTGATGAGAGTTTTAATCCGTGTCTTTAATTGTGAACAGGCAGTTCGCCCACTATACCGGTATAGCAGTTTAGCTCAGTGATTACCAGCTATCGATTGGCGAGACATTGGGCCAACATCATGAGTGGCTAGGATCACTTAAGTCAGCATTCGAAGCTGAAAGGGAGATGCATTCTGGCAGAGATAAAAGGTACTGCAGATGCTGGAGAATCCGAGATAACAAGCGTGGGGCTGGATGAACACTGCAGGTCAAGCAGCATCATAGGAGCAGGAAAACTTGACGTTTCGGGCCTAGACCCTTCATCAGAAATGGGGGAGGGGAAGAGGGTTCTGAAATAAATAGGGAGAGAGGGGGAGGCGGATAGAGGAGAGGATAGGTGGAGAGGAGGCAGACAAGTCAAAGAGGCGGGGATGGAGCCAGTAAAGGTGAGTGTAGGTGGGGGGGTAGGGAGGAGATGAGTCAGTCCAGGGAGGACAGACAGGTCAAGGGGGCGGGATGATGTTGGTATACTGCATCCGCTGTACCTGTTGTGGCTTCCTCTACATCGGGGAAACCAAGCGGAGGCTTGGGGACCGCTTTGCAGAACACCTGCGCTCAGTTCGCAACAAACAACTGCACCTCCCAGTCGCGAACCATTTCAACTCCCCCTCCCATTCCTCAGATGACATGTCCATCCTGGGCCTCCTGCAATGCCACAGTGATGCCACCCGAAGGCTGCAGGAACAGCAAATCATATTCAGCCTGGGAACCCTGCAGCCCAATGGTCTCAATGTGGATTTCACAAGCTTCAAAATCTCCCCTCCCCCAACCGCATCCCAAAACCAGCCCGGCTCGTCCCCGCCTCCCTAACCGGTTTTTCCTCTCACCTATCCCCTCCTCCCACCTCAAGCCCCACCCCCATCTCCTATCTACCAACATCATCCCGCCCCCTTGACCTGTCCGTCCTCCCTGGACTGACCTATCTCCTCCCTACCCCCCTACCTACACTCACCGGTACTGGCTCCATCCCCGCCTCTTCGACTTGTCTGCCTCCTCTCCACTTATCCTCTCCTCTATCCATCCTCTATCCGCCTCCCCCCCTCCCTATTTATTTCAGAACCCTCTTCCCCTCCCCCATTTCTGATGAAGGGTCTAGGCCCAAAACGTCAAGTTTTCCTGCTCCTATGATGCTGCTTGACCTGCTCTGTTCATCCAGCCCCATGCTTGTTATCTTGCATTCTGGCTGGTTGTTGAGCAACGAATGAATCTGGCCTGGAAAACATTGAAGTTCCAGACAACTTTGTAAAGAGTGGTCTCCAATGTGATTGGTTGCTGCACTGGAGACATTCATGGAGGAAGTGGTAAGATGGAGACAAGTCCACAGAAGACCAAAAAGAAAAGAAAATCAAAGACCTCACACAAGTGGTCAAGGACAGTGAATTCATTTAATCAAATATCATTTCTTACCAATTATACCACAAGCTTCCCTGCCACATTATTCAATTAGATTGCATGACACTGTCTGAAATACTTCACTCTCTCTTGCAGAGGAAGGTTATGCCAACGAGTGAAATGGAAGGTTGTGTTGGCCATTATTGGATTTACATTGCTCAGAGACATGAAAACATTGAACATGTTACTAACTTCATATCTAATCCTGTTGCTCATATCTCATTATCCCCTTATGCTTATTCTTTCTAATTTACAAGCCAAAGGGGGATTGAAACACAGACTTATCCCTGTCCATGTTCCGTCAGATTCCCAGATGCAAACTCACAAAGCAGTAGAGGAATGGCAAGAACTCAGAGATGATGATGACATACAGTCACTTAATTTTACACTCAGAGCCATCAGCTCAGATACTAACACTGTGCATAATTTACAGGATAGAGGTGGGATCTAGGTGTGTGATGAGACACCAGGCACAAATAGTGCAGGTGCTAACTTGTTGGAGACAGAGGACACACACTTGAGCTCTCAGGAGATTCACATGATGAGTGCAGCTGAACACTGATGGGTGAGTGCAACATCCTAGAAGCGCTGGCAGGCTTGCCAAAAGCTCTCCATCAATGTCAAGCAGGTGGAGGCTTGTACCACAGCAAGTCCTTTCATACTTTATGCTGGCATCTGTTCCAGCGTAAGAAGTATATCCAACCACAATTCAGTGTTTGTTGACCAATGTTGCAGCTTCCACAGCAATACAAACCCAATGCCTGAGTGCTGTGGTGGAAGCTCAGACTGCTGCTATGAAAAGTCAAACTGTAGAAATCATGGATCTGGATTAAAGTCTGCAAAGGGGAAGATTTCAATGAGGACATCTTTATTGAAAGGCAATAAAAACAAAACTGCAGATGCTGGAAATCTGAAACACACAGAAAATGCTAGAGAAAAGGAGCATGTCTGATGGTATATGTGGAGAAAGAAACAGAATTAATGTTCTGAGTCCAGTATGACTCATCTTCAGTTCTGATTCTCTCTCTGTTAACTCTGTTTTTCTCTGCACAGAAGCTGCTGGACCTGACTGAATTCACACATTTCACACATTCTTCAGCCCTGAAATTCAGGCAGAAAAATGATTGTCTCCTCTCCGCCTTCTGGTCTTCCAGTAACTAATTTACACTGCTGTGGTCTCTGTTCATTCATTCAGTCATGCTATACTCCAATGTCTACAGTGCACCATGTACAGGGGCCTGTGTAGAATTTTGAATTCAGCAAAGTTCCTTAAGTACTTGCTACACCATCCTTGGTAGACTTCAATGTTTTAAAAATAATATAGAAGGCACTAAATATTTGCAGGATCAAAGCACAGACTGATGAAATCAAACAGTAACTAACTTGTAGGTAGTTGGCCATCTCTTAAGATAGCATGAAGGGAACATCTTCCTGCTGCTAAATGCTTACTCAGCTGTGCTAGGTTAAGAGAGGGCATTAGCTGGAGCTTTAAGCTTCAATATGGCGCTACTATTCATACATCAGCATTGTACAATGATTACCTTCATGATCTGTCTGCTCTCCAAATGGCTGGAAGCAGCTTTCTGCACCAGTGCTCACCAATATGTTAACCTCTGTAATTCACCTCATGAGAGTGACGAAGGTGCTATTCTGAAGCTGTGTAGTGCCCATAAAACAGGCAAAAATAGTTCCAACGTCCCACCCAAAATGTTTCCATTGACTTGGTGAACATTGTTTCCAAAATCATTCCAAGGCTCAATATTGGGTTAGGGTTAGGGTTAGGGTTAGGCTTTTGACTTTTCCAATCTCATTAGTGGTTTGGTCTAAACTGGTGGTAGTGCTGACTTAAAACCGTGGAACCGTTCATCTAATCATAGTATTATCCACATGTAATATATTGTAAAAGTATAGAATAATGAATTAAAATAGTTAATTACTTTCTCTTCTAAGTATAAATTTTGTTTCATAGATTTTTGAGTAGGCTTAATTTATCTTGTCCCAGGATTTAGACTGACATCTGTTTTATAAAGGCAATTGACAGACACATTTAAATGTGTTATGCCAGCTAAAATCAGGAAAAACTCTCTAGCCAATTTTTTCAAGGTATTGCACATTTCAAACTTTAAGAGTTGGGGCATTAGCTGGGATTGTGGTCATCCCACCATAATGTTGCCAGTGTACTGGATTTATTATCAAGGTTGCAAATTTGAACATCAACTTCAATTAACATTTGAGCACTGTTCACACTGGGTGAATTCTTTTGTTTGTCCCTCTCTGCTTTGTATGATATTGATAACAGTAGAAACTATTTATCTCTTTGTAGGCAAGAGGATGGGGAGGGGGTTGGAGGTCATTGGTAATGACAGGAGAGAGAGAGAGTTGAAAGTCTTGTTTATGCAATTTGTTTATGCAGTTTGACTGTAATGTATTAATGTAAAATAGAGTTTCAATAATTTGTATCTAAGATTTGTACCTTCAAGCTAAGTGGAGAAGTGGAGCACAGGTATAAATAATGGAGGTGAATAAAGACAATTATTGGAGAAATATGAAACAAAGCCATTGTGACATGTCTGCTTTCAAACTGTAATCAGAGTTCACTAGAAGAAAGAAATTTGTAACGTGTAGAACAAAACTGTTTCAAACACATGCAAAATCTTCTTTTTGCCCTTAGTTCCAATAACGTAAGTAAATATTTGGACTGTTATAATCTACCCTGCTTATGTTCAACTCCAAGGGAACCTGTGATCTGCAGTTGCTTTACAGCAGACAGATGTGAATTACTAACCTTCACAACAGGGTGATGGGAATCATTGTTGAGTGTACGCCCCTGCACTGAATAGAAAATGAAATATAGGGCCACATCTTACAGACACACTGCCACATTCGGTGGATACAGTCAGTTGACCTTAAGCAATCAAAGCTGTTTCTATGGTACCCATAACAGACATCACTAAACTGGGTCAAGTTCTTTCTTTAACTTAGCAAAGGGTATATGTTTGAATTGCAGCTATAACAGCAATTTAATTAAGGGGGGGGAAATTTTAAAAATGCTAAAAATAGATACAAAAAACTTGTTCCTCTTAGATTAATGGCAGTGTTAATTAGCAGGTTGCTATCTGCAGGTCAGAGCCAAAGCATCTGTTTTCCCCCTTGAGAGATGGTGCAATCCATAACAAGGTCAAACAAAAGCCACTCTGACAGTTCATTTATACAGTGGATTATGCTCTGTTGACCATCGCATAGAATTAGATGTAATTAAAACTGTCAGATTCTTTAAAGATACACCATTCAATGAAGACAAAGCATTTTGTCCAGCCTCCTATTGTCACAAATTTGAAGTCTGTATAGCATCTTCTGAAATAGCACTGCAGCGGCATAAAATGTCAGACAAAGAATAGCTATACTTTGAGAAGTAAGTAGGTGATTGTTTCCTTATAGCTGCATGAGAAACTTTTCAACCACGACAGTTAGACAATCTCAGAATCTGCACATACAGCAGTCCTCATTTGCCACTTGATGTTGCTGAGTTCATCATGCATTTAATATTTATCATAGCAGAATGTATTGTGCATTTCATCCTCATACAAATACATTAGGATAGTCTAATTTCTGCAGTACAATATGGTTTTTCTTTCAATACAAAACTCACAGTGCATTAAATGTGCTGCACAGCTGTTTATCTCCTATAATCCAATTACAGTCATTTTGATTTAACAAATAACCAGTTTTTTGACATTTTAAGCATATTCATAAGTTCACAAGTGGCACTTTGCCTCACTTTATTTTCCTGTATTGTTAGAGTGTACTTAAAAATAACATCTTATTCACAGAACTGCTTATTGTCACATTGGCACTTTGCTTAAATTTCATAAACAAAATAGACACAGTACATCTCTTTCCACAACTGCACAATCAGGAAATTAAAGTAAAATAAAATTGTGTATCTGTTAAAAAGCTAATCAATTTTGACTTCTTTGGATTTGCTTTGTCATTTTATTTGTGTAAGCATGAGGTATTCTATCAGTGGAAGGCTAGCATTAGCTGCTTAAATTTAAATTGTTACATTAAATTTCTGCCATTTGTATATTGTGGTGGGAGAGGAAGAAAGTTGTGTGTGATAGAGGGGAAGATTTGAATCTGCACTCCACAGTATTGTCTATACTTTTAGCTATGATCCAGCATCTCAGAATGTTCAAGTGGTGCTGAGGCTTCGCAGTATCAATTTGGAGCAATTGCAAATTTACCACCAGGGGTCTCTACAGCACATCTCTCAATACATCATCTCATAGCCCTGTTGGAGAAAAATCACATAAATTTATTTGCAAATACAAAATTAGTATTTTTGCGTTTTATACCATGTAAATCAGGAAGCAAACATCTCCACTCAAGCTGGACAGAAGGCTACTTGGAAAAAAACACAGAGAGCTGGAAAATCCAGTGAGTTTGCGTAGAGAACACAGGCCTAAGTGTCAGGGGCAATTTTGACCCCAGGAATGAATTGGCTTGGGGTGAAATGGGTAGAATAAAATGTTTCAAATGTCAAATCTGACTCCAACCACCCACTTCTGGCTTTAATGGTGAAACTTCAGTGGGGTGGAATGGTGAGGATTGGGTATGGGATTGAGGGGAGGTGGGTGTGGAGGGTGTTTGGAGGTGGGCAATTCACCAGACTGCTCTGAAGAAATGGGGAGTCGCTGAATTCTTTGTAGGAGATTGCACATCTCCATTTTTACAGGATTTGAACTTATAACTAACATGAGCTAAGTTACCCAAGTGTTGAGAATGTCATCAGGGAAAAGAGGGTGAAAAGGGCCAGGTCTCAGATAAACTAAGTGCAATTACAAAAGTGGTTGTGGCCAAGGAGCAGCAAGAGTGTTGCCTTTGGGCTGAACAAGCAATTGAACGCTGTGATCTGCTCTCCTCCATGATCTCCTCAGGCTTATCCATTCAACCTCTTCTACTGTGGCATAATATATCAGGCTTTCCCAACCAATTATCCACCCTTTAGCCATTACTCTGCAAGGATGTTCAGGAGACACATACCTCTGGGTTCTTATCGCAGAATTCTTCTACTGTCCCCCACTACTCAGGTCTCTTTGGGACCTTGAGTAAATATGAGGTCCAGTAAGACTGAAATCACCAGGTGAGTTAGTGCTACCTTCTGAAAAACAAAACGGTAATTTGGGAGGGGCCACGAAACCTAGCTTTACCAGCAATTTTCACTTTCTACTGACAGATAAAACACAACTCATTACTTTCATTTCAATCTAACTAGGATGACAAGCTGTGGCCAATGCTTCAAATTTCCAAGTTGATATTTGCAACAGTACACATATATTTGCCAACAGTTTAAAAATGGCACCGCTTTCATGCTCAAATTTGGAGGATTGCCTTGTTTATGATAGTAGCAGATACACATGCACATTTTTTATTAAAGTTGTAGAATATTTCGGTACATTGGAATTTATGGGGAGGAAATGGCCTAGTGGTATTATCGCTAGACTGTTCAAATCCCGCCATGGCAGATTAATTTAATAAAAATCAAGAATTAAGAGCCTAATGATGACTATGAATCAATTATCAATTGTCAGGAAAACCAATCTGGCCCATTAATGTCCTTTAGGGGAGGAAACTTCCATCCTTGCCTGGTCTGGACTACATGTGACTCCAGGCCCACAGAAATGTGTCTGACTCGTAACTGCTCTCTGGGTACTTAAGGATAGTATGAATGCTGGCTGAGACAAAGAATGAAAGGGGTGTGATGGGTGGCAGTTTCAGGAAGATGGAAATACCATAGATACAGTCAGATAGGTGATTGACTGCTAGGAATGATAGGAGAGGTAGCCAGGTAGTGCAAGAGTCTCCTGTGGCCAGCCCCATCTCAAACAGGAATGCCGTTTTGTTTACTTAGGGGTATGGCCTCTCAGGGTAGTATAACACTGACTGGCAGGATTCTGGTACTGTGACTGGCTCTACTGTAATGATGGATATGTCAAGTTCCATGTGATCGATTGTAATATGGGACTCTCTAGTCTGGGGCACAGACAATTGTTCCTGCGGCTGTCAGCAAGACATCAAGACGGTGCGTTGCCTCCCTGGTGCCAGGGTCAAGGATGTCTCGGAGAGGGTGCAGAATGTTCTGAAAGGGGAGAGTGACCAGCAGGAGGTCACTGTGCACATTGGTACCAATGGCATAGGTAGGGAAAGGAATGAGATTCTGCTGAGAGATTATAGGAAAATAGGCAAGGAGTTAAAAAGTAGGTCCTTGAGGGTAGTAATATCTGGACTACTACTAGTGCTATGGACTTGTGACAGTAGGAATATGAGGATAGAGCAGATGAAAGCATGGCTGAGGAGCTGGTGCAGGGGGCAAGGATACACATTTTTGGATCATTGGGATGTCTTCTGGGGTAGAAATGACCTGTTTAATAGGGTCAGGTTCCACCTGAATTGGACGGGGACCAATAAATTTGCGGGGAAATTTGCTGATGTTACTTAAACTAGTAAGCGAGTGGGAGGTTGGAAACAAAGTAATAGTGAGAAAAGAAAAAAGTCCAAAGCAGGTGCAGTAGATAAGGGGAGCAAATCTAATAGTTGAGGCAAACAAGAGCTTGGCAGAGAGCAAAGTGAGACTGATAAATTGCATTCACTTTAATTCAAGAGGTCTGACAGGTAAGGCAGATGAACTCAAGGCATGGTTTGGAACATTTGACTGGGATATCACAGCTATTACAAAAATGTGGCTCCGGGATAGACAGGACTAGTAGCTTAATATTCCGGGGTATAGATGTTATAGGAAGGATAGAAAAGGAGGCAAGCGAGGAGGGGGAGTTGCAGTTTTACTTAGGGAGAACATTATGGATGTTCTTAGGGAGGATATTCCTGGGAAGTTGTCCAGTGAAGTTATATGGGTGGGACTTAAAAAAAGGAAAGGGACGATCACCTTGCTCAGATTATATTATAGGCTCCCCAATAGTCTGTGGGAAACTGAGAAGCAAATGTGTAAGGAGATCTAAATTATCTATAAAAATAAGAGGGTGAATGTAATTTTCCAAATATAGACTGAGACTGTCATAATGTTAAGGGGAAGAATTTGTTAAGTGTGTACAAGAAAACTTTCTTATTAAATATATGAATGTATGAACTAGATACGTTCTGTTGGGAAATAGGCACGGCAAGTGTGTCCGTGGGTGAGCACTTTTGGGTAAGTGATCATAATACTATTAGCTTTAAAATAGCTGTGGAAAAGGATAGAACTTATCAAAAAGTTGGAACAAGGCTAATTTTGATGGTACTAGACAGGAACTTTCAAAAGTTGATTGGAGGAGTCTATTTGCATATAAAGAGATAGTAGGGAAGTGGGGAGCATTTAAGAATGAGGTAACTAGAGTTCAGACATAGTATGTTCCTGTTAGCATGAAGGGCAATGCTGGCAGGTGTAGGGAAAGCTGGATGACTGAAGAAATTGAAGCTCTGGTCAAGAAAATGAATGAGGTATATATCAGGTATTGACACCTGGGATCGAGTAAATCCCTGGAAGAGTATAAGGGTAGAAAGAGATCAGAAATCAGGATGGCAAAGAGGGTCATGAGAAAGCTTTGGCAAGTAGTTAAGAGATTCCATAAATACATTAAGGGCAAAAGAGTAACTAGGGAGAGAATAGGGCCCATTATAGATCAATAAGGCTATCTATGTGTGGAATCACAGGATTTGGGTGATACAAAATGAATATTTTGTATCAGTATTTACTGTGGAGAAAGACATGGAAGTTAGAGAACTTGGCGAAATAAGTAGTGATGTCTTGAAAAGAGCTCTTATCACAGATGAGAAGGTACTGGATGTCTTAAAATGCACGAATGTAGATAAATCCCTGAGACCCTAATCAGGTGTTTCCCAGAACTTTGTGGGGAAGAGATTGCTGGGCCCCTTGTTGAGATATTTGTATCAGTGATAGCCACGAGTGAGGTGCTGGAAGCCTGGGGGTTGGCTAATGTTGTGCCGTTATTTAAGAAAGGCTATAAGGAAAAACCAAGGAACTATAGATTGGTGAGCCTTATGTCCGTGGTGGATAAGTTTTAGTGTGGATTCTGAGGGATAGGATTTACATGCATTTGGAAGACAAGGACTGATTAGAGATAGATAGCATAGCTTTGAGCGTGTGAAATTGTGTCTCACTCACTCGGTTGAGTTTTTTGAAGAGCTGATAAAGAAGACTGATGAAGACAGAGCAGTACACGTGGATTATATGGATTTCTGCAATGTGTTTGATAAGGTTCCACATGATAAACTGGTTAATAAGTTTAGATTGCATGGAATCCATAGGGAGCTAGCCAATTGAATATAAAATTGGCTTAAAGATAGGAGACAGAGGGTGGTGGTGGAGGGTTGTTTTTGAGACTGGAAGCCTGTGAACAGTGGTGTGTGCAAGAACCAGTGCTGCGTCCACTGTTTTTCGTCATTTATATAAATGATTTGGATGTGAATGTAGGAGGAATGATTAGTAAGTTTGCAGATGACATCAAACTACATTGTGTATTGGACAGTGAAGAAGATTATCTCAGAGTAAAACAGGACCTTGATCAGAAGGGCCAATGGGTTGAGGAGTGGCAGATGATGTTTAATTTAAATAAATGTCAGGTGTTGCACTTTGGTAAGGGAAACCAAGGCAGGACATGTATAGTTAATGGTAGGGCCCTGGGGAATGTTACCAAACAAAGAGAGCTAGGGAATGCAGGTGCACAGTTCCTTGAATGTGGAATCACAGGTAGACAGGGTGGTGAATGTGTTTGGCACGCTTACCTTCATAGGTGAGAACATTGAGTATAGGAGTTGGATGTCATGTTGCCGCTATACAAGAAATTGGTGAGACCACTTTTGGAAGACTGCATACAGGTCTGGTTGCCCCTTTTTAGGAAGGATGCTGTTAAATTTGAGATGGTACAGAAAAGACTTACAAAGATGTTGACAGGATTAGTGGGTTTGAGATATAGGGAGAGGCTGAAAAGGCTGTGGCTTTTTCCCTGGTGACTGAGGGATGATTGTATAGAGGCTTATAAAATCATGAGGGGCACAGATAGGGTGAACAGCCAAGGTCTTTTTCCTAAGGTGGGGAGTCCAAAACTAGATTACATATGTTTAAGGTGAGAGGAGAAAGATTTAAAAAGGACCTGAAGTGTAACTTTTCACCCAGAGGCTGGTGTGTGTATGGAACGAGCTGCCAGAGGAAGTGGTGGAGGCTGGTACGACTACAACATTTGAAAGGCATAAGGATGGGTATATGAATAGGAAGGGCGTAAAGGGATATGGGCCAAATGCTGACAAATGTGACCAGGTCAGATTGGGATGTCTGCTCAGTGATGACGGGTTGGACCAAAGGGACGGTTCCGTGCCGTATAACTCAATGAGACTTCACTTTAAAACTGTTAAAGTACTTTGCTTTAATGATAGCTGGGGCATAAAATTCCACTTGTTTCAAACTTTTCAAAGTTTTAGACCCCTTTATTTTTGTAGTTACAGAAACTTGTGTGTTTTAACTATTATCTTTCCAAATGAGGGAATCAATCCGTGGCTCTGAACTCTTGTAATCACAAAGATCTCCCAGGTCACCCTTAAACTTCTCAGCTTAGATGGAAAAATGACCCTAACATTTCAAGTCACCCTCAGAACTGTGACTCTTCATCCTAATGACTCTGTCAGCCTTTTCCATTGTTTTTATAGCCTATAATGAGGTCCACCAAATTGCACACAGTACTGTAACCAAGCATATGGACAAGTTCAATATTACCTCTTTGCTTTTATATTCTACAGGTTTAAGTACACTTTTTACTGCTTTATCTACCTTGTCTCCATTCAAAATCTCATCACTTAAGATAAATTTGCTTTACATCAATAATTCTGACAATTCTGTTTTCTAGTTTTTCCATTCCATTTAACCAGGCAAATAATTTCTGTTAAATTTAAGTGCCTTTTTTGACAATTATTTTCTATCCTTGTTCCAAACTGTCAGATCTTCTATTTTTCAGGCTAGCTTTGTGCTATTCTGTCTCATTATGGTGTTGTTTGCAAGAAATACAGTAATGCTTTCATAGTTTGCACAAACTTATTTTAACTGAAAGAAATAACTGGTGAAATGATTTTCTTCCTGTAATGACATATGATGGTTAGGAATACGTTTTTCGAACATCTTTTTTCAATTTCTAATAAAGTTCCTCCTTGACAGCAGAGGCTGTGATGACCGAGGTACAGATCTCCAGTTTGACTCAGTGTGGAGGTGGAGGAACACAGCAGGCCAAGCAGCATCAGAGGAGCAGGAAAGTTGACATTTTGGGTTGGGATCTTTGGTCTTTTCTGAAGAAGGGTGCTGACACAAAACATCAACTTCCTGCTTCTCTGATGCTGCCTGGCCTGCTGTGTTCCTCCAGCTCCACACTGTGTTATCTCTCACTTCAGCATCTGCAGTTTTTACTATCTCCAGTTTGACTCAATTGTCTTCCTCAAGATAATTTCTAATCAACCTGTTCAGAGATATTATTTGCACATTTCTGGAATAGGTGGGACTTAAATCTAGTATTCTGGCTCAGATGTAGGGACTACCACTGTATCACAAGAGCCCCCTAATTATTTTCCAAACCTCTTCTGTTTACAACTTCAGTGAATGTTAATCTCAAATTATAGGAGCTTGACTACAGAGCTTCACATGTTTGCACTGGGAAGTTTGTTCATCAGAATATTTTTGCCAAAATTATATCTGCCTCCATCTTGAAGTGACCACTCAACAATATTGAAGTCTAATCAAATAAAATAAAAGCTGAAGGACCACCAATGTGGGGAAAAGTCCTCCAGAGGGCAGCCTGTGGTTACAGCTGTAGTTGCGTTGGCCAGGGGACTGAAAGTCTGTCTGGAGCATTGTCCCCTGGTCTGTTGCCAAGAGACTTCCGGGCAGTTGCTGTGCTGCCGGCACTGTGGAGGCCCCACAAGTCAACTGGAAAATTCCAGTCAGCCTCCAATCCGTGATCTTAATTGGTCTCTTTTCTAGCTTAAATAAGCTAGCCGAGGCTTGCGTGTGAGTGCGTGTTTCTTCCTTACTCTGGCCTGCAGAAAATTGACTCAGGAGCAGCATGGTGGTGTCAAACCAGCCAATGGTACAAAATTTCGCACCTGCCTGCCTCTGATCTTGCCCCATGTTGATGTGAGAATCCTCCCTAGGCATTTTATTCATCTGCGTGGAAATGGTTCGTCATAATTCAATATATAAAATTGGCAGGTTATTGGAAAATGAAAACCGTAATTTTAACTTTGCCTGTTTGTTATTTCTGATTTGAAAATCTCTCAAAGTAGGAATGAATGGACCGGAATTAAAATACTTCCATTTATCTGATGAAAGCAATACTAGTTTACTTCAAAAATGTATCTGTTCTTCTAACAAAATGTTTTCTGTATAGCATAAGGATACTATTGTAAGATAACATAACTGTGTCTGTGCAAGATGGTATTACATTTCAGGGATATTAAATTAAAATTCACCACACAGGACCATATTAGAACATAGTTCTTACATCTTCCACAAATGAAGAGTTGGCAAATTGGGGCCAACCTTCATTTATAATTTGAACCTGAACATTATGATGTCACATTCCATTTTGTGTGATATTCTATTCCTTATTACAAGTTAATTTGTCCAAAGTAAGTCTGTAAGTCTGATTCAGCTCAGATTTGTTTATGCAATTAGCAATTGGAAAGAAAAATTACATGGTCATATTAGATAATTTGATTCTTAATGGAGAGGTGTCCTTCTATTAGACTAAACAATGGCATTCTATGACCCGAACCATGTACTCAAATTGATTGTAAGTTCTGCAGTTTGTTGCTACTTGCATAAAATGTGAAATCTTGTTCATAACTACATTGGGGTTTTGAAACTTTTTCTTGCCTTTCATTGAGTAAAATAAATTCCAAGGGTCAGTTTGCTAGTAATTCTTATTTATATTTAATTACATTCAATTCCAGTGATTGATCCACTTGCCTGTCCAACAATTCTTTTTAGTATGAGGAATAAGCTGCAGGATCCAGTAAGATATTATAATTACTTTGGCTCCTTTATTACTAGGACTTCTCAATTTGCATAGTGTAAAATAAGCAAAAAAAAGACTCTATAAATTAGGACAGGGGAAATAACTCCTTTCATAGCTACAGCGCTTTGAATATTTGATGTTGTCACATACAAAGTAAGACATCAAATAAAAAGGCTTCACTCTAGCCACTGAATTTTGCAGTGAAAAACTACTGACAGTGCTTCAAAGTCCTTAGGCAGAAAGATAACATGGGAAACGACCTTGCTAATTTCACAGCACTATTTTGTAATTGTGGGTGGAATCTTCCCATTCCCTGATGAAGTGTGCACTGGTGAGAAAGTTAGCAAAGTCACAAGACCAACAGTGAGGGGATTTTTGACGACGAGAACAAAAAAGTCCTAATTTCCAACCAAGTGTTGAGGGGTGAGATGAGATTTTGTGAGTGAGTAGCAAACGGCCTATTTGCATGGATTTACATGTATCAATATCTCATTACTTGTTAATCCCACAATTTTACATGCAGTTTCCCCATTTTCCCACAAGCTGGATAGAAACAAGATGCAACATATTTCCCGACATGAAAGTCATAGAATCCCTACAGTGTGGAAACAGGCCCTTCGGCCCAACAAGTCCACACCGAACCTCAGAGCATCCCACCCAGACCCACACCTCCCTGAACACTATGGGCAATTTAGCACAGCCAATCCACCTAACCTGCACATTGTTGGACTGTGGGAGGAAACCGGAGCATCCAGAGGAAACCCACACACGCACGGGGAGAATGTGCAAACTCCACATAGACAGTCACCCGAGGCTGGAATCAAACCCGGGTCCCTGGCGCTGTGAGGCTGCAGTGCTAACCACTGAGTCACCATGCCACCGTAAGTCTGTGTGGTGACCCGGAGACTCTATCTCTCCATTTGTTGGAAACCAGTCACCAATGTCTCAGGGTACACTACATGAGCAGCAATCCCATGCACCCCCTATCTATGGACACTGGCAACCAACATGTACCACATTCACCGCAGCTCATGGTGCATCTGTGATCCATTTGCAAGACAGCTTGCACTATCATGTTGCACTTTATAGTGCACAGGCACCTACTATTGAAATGCTGATGCCAGGACACTTAGTGTGCAGGAACAGGCACCCAGCTCATGGATTCGACCAGGCTGCTTTCTGAGATCCTCATGTGGTTTCTTAGTGCTCAGTCAGTTTGTGCTTGCGTGGACATCATTCCTACCTTGCCTTGTGTTGCCTTTTAACACATTTCCCCTCAGCCAGATATTAAAGGCTCACAGAACTTCTGACTTGTCTTGATGTTTACTGCAGATACCAAGCCAGGCAGCTTTTCATGACTGTCAGCAGTGACCAGTCAAGGAGGTGGGCACATTGCTATATGCATCATGTGACGTCAATCTCACACCTGCACCATGTGGCAAACGTACAGCATGTGCACCGACCAAATGGCCATGTCTCACCATCTAAAGGAAGTAGTCCTCAGTTAGATCAAGGGAAATACCCTTCAGTCATGGGCTATTGGCACAGTAAGTCAAGAGCAACATCTGATAGCAGTCCAGGAGCTTTGGCACAGTCAGTCAACTGGTAGGGACAGTCAGGGTTAGCAATCCATCCTCCACAGTCCAGGGAGTTGGTCTCATTCAGCCTTGTGAGCCCAGTGCAACCAATCCAGGGAGTTGCTGGAAACCAGTTGGAGACCTGCAATAGCCAGGGTCTGGCCAGACTTGAGCTGAGCCTTTCTGTCCAAGTCAGTTAAGAGAGTGGGCCCAGGTCAGTCCTGGGGGTATGTCCAGTAAAAGTCAAGGGAGTGTTACAAGGGGCCACTGCTGCTGGAGGGAGTTCAATTGTGTGGACTGGAGGCAGCATGCTGGGATGCAGAGGGAAGGACAATTATGAAAGGGGAAACTCAACTTACAAAGGGGAGAAGTGATCGAGCATGGAATAGAAAGGGGTAATGTGTGTGTGTGAGCTTGAGGAGAAGGCTATCAAGAAGGGAATTTGAACACTTTTTTGTGAAGCATGCTTGCTGTTTCCTTCCATTATGTTGGAAATAAATAACAAGTGCACCATGGGTAGGAAAAAATTGCCACCACTGTTGGACAAGGCAGGCAAGTGTTTCATTCTGTGAGGGAGATGGCTTCACTTTCGAGTGATGTGAAGTCCTTCAAAAGCAGGATCATTACTGATGCACCCATACAGTACAGGTGAAAGACACTTGTGAGCATGCTGTATATGAACATCGAGCATAACCCACTGAATGGACTATACATCCTGACCCCAAGCACTCTTGACGGCATCAGTCAGGATCAGCAATCAATCCTGCTTAAAGCTGTGATATACAAGCAATATTTTGTGGCCTGGAAAGATTGCCTCTCATTACCAAAGATGCCAGCACCTTCTAAAATCCCACATGATGCTGGAGCTGCTCATTTCACACCTTGGACCATAAAACCTCATGTGGTGCTAAAGATGGCTAGGCTCTGTACCTTCAATGTTGTAATTGTGGCTAGAGAGACATTTGTTCACACAGCTAATGATGATAAATGACCGTATATTTAGAAATGTGAGAACGCATTTCAATGAAATGTCACCCGAGCCTTCAGACAGTTTCTCAGTCCCTTCCCTCTCACTATATCTCAGTGCAGTCTCAGGTTCCACAGCTGGGGTGAAGGGAGCCTGTTCTGCACTGGAACCCAATGGCCTTGAAGTTTTAGTCAGGTGACCCGGGGGCACTTCTGTCTAGTGGGCTCAGACACATTGAGTTCGTCCTGTCCAGAGGCAGTACATACTTCTTGGCTGGAACATCCACAGAGCTGAGGGTGGTTGGCAGGGTGGGGTGGAAGGCCTCGCCAATTTTAAAGTCTTCTGAGGGGAGACTTTTAGGGATCTGCATGTGATTCCTCCTCTCTCCTGTATCCTGTGAGGAAGAGGCACATGAAGTGAGCTCAAGGTCCCTTGTTCCCCTGTTGTCTTGTCATTGGCAGCCAACACCAATGGCTGGAGTGATGGAGTGTAAATTTGTCTGTACCGAGCAGACATTGAGTGTACTGGACCTGGCAGGCATGAACCTGTCTCTGGAGGCAGCCAGATACTCGCATGCTAAAGTGCAAACAGTATTGCGAGAGTCCTGAAGCCTTTTACTGAGTTTTGCACAGTGCTTCCACTGGACGTGTTTACTGCTCCTGTGTCTGCCTTTGAATTGCTGATACATGGAGTTCTTTCCTGCCTGGAGCTAAGCAGGTGCCTAGTCTCTGGCCGTCTGTGTGCCAGCGGCCCGGGGCATTCTCCCTCAGCTAGCTGCAGAGACATGGCAGCGATCTGCTCAGCAGCAAGTTCTCCCAACTTTAATCTGATAAAGGAACCACTGAGGTATTGGTATGTGAGCTGCTGGACAGTGCAGGCAGCAGCCTTGTTAGTGCTTCCTCTGAGGGATCTGTGGATTCTCCTTCAGAGGTGGAGGAAGAAAGTTGTTGTGGACCTGGCCTGTTGGCTGATGAGACTCTCAGATGCCTCTTCTACCTGCAGGAGAAAACCCAGAAAATCACTATGAACAAAGGGTAGGAGTTTGGGCACGCTCAGATACAATCACAGTGGGGTGATGGGACAGCAGTACAGCAATGTGCAATGTGCCTTACATGTTTGGTAGAACTTTGAGATTTTAGCATCACCACATGAATGGTCACATCCTCATCAGCTAGGGCTACAATCCTCTCCTCATTGTGACCAGAAGCCAAATAGTGGGCACCCACAAGCCACATTCTGTCTGACTCTGGGCCATTTTCTTCTGGAATGGGACATAGGGAAGAACTGAATGAGCCAAAAATGGCTGGGAAAGCTGTCAGTGCTGGTGAAGGTGGGGGAAAGATAATAAGGTGCCCCTTGTCAATACATATGGCATTCAGGTTTAGTGTGGAGGTTGGGGTGATAGAGAATCAGTGACAGAAGATGCAAGAGTGAGAGTGGCAGACCATGAGCCTTGGTGAGAGGTGTGCGCAGTAGGAGAGTTATACTGAGTATGACGGAGAAGAAAGAAGATGGTGGTATTTATCCTGTTAGAGCAGGGAAGGTCACTGACTTTTTTCTGATATTACTGAGCAATCCTCCAGATTGTTGGAACTGACCTCACTGGCAACTTCACACAAGTTGGCAGGGACTGGTGTTGTGGTCTCCTCTGCAAGCCCTAGGTTAAGAGGACTTCCCTCCTCTACACCATCCCATCCACCAAGACATCTAGGCCCATGTCCCCAAAGCAAGGTACTAATTTTCCTTTGCCTGCTTTGTCTGGGGCATTTACACAAACCATTTCAGACTGTTAATGTTTGACCTGGTGAAGAATTACCTTTCAAATATGGCTCATGTGCCAGGACTCCCAGGATGTCCCAGGACTGGTGCGTGGGTGAAGATAATAAGCATGGCACCACCTGGGGGGAATGCACAGGTGATTTTGGGAAGACAGTATGAGACAATCTGCTAGGCTTTGTGGACAGATAGCCCTCCATGAAGCTTGCCAAAATTGACACTTAGCTGATTCATGGTAAAATTTAGCACAGTATTTTCCTAACCTACCCCTAGATATCAGCAGGTCATGAATTGTCTCTGTATGACAGATAAGGGAGAGAACTCACATAGGCTTCTGTTACAATTCCTCTGCATCAGGCTTAGAATGTGCAGGGAAGCTCTCTTCATTACTTTTTCCTCTTATTATTCTTATTTTCTCTCCTGCCCCTGCCAAAAATGGGTGTTTGACCTTCACACCACAGAAGATGTACTCATAACAGAACTATATAAAGTGGCATTTATCAACTGCATCACTCCACTGTGTTCTATTTGGGACACTCACTCAAAGTATTGTTGGTTGGAAGGAGTGGTGGGGGGGTTTGGGAGGGGGGTGCATGCATTTTTGCCAAATAATTCTTGCTTGACTTGTCTTAAATTTCAAATTCAGTTCAGCACACTTCTGATTATACAAGTAACTATTTATTAAAGATGACCTTTTGAATATTCATGATGCAAATTTCCTGGAGCATTTACGTTCATCTTATTTCCTGTATCAAGATTTTTTAATCATGCCTGTAATTCCTTCACAACTTTACACATCGAAAGTAGCTGTCATCCTGCTCTTTCATTATAAATCACATATTTCAAAGCTTCTTTACAGTACTAACTGGCCTAGTTATCCCATGTGACCAAATCCCTCTTTGGTCCTCTGCAGTACTGTAGCTTTCTGAATTCCATCTAAAACTAATTTTGTTCAACATCGGTCAAAACTCTATTACTAAGTTTCTTTTCTCCTTTCTCTCTCTTTTCTGTTCTTGCTTTCTATTGGAGTTGGCAACACCATCGGATCTCTCATCCATTGCAATTAATGGGCAGCTCTCATTGTAATTGCTCAATTTGCTTTGGAAATGGCATTGGAACTTCTCAAATGTAATATTACAGGGCCACTTGTTATCTGTCTGTTCGCGGAACTTCTCAAATGTAATATTACAGGGCCACTTGTTATCTGTCTGTTCTCAGCAGCTCGTGCTATAAATTATCTCAGCTATGACAACAAAAACTGTGAACAGGCATAGCAGGGGCCACTTTCCACTGGACATTTAATCGGCTTGGATCACTTGCATGTCATAGAATGGTATAAAGATCAAATGACTTCTATATCCCGCAGACAGTCCAATCCACCACTTTATTAACCAGGCAGTGAAAGTGAAAATTATAGCCCCTCCTTCCCCCACCCCATTCCTACCAAATAACCACGCATAAAACCACAGGTCATGTAGACCCTGGTAAAAAAGAAACTTTAACTTTTTGAGTCCAAATTTAACTTTCCACCACAGCATGTTAATTTAACTTTTGTTCTCAGGCTTCTTCCAGTTCATTTAACTCTGCCCTTAGAAACCTAGCACTTATTGAACTGCGTCAGAGATAAAAGGTACTGCAGATGCTGGAGAATCTGAGATAACAAGCGTGGGGCTGGATGAACACAGCGGGTCAAGCAGCATCATAGGAGCAGGAAAACTGGTTTAGGCCCGAAACGTCAAGTTTTCCTGCTTCTATGATGCTGCTTGACCTGCTGTGTTCATCCAGCCCCATGCCTGTTATCACTTATTGAACTGCACCCATTTAAAATATCTGTAAAAATATTCTTCATTGCTTCCTGAAGTCACTTGATTTTCATCTTGCCCTGAAATTGCTGTTTCTTTCCAGGAGACTCACTGCAGTTCTTCCCTTTCCCTGGTCTCATCTTGAGCTTCATTGGTTCAACTGATTTACCTCTCTGCTGTTCTTCTGGCTGTCTGCAATGCTTTAAAGATCCTTCCCTCATTGTACTGCTTTTTCCTCCTTCCCACTCATGTTTTTAAATGCCACTTTTGTACTCTGTATATTTTTATTTTTCTATTTGTATACTTTTTTGTGAGTATATTTTTCTTTACATAAGAGAACCAAAACTTTTACAGTATTCCAGGTGTGGTTTGATTAGCGCTTTGTGTAATTTTAGCAACAGTACTCTATTTTTACAATTCATTCCCATAGAAACAAAGCCTTTTTGCCTTGCCTATTACCTTCAATGAAACCTGGAGTGGGAATATGTGGACGATCAGTACGATGGGCTGGCCAGGGAATATAGGAATAAGGGACTTGAAGGTTCAGAGGGGCCCTTTGATTATAGGCTGAGCGTGAGACTCTCTGTACCGCTTGAGGTCTGCTTTCCTGCCATCTTCACTCAACAGCTAAATGTGAAATCTGAATGGAAACTGACTGTGACCACATCTGGAGTGGGAGGAGTCAGTGTGTTTTTTTCAGTCTGAGCACACAGGCTCCACATGTGAGCGATGCAAGGACCTTCAAGGGGCAATTGCATCAATCAGCCTTCTCACAGTGCAGGTTGAAGTCATAGCATTGTGCGTGGGAAATGCATGCTGTGTTCAACTGTGTAGGATACAAATCCTGGTCAAGAGCAATCCTGATGATGTCACTGGTTATTGTAGATTGAAGATAGTCATTTTAGTGAAGCAGAGATTATTACAGATGACATTAACAGTGGCACTTGCAGGCTGCAATGATACTGTAAGATCACATAGGTTGCACAGTGGCACGGAACTGATTTTCTCTCACCTTGAACTGTAAGTATTCTTCAAAATGCTCTTATATGCAATGACCCCTTTTTTGGGTGACATGGGACTGGGAAGACAAGTTCTCAGGATGTATACTTACAAAGTCGTACTGTGTCTTTGCAACATGATTGGTACTACAGTCATTTGAATAAAGTCTCCTATGTCAAAGGTCCATGTAGAGGCATTCCATTGCCCTCCTTGAAGTGCTCCAAGTCCCAATGTGTGGAGAACCATGAGAGATATCCAACTGCTGACTGCTCACATCACTAAGAACCTTTTCTGTATCTTATGTTCTGCAAATTCATTGCAAGCAGGACTGATGGATCCAGCCATACCAGGGGTTCTCGTCATTATTGCTGTGATGCAATGAAGACACAGAGAAATGATGGAGGAACAGATACAGCAGTAAGCCAAGGAGTAACAGCAACTTCCAGTGGTTGTTGAACAGCTTCCATGTTAGGAAGTCACAGCTGAAATGACCCTTGGGATGTGCAGGAAGGTTAAAGTCTTTAGTCCTTAGTGCCACTTCCTCCAGATGGGTGAGGAGCAGTGTTGCTGCAGGTCGAGGATGTTCCAGAACACCCTCACAGCACTAGACCAGGTGTTGGTGCAGAACCTAAGACATGAAGAAGTGGGTGGCCAGCCTATCCCAGTGGCCATAAAGGTGATGGTTGCATTGAACATTTAGGCAACTCGATCCTTCTAAGGAGTAACTGTGGAGCTGTGTGGAATCCCTCAATCCTCGACCATGCTATCAGGTGACTCACGACCTCCAACACTGGTTAGAGTGTGCTACACAATCCTTGCATTCTGTGCTCTGCACAACAGGAGCAGATAAAGAATGTTTGTAACGGAGGTTGAAGAACTGGGAGAGTGGCAGCAGTCTTCCAAGAAGGAACATGAGGACATTGAGCAGATGGAACGTTACTTTCTGCATGATGTAACACACCAGCGTTGGGTGTTGCAAGCCAGGCAGAACTTAAATGTCACCTGGTTCCAACAGCTGAGAGCTGGGTGCATTGATCACTCGGTGCCCAGAAGACAAGTAGCCCTTTTCTGTTCCAACAGGCAAATGCAATTTCTGTTTGATTTTTTTTTTGTTTGTGTTTGCAGATGCTAAGTAAAAATGAATGTTTTGAAGTATTTGAGGGCTTTCCTGTCTGTATTGGTCCCACACTGAGCAATGATTAGATGCTGGACTACTGGGCATTGGAGGAAGTGTAACAATCAGCTGTATAATAGGATGTGGCTAAGAATGGGTAAGCTATGTCTCTTCATGTTCAAGTAGTAACAGATGGAAAAATGTGCATTTGTATGTGCAATGAAATGTCAACCTGAGTAGTATTGGTTTGTGGTTGCTGTCCCACTATCTGAATGATGGAAGGATACACTGGACTATTAATGCTTGACTGGGTGCATGGCTGAGTTTCAAAGATGGTGCTGATGCCAGGGATATCCTAGAAATGGTGAGTACTTCTGCATATGGTGAGTGAGAGAATACAGTGAACAGGGTGCCACTGGGGCACAGCATATTGTTAATAAATTGAGATTTGGGATGACCGTGTGAGAAAACTCCTTAAATCGACCAGAAATAAACCTTCCATTGAACTCCCCAAAAATGGCACTTAATTGATTTCTGGTAAAATTCAGCCAAGTGTTTTGAAAGTAGTCTAGCATTTTGTAACGATTCTCATTGCAGGTTAAGTCTTAACAATGGTATAACCTTAACAGTTTGCAATGTAATGTTGAATGAAAATATCTTCACAAAACTTGCAGTCTGGATTTGTAATCCATTGTATAACTAAGGAACTTGTTTGATGTATCAGACACAAATAATGTAACCAACACGGCTTACCAAAAAACATCTCACCAATGTCTATGAAAAGCCAGATTTGTGATCGTTAACCCATAGATTTTGACCGAATTTATAATATCATTCCACTGTCGGAAATACTACTCATAATCTAAGTTACATTTATCTAATTTACATTAGATTTACTGCTGGTTGAATGATTAAAGGTAGCTGTTAGTGTAGTAGATCACTCCATAGACTTGAGCATATAATCTAGGCTATGCAGATTGGGGATCCTTTATCCAAAATCCTCGGGATCAACTGCTTTTCAGATGAAGCTATTTTGTGTTCTTGGATACGCTTACCTTACCCTCAAAACCTTTGATGAATCATCTCACAAACAAACTTATTTAACTCTTGAACTCATCATATCCTGGTCTATTGAGGAATGGTTTCTGTAAACTTTTCATTATCTCTATTCTTATTATTCTGTTTTTCCATTCGTTGTTACCCCTATCACTTAGGTCTGTTCAGATATGTTCGAGTCAGTTTGGCCTTGAAAATACCTGTAGATATAATGAGTGCAGCCCTCTGGAAAAATGCTTTGCTTTTAGGTCCATGTGGGCCCATTCAGGGAAAGCAAAGTATTTTTCCAAAGGGCCCGAACTCAGCGTATCTACACATCTTTCCAGTCCATTCAGGTCGGCTTTCAAAAAGACCTTCGGGTATTAGGTCTTTTTGGTTTTTGGATGTGTAGATAAAGGACACCCAACCTATACAAATGAGGGCTGATGCATTGTTAGATGTGCCACCTTTCAGATATGATGTTAAGTATCTCATCATGGTGGATGTATTTTGAAGACAAGAGGAGTTGTGTACTTCTGCTCCTATTTCATATCTTCATATGTAGTTAGAACTAAGATAGATAATGCTCTGAAATAGTATAATCCTTATGTACGTTTTATTAACAAAATCTTCTAATGAATCCCAGGCAGGAGAAATTCGACCAGCAACCACATGGATGGTAAGTCAACAGTATGACTGAACAGCGCATGGCAGCCTGAAGCAATGGATATATAAATGCTGGCTGATTGCAATAGTGTACACTTCGTTGGTTACTAAATTATCTGCATGTGTAACACTTGCAGCTCATGAATCTATTGTAGGCCGAATGGTTCTGGATGGTGTTTTTAGCCTATTTTCCAGTTTTCTTTCAGTTTAAAGTTCATATCATCACAAGCTAGGAAGCATTGGATGAAGCTGAGGAGTACATTGATTATAAAACTGGATGCACATTATGACCTGGAGTTTCCACTATAGGTACATTCCACAGATAATGACTCCAAATGTGACCATTGTCATGCCCTACTTTGCCAATTTCACAAAATGGTCAATCATCTACCCAATCTCATTAGAATAGGTCTGCATTTAAAAAGGGAGGAAATCAATATAAACAGCCAGGCCCTATTAAACTTGGATTCACACCACATCAATTTGAAATGATTTTTACAACATCTTTCGTATGGACAGGTTGATGTGAGAGTACTCAACTGTCAGGTTCCACACTATGAAACTGGAATGTGACAAATGCCCTTTGGCTTTCCAAATCTCATTGATTATTTTTTGAAGAGAAAGCAAGCTAGGGCTGACAGGCAGCTTTACCACCTCTGCGTGCTTCTGAGTGAATTAAGTCAAGCAGCAGTGTTAGCAGCACCAATGGGATTGTCATTCCACCATTCCTATCAAAAAGGCTGATGTGAGTGCATTAGCTCTGTTCATATGGCACTCTTCCAACCTGTTTCCATCCCAAAGTAAATTACCGACATATTTCCCACATTAAAATGACAATATTTATAGAATAAAGATAACTTGTCAAGTTAAACCCTGGCATGTTCAAATAAAACATATTCTCATTGTTGATAGTGTAATGGATGTACCAATGTATACAATGGATATTTACATGGATTTCCGTTGACAGTGTTGTTAACACATGGAGAAGACAATGGTATGTCAATATGGAAAGGGGGAAAATGAATCATTGCAAATATTAAAAGTTAAATTACTGACAACATAGGTTGTCCTAGTTTCTTCAACATTAAACAGCCCTCAAGGGGCTGTTAGTTATTTGCGTAATAGTAAAGGAAGAGAAGCCGATCTAAGCTGAGTGAATTAATCAGGGCCTCACCCATTGTTCGCAACTAAAGCTTCTTTCTCAATTGGCAGGTTTACTGTAGGATGACGTCGGAATAGTGTCTGATGGAAAATGAGTTGCATCTGAATCACCCACTGAATGCTTTCCAGTGAGGCGAAATACGTCATATACATATATAGAACTTTAATCTGAAGTCCAATATCCCTGATCTGCTGCTTTGTAAATGGAGTTAAGCTTGCGCCAGAAGTGAAGCAAAATGAAAGGGACAGCATTAGGTGTCTTAGATGCACAGACAGAGCTGGTAGCAAAATGATCTTTAAACATTTTTATGCAAATGGTACTGTAAATATATTATTGGAAACTAAACCAGTATGAACTTGAAAGCACAGCAAAGCTATAAATGCTAATAATACTGTCATATTGCAATAAATATGCATTAAAAGTATTAAATCTTTAATTTGTGATATTTAGATGCGTATCCTGAACGGCTACTAATGTGAAAACAGAGTCACGGAAGTTTGCTACAAAATAAAATACAGTGGGATGCTGGGGATCAGAAAAAAATAGTAAACACAGGAATACTTAGTGGGTCTGGCAGCATCTGTGGGAGAGAAACAGTTAACACGTAGGTCAATATACAATGGCAAGAACAAGTAGGGGAAAGAGGACAGGGAAGGCCTATTGTCAGGTGGAAAACAGGGGAGATTAGGGTCTAGGCCCAAAACGTCAAGCTTTCCTGCTCCTATGATGCTGCTTGGCCTGCTGTGTTCATCCAGTTCTACACCTTGTTATTTCGGAGATTATGAGTGATTGTGTAAGACAAAGGAAATGGTATTGGGCCAAGCAAAAAAATAAACAAATGATGGGCTACAGGAGGAATAAATGGGAAAAACAGAATCACCAATAGCTGCTGTTTGAAAAAAATAGGGCCAGAAGTCATGACCTGTTTTGCCTAGCCCCATTCTCCCTCTTGAGATTTAATCTCTCTTGCCTTCCAAATAATCATAGACCTTTTTATTCTTTTCCCTTCTCCTACTTTCCCTGCCTCTGTATTCATTCGTGCCTTTTTAATTTAACTATTTCCAGTTCTGAAAAAAAAGGCTATCAACTTGCAATGTTAACTCAATTTTTCTCTCCACAGACACTGTCTGATCAGCTAAACATTGCAGCATTCTCTTCTTTTATTTCATAAGATCCTCCTTTCTTCCGCTGTGTCTCAGAATAACTTAGTACGGTGGCTGTATTTTAAATTGAGCTGCTTGCCATGCTCTGCTGAGGACAACAAAGGATAACTGTAATAGGCTTTATTTTCTAAATCGAGCTGTGTAAATCAGGAAGTCCTAATGGGTCTTCGTTTTATGGAGAGAATGTCATTTAAACTGTTGACACTGATAGAAATGACACTAACAATTTTCTCTGAATGTTTGTAAATTGTAATAATTTGCAAACAAAATAACATTTTCAATTAAGGTTGATATTTTAAGATAAAATCTTTGAATAAGAAAATATCCACAGACTGTGATCTTCTAAATTAAGAAGCAGTATAATATATATCATGTCTTAAGGATAAGACTTCGAGGATTATTTTAAGGGCCATTTACACAGCAGATGATTACATGGTAGTTTAAGAACAATTCTGGCTTTAAATCGGGATATTATTTTTGTAGTACATTGCTTAGGACAGCACAATGGCTCAGTGGTTAGTACTGCTGCCTCACAGCACCAAGGACCCAGGCTCAATTCCTGCCTTGGATGACTCTCTGTGTGGAATTTGCACATTCTCCCTGTATCTGTGTGGGTTTTCTCCACGTGCCCTGGTTTCCTTCCACAGTCCAAAGATGTGAAGGTTAGGTAGAGAAATAGTAGGAATTGCAGATGCTGGAGAATCTGAGATAACAAGGTGTAGAGCTGGATGAACACAGCAGGCCAAGCAGTATCAGAGGAGCAGGGTTTCCCTGATGTAGAGGAGTAGATGTAGTTCCCATTGTGGCCTTCTCTACATCGGGGAAACCAAGCGGAGGCTACCTACACTCGGTTCGCATTAAACAATTGCACCTCCCAGTCGCGAACCATTTCAAATCCCCCTCCCATTCCTCAGACAACGTGTCCATCCTGGGCCTCCTGCAGTGCCACAATGATGCCACCCGAAGGGTTGAGGGAACAGCACCTCATATTTCGCTCGGGAACCCTGCAGCCCAATGGTATCAATGCGGACTTCACAAGCTTCAAAATCTCCCCTCCCACTACCGCATCCCAAAACCAGCGCAGCTCGTCCCCGTCTCCCTAACCTGTTCTTCCTCCCACCTATTCCCTCCTCCCACCTCAAGCCCTACCCCCATTTCCTACCTACTAGCCTCATTCCGCCCCCTTGACCTGTCCGTCCTCCCTGGACTGACCAATCCCCTCCCTAACTCCTCACCTTTACTGGCTCCATCCCTGCCTCTTTGACCTGTCTGTCTCCTCTCCACCTATCTTCTCCTCTGTCCATCTTCTATCCGCCTCCCCCTCTCTCCCTATTTATTTCAGAACCCCCTTCCCCTCCCCCATTTCTGAAGAAGCTTCTCGGCCTGAAACTTCGGCTTTCCTGCGCTTGGTTTTCCCGATGTAGAGAAGGCCACCATGGGAACTACATCTACTCCTCTACATCAGGGAAACCCTGCTCCTCTGATGCTGCTTGGCCTGCTGTGTTCATCCAGCTCTACATCTTGTTATCCCTGAAGGGTAGGTAGATTGGCTATGCTAAATTGCGTGTAGTATCTAGGGGTGTGCAGACTATGTGGATTAGCCATGGGGAAATGGAGGCACTGTGTGGACTCAATAGGCTGAATGGCCTGCTTCCACACTCTAGAGATTCTATAATTCTATAAGCTTCTACTTAGGGAGAACTGAAATGCTTGTGCATGGTCAGACACAGAGGTTAGAATTTAAAATTCTAAACAAGTAGATTCAAAAAGAGCTCAGGTGATCCAAGGGAATCCTTAGACACTTCTAACATCCAGTCTGCCACAACACTGATGTTATGCACCATGTGGCATCAAACAGAAGAACAAAGACTGCCCTTTGCTTTTCATGTTGGACTTTAGGCGAAGCCAGTCTACCTGCTCAGGCAGTTATAAAGATCTCAAAGCCAAATTTGAAACAAAGTAGACAAATTTAAATAAATTAATATGAAACCATCCCCAGAAGGATAAGGTGAAAGTTTATTGCAGTCACTCATGGCTTGCAGTTATTGAAGTGTTGAGACCGGTTTATGCAGGGTATAACTGAATTGGGGTCTGACTAACACCTGTTGGAAGTTTCATACGACATCTTGTTAGAATCATATCTGGTCATTTCTGAAAGAAGGAATGAAATCCTCTTAAGTAGTTAGGGTAATGTAGACTAAAAACAAAATAGCCCTATGAGCTCCATTCTGTTTCTAGATTAGACCAAGTGATGCATTGGGCAGGGTTAAATACAGAGAGTTTGAAAAATTCAGAATCTCAATGTTGAGAAAAGTTTTTGCCATATTCCCCTGAAACTTTAAATAGCAACTTTCAGAATCTCACCTCTTGAGTGTCAACTAGCTTATTTCCATGTATTTGCATATCATTAAATCCAACACTTGCCTTATTCATATGCCATTTCCAATTGTCCTTTCCTTCTCCAAGAAACTAGATGCACAAATTCCCAACATGTTAATCTGAGAAGATGTTTGCAGCTATAGCTCACTGAGTGCCTGTCCTTGTTTTTATCCAATTGCTTCTTCACCACGACATCCTGGCATATTCCATGGCCACCAGCATCCATGCAGGTTATGTGCCAAACAACCAGTTTCACCTGGAATACCATGTCTCCTTTTGGGCTAACTCTCACACTACTTCAGTCCTTCAGCACTTTCTTTTGGAGCTTAGGGGGACTACAACTTGCCTGGCTCTGCCAGGGTGCTTTGCATGCAGGGACACACACATATCACGCACCTACATAGGATGTATCTTATGGCTTTTAACTTGATTTCTTAGCACCCACTCTCTTTGCACTTGCTTTGAAGGTTCCAGCCTCTGTATGCTTCACGGTGCTTTCTTAGTACAGACTCACTAACTTCAGCACAGGATGTCAGCTTCTATGTGGGTCATATTGCTTTCTTAGTACGTAGGGTTTTTAGTGCTCACTTAGAAGCTTCTGTTCTCAGTTACAGCCTTTCCTTCACTTATGTCATTCAAGGAAAGAAATCTGCCATCCGTGCCCAGACTGGTCTTCATGCGACTTCAGGCCACCAACAACATGGTTAACTCTTAACTGTCCTCTGAACTATCAGGAATGGACAATAAATGTTGGCCTAGCCAGCAATGGCTATATGTCATGAACAGATATAAAAAGTTGCTGTGGTTTGCATTGTTTTGTATTGCAGAAAGACACAGAGCGAGAGAGAGAGAGAGAGGCAGGCAGCTTGTCATGGTGGAAAGCATTAAACCATGAAAACGGCTACCATGTCACTGTGCGGCACCATGTTTCGTCACTGGCATACCTGTAGCATGTGCCAGCTGTTTGTGCGCGCTTCAAGCAAATGGCCATCTGTGAAAGTCAAAGGGGAGCAGTCATTAATTGAATGAAAGTAGACTATGTTCTGTCAGGGCATACCATTACAGTCAATTAAGAGACTTTGTCTAATTCCAATAGAGAAGTTTGGGTACAGAGAGGCAGGCAGTTGGTCCCACTATAGTTTTGTTCAAAGACAATTTTTTTCCCTAAAATATTCATGTCTCCATAATTGAATCCACTGAGAATTCACCCCATTTCAGGCTAATACTATTCTGCCATGGCTTACACAGGAACATGGAATTTACAACACAAAAACAGCCATTTAACTCCAACATGGCTTTGCTGGTGTTTACTTTTCATATATTCATTCACAGGATGTAGTGTTATTGGCAAGGTCAGCTTTTATTTCCCAGCTTTAATTATCCTTGAGTAGGCACACTGAGCCACTTCCTTGAACACTGTTTTTCATGTAGATCGGTACACCCACAGGGTTGTTAGGAAAGGACTTTCAAGATTTTGACCCAGTGACAATAAAGGAACAGTAACATAGTTCCAAGTTAGGATAGTTAGTGGCTTGAAAACTTGCAGGAGATAGTGTTCACATGCAGCTAGTATCCTTGTCATTCTTGGTGGTAGAGGTTGTGGGTTTGGAAACTGCTGTTGGAGAAGCATTGAGAACTGCTGCGGTATATCTTCTATACATTATACACTGGTGCCTTTGTGTATCAGTCGTACTAGTAGTAAATGGTTAAGGATGGGGTGCCAATCAAGTGGGCTGCTTTGTCCTGAATGGTGTTGAATGTCTTGACCTTTTTAGAGCTGTACATATTCATGCAATTGGAGAGTATTCCATCACACTCTTGATTTGTACTTTCTAGAGGCTTTGGTGAGACAGGAGGTGAGTTACTTCCTACAGGATTACTAGCCTCTGTCCTGATTTTGTAGCTACAGCATTGATATGGCTGATCCAGTTCAGCTTCTGGTCAATAGTAACCTTCAGGATGTTTATCGTGGAAGATTCAGTGAAGTTAACGTCATTGACTGTCAACGGGAGATGTTTAGATTCCCTGTTGTTGGGGATGATCACTGCCTGACATTCATGTGATGTGAATAACAAGCATGGGGCTGGATGAACACAGCAGGTCAAGCAGCATCATAGGAGCAGGGAATCTCTCATGTGATGTGAATGTTGTTTTTCATTTGTCAACCCACTGTTTCATATGGATTTTCTCCCACCTTAGTTCATCTCACCTTTTCAGCATACCCTTCTCTTCCTTTCTTCTCACATACTCAGCTAGCATCCCCTCACATGTTTTTATGCTATTAACCTCAACATCATGTGATCTTGACTTCCATATTCTCACCACTCTCTGATTAAAGATGTTTCTTCAAATTCCTTGTGAATTTATTGATGACTTATCTTGTATTAAAGTCCTCATAGTAGTGGACTCTTCTGCTTTCAAATAGAAACAGTTCTTTCTTTGTCCAGTTTATCCAACAACTTCGTAATTTTAAAGACACCTGTTAGGATTGTCCCTTAAGTAACTTCCAGAGAAAAGCATATTCTACCACATTCAGTAGGAGGGATAGCTTACTGATAGATTACTATCTGTTATAGTAAAATCGTTGTTAAAACTTTTTACAGTTTCTCTGTGCTTCTGTAGGTTTTTAATATGAATCCTGACCACTGTACAATGTTCAAATGTGGCCTAACTGAGAAATTGGACACAAACAACTTTCTCTATTTTTGAATTCTATTTCCATAGAAATGATCTCAATGATCGCACTTTTTATGCCTTCTTGAACCTGTGTTTACACTTGGAATAATTTACAAACCTCACCCCTTTGTGCCTCTTTCAATGTTAGACTTTAGTTTCCAAAGGGTTATATGTTCTCCTTATTCTTCCAACCAAAATGCATCATTTCACATTTATATTCATTGAAATCAGTTTTCCAGTTTTATGTCCATTCTACATTTTTTCTTGGTATTTAGTGTTAGTTTTCCTCAGAATTAACTATATCCCATACGTTGTGATGAATATTTGCTGATACAAGACAGAATAAATGAATAACACAAAATTCAAAACCCACGAAACGCTAAACCTGAATAACACACCCTTTAAGGTATATCCAATAATACTTTTTGCTAATTTGAATTAAGTTTAATGCTCATGTATACAAATTTCCGTAAGATCTAAAGACCTTTAAAACTGAATGCTTGACAATTTCTTTGGAATGGTTGAGGGTTGGGGATGGAAGGTGGCAGAAGATTCTGCAAGCGTGAATTTGTAGAATTCACCTTATCTCAGTTCTAAAATATAACAGTGTATTTAATAAGCTGAACTTGATTGAGACTTTATGCAAGTCTTGTAGCATTTTAATCATGCAGAACACACACAAGCATATTGATTGAATGAACATATCTAAATTTATTTCTCTATTAAATCAGATCAGGATTCTTTGATGATTTTTCCACAGAAATTACTTAAGAAAATGTATTAATGTAACTCTTGCGCCGTAAAGCTTACTAAGTCCTGGCAAATGAAACGTGTTGCCTATTGTCTGATTTAGACAATAGGCAACACATTAAAGTGCTGGCTTTAATGCTGTTTTGTTAATGATTGCAAATTATGGACAACTTGATTGAATTCTGGCCTTATGAACATCCTGAATATTAATTGCTGTACCATTCATGGCTGTGCCTTTAGGGCCTAAGTTCTGGAATTGCCTCACAAAACTTCTCTGCCTCCCTCTTCCCCAATTTCCCCTTATTGGCTCTTTGGATGGTTAGGATATTTTATTTGTACAGAGTTACTGGAAAAAGGACTGCATTACTAGTTATTAAGAGAGAGAGAGAGTCACATCATTTACCAGGTAATCGGATAAATATATGAAAAAGAATATAAAAGGAAATGTGGAAAAGCCAGTTAAATAGGATTAAGCTGAATAGCTGAATGAAAATGATATAAGGCATGATGAATGGTCTTTTCTGAGTTGCGACTCCTGTGTTCAAAGGCACTTGTTCCTTTGCAGAAACAAGATACACTGCAGCAACTCACCAAGGCTCATTTGATAGCATCTTCCAAATATGCAACCCAATCACCTAAAGGCACAAAGGCAGCAGATGCATGCAAACGCCACCACTTGCAAGTTCATCTCAAACCCCATACCATCCTGATTTGCAACTACATTGTTGTTCGTTCACTGCCCTGTATTAAAGATCTGGAACATCTTCCCTAATAGCACTGTGGGTGCCCTAAGCTGCAAGGACTGTAGCATTTCAAGAAAGCTGTTCAATACGACCAACTTGAGTGCAAGAAGAAATCAGTAATGAATGCCGACATACCTATGATGCTCATGTCCCAAGAATGAATAAAACAAAATGCTACCCTAAACTCAATGATGCGATTTCCAAAGTTGAAGCTAAGAATCAGTCATGAATAAATGACTCAACAATAAAAATGGAAAGGCAAGCAAATTTTCAAGTTGTATTCAAAACAAAATGATATCACCAATGAAATCTATTTTATATACAGCAAAGAAATTCCCAGTTTCATGATATCAGCTGTATGGTAATAATTTTCTTATAGTGTCATAATCAAATGAAAACTATTACAATCTCTTTCCTTCTTTCTTTCCTTTAAAAAGACATGCAGTCCTTAAGATGAATCTTCTTACAACACTAACACAATAGGAGAAGCACAGCAACAACAGATAATGTGATGGATTCTAATATCAGAGAAGCAAAGAGATTTCTCTGTAATTTATTACTTTATTGGGACAATTTTCTGTTCAAGGCACTGAGGTATGTTTTACACCAATGAATCTAGGAATTTATCAAAGTTAGCTTTGTTTTGTAAGCTGGTAAGATCCTGACTCAGATCAGGTCAGTTGGTGGTACCTATCAGCAGAAGTGGGAAATATCATGAAGCTGGAACTCTTAAAAGTTGCAGTTAATATTAAAGAAGGTTGCTCAATTTGCTGTTGGAAAGAAAGCTCAGAAATGATGGCTTTGAAGGTGCTTGTGCAAGAAGTGCAGCAATTAAAGAGAGACCTTTCGGGAACTCATCATATCATACTAACTGGAGAACAGTATACTGCCTGAAAAGAGATAGCAGAGAAAATCAATATTATGTGATGTAGCTAAAGGATATGGCAGCTAATTTTAAAGAAAACGTTAACAGCCTCAGAAAGCCTGCCAAAATAAGACCAGCCAGTAAACCAAGCAGATGGGCAAAGTATGTGTGCTATAGATAGTTTCCTCCCACACTTGTGAACTATGACTATTTAGGAGTGAGATGAGGAGAAATGTCTTTACTCATATGGTTGTCAGTCTTTGGAATTCTCTCACCCAGAGGGGTGTCAAAGTATTTCTTTTTATTTTTGAGGGCCCCTCTTGAAGCTACTCTTCAGATTTTATTAACAGTTACTTCTTGATTTTGGCAGGGGGGTACTTTTGGTTTTTAGTGGGTTTTTTTTTATTCTGACTAACTCTTTCATTAGTCATTTAGTAAAATTACCTTCTGTATGTGTGTTAACATGTGAAATATTTGGACTCACTCGGAAGTAAAATTAGAAGAATTCACCAACATCCTTTTCTGAATCTGTCTGTGGGATGTGAGCATTACCAGTTAGGCTATCATTTATTTAAACGGGTTTGGATGGGGAGTGGCTTGAAGGGAAGCTTGCAGCTGGTAACACAGTGTGGAGCTGGAGGAACACAGCAGGCCAGGCAACATCAGAGGAGCAGGAAAGCTGATGTTTCATGTCAGGACCCTTCTGATCCTGCTCCTCTGATGCTGCCTGGCCTGCTGTGTTCCTCCAGCTCCACACTGTGTTATTTCTGACTCCAGCATCGGCGGTTCTTACTATCTCTTGCAGCTGGTGATGTTCCCATGCATATGCTGCTCTTATCCTACCAGATAGTAGAGCTCGGGGCTTGGAACATATTGTTGAAGGACTGTGGTGAGTTGCTGCAACGTTGAAAGTGGTGGATGGGGTGTCAATCAAGGTTGCTTTCTCCTGAATGGTGTTAAGTTTCTTGAATATTGTTGGAGCTGCATCCAACTACACATGTGGAGAGTGTTGTAACTCACTTCTGAATTGTGCTTTGTTGATGGTAGACAGACTTTGGATGTCAGGAGGAGAATTATTCACCACAGAATTCCTAGCCTCTGACCTGCTCTTGTAGTCATGGTATTTATATGCCTTCTCCAGTTCAGAGCCTGGTCAATAGCCACCATCAAGATGTTGACAGATATGCCATTGAACGTGAAGGGAAGATGGTTACATCTCTGTTTCTGTGCTGTATGACTCTATGACTCTATGACTGTCTTGTTTGAGATGGTCATTGCCCGACAATTGTGTGGCACCAATGTTACTTGCCACCTATCAGCCCAAGCCTGGATGTTGTCTTGTGCATTTGGACATGAGCTGCTCCAGCATTTGAGCAGTCATGATTGGTACTCAATGATAGAGATAAAAGGTACTGCAGATGCTGGAGAATCCAAGATAACAAGCATGGGGCTGGATGAACACAGCAGGTCAAGCAGCATCATAGGAGCAGGAAAACTCGACGTTTCGGGCCTAAACCCTTCATCAGAAATGGGGGAGGGGAAGAAGGTTCTGAAATAAATAGGGAGAGAGGGGGAGGCGGATAGAAGATGGATAGAGGAGAAGATAGGTGGAGAGGAGGCAGACAAGTCGAAGAGGCGGGGATGGAGCCAGTAAAGGTGAGTGTAGGTAGGGGGGTAGGGAGGAGATAGGTCAGTCCAGGGAGGACGGACAGGTCAAGGGGGCGGGATGATGTTAGTAGATAGGAGATGGGGGTGTGGCTTGGGGTGAGAGGAAAAACCGGTTAGGGAGGTGGAGATGAGCTGGGCTGGTTTTGGGATGCGGTTGGGGG